>VXBT01005721.1:99592-483746 GCA_013400235.1 Oriolus oriolus | reverse complement strand
GACCCGCGGGCGGGGCGGTGCGAAGGAAGAGCGGAGTGGGTGTCAGATGCCGCTGTACACACACATGTAGGTTCACGTACATACACACACACACACACACACACACACACACGTACATGTACGTATACACACACATATACAAATATAAACACATACAAGCACGTATAAAGACGTACACATATACACATGCATGCATATACATATATTCACACACAGAGATACGCACGTGCATGTACACACGCCTGTACACACATGCACGCACATGCACACACGCACGTACATGTGCAGATTGGCGGGCACACACAGATGCCCAGCTGCACAAGCAGCCGTGGAGGCCGGCGGGCAGCCCACGGAGCGGTGGCACAGCAAGGGGCCATCGCTGCTGTGCGCAAGGCGAGTCCCTCGGCAGGTCCCCGCCGAGCCCCACCAGAGTCCAGCCTGTCCGGCAGGCCCCCTGGCAGCCCGCCCAGGGTTTATCGGGTTTAATCTGGGCAGGGAGCCATGGCTGGCTGGCAGGAGGGAGCAGTGGAAGGGGAGCGGCCGGTGACCTCTGGAGGCAAGCCCATACTGGAGCCATGTGTCAGCCAAGGCATGAGAGGACAGGCAGTGCCAGGCCTGGCCAGTCCTGCCGTGTGTGGCCCCTCCCAGGCAAGGGAGGAGAGGACGGGGAGACCGAGAGCTGGGTGACCCATAGGTGGCAAAGCACAGCGACAGCCTTGCTGTCCCAGCCTGCAGCGGTGGGCAGAGAGCCACCACGGTGTAAATTTAGGACGTCAAATGCCCGGTGTTATTCATACCTAGCACCCTGGGGGCACAGAGGGCAGAGCTGGCTGGTGGGCCTGGAAGAGTCGGGGACCGGGACCCGGAGATGCAGCCCGAAGGGTGGGCAAGAAACCCTCTGGTCCTGTGCAGCCCTGCCTGACCCCTGGCTCTCTCCTCTGCCTCCTACATAATTTTTCCATTGCCTCTTGGGTCATTCCTTGCCTTCCCCTACCTACACCCAGGCCTATGCATTGCAAGTACACTTTTTGTGTGATGTTAAAAGCATGAGTAAAAGTTGCGTTTTGGCAGTTTGATCAAATAAAACCATAAAAGCGGTTTGATCAAATAATTGTAAAACCGGGCAATGCATGCAAAATTTTACTTTTTTTGGATATTGACTTTTTAAAGCTTTAAATATGTGGAGCTACAAGCGTAGAAGGGGGAAAGGAGTAAGTAGGGAAAAAAAGGAAAATAGATCTGACGCTTTTCTACATTATCCCTTAATAAAGGCAGTTAAGTAGAGGTGCTTCTATCCTGGCAGAGAGTATGCTTTTTTGTTTTGTTTTCTTTTTAAAAGTATAAACTAGAGATATGAATAGTTCTCAAGTGTTAGAATAAGCTGTTAAAACCATAAACACAAATTCTCAAAAATGTGATACTAAAGCCAGGTTGTGGTCTAGGAAATGTGGTGTTTAGAAGACGTGTCTTTTTGGCACAGTTTTGGAAGACCTACTGTGTTCGTTGCATGGTAATAGCTGGTAAGACCAGTGGACTAAAATGACATTATTACAAACCAGTGCAGAGAGTCCTGGTACTTACAGAGGACATGGTGGGCAGATGTATAATTGAAATCTTAAGACTGAATGAAGTATTCTGGTACTTCAGTATGCTCTGAAAGCAGGGTACATTGCTGTGCTCAGATGGACATTGGTAATCATCTAAAAATAATCACTGGCATGAACGCAGCCTTCTGCATCTGGAGGCTCTCTCCCACACAGTAGCAAAACCTGCCAACTTTCATGTATTGAAATTTCAGATTCAGGCCAAAGTTTATTGTGCCATGAGCTCTCCTGTTACCTCAGAAGTAGTAATATTGAAAAAAACTGCATCTGGAAGATGCACTGTCTTGCTACTTTTCCCATGCTCTGTTGCAGAGCCCGCATGTCCAGTCCTTATCTCCTGTTTGACTGTAAAGATGCTGTGGGGAAGCATGTCACAAGCTGAGTCCAAGTAAACAACTTCTCCTGCTCTCTTCTTATCTACAGAGGCTTCTCAGCTCGGGCTGGTCAGGCATTATTTGCTTTTGGTATATCCATGCCGGCAGTTCCCAGTCTGAAAGTTCTTGCTTTTACTGTGTCTGGATATAATCTCCCAGACTTTCAGGTGAAGCTGCTCAGCCGTATCCTCCTTGATCTCCGTACCTCTGATCCTCCTTGCCTGCAGCCCTTGGGGACCTCTCACAAACACTGTGATCATTGAGAGATGGCAGAAGGTGGCCTCACAGTGACATTGGCCAGCTCTCAGTTTGTGTCATCACTTGCCATCTGATCCATGAGCTTACATGTGTCCCGTTTACCTAAGTAGTCTCTAACTTCATGCTCCTCATCTGAGAGCAGCATCTTTCTCCCTCAAGATTTGCTGCTCTCCATAAGGATCTGGGAGCTCCAAGACCACACCATACCAGCAGTGATGGCACTGATGTACTCTTTTCTGTGTCCTGTGCCACTGGTGCTCTGTCCCATTTAGGAGCAGTGCCACAATCTCCTTAGTCCTCTTTTTGCTGCTGATGTATCTACTGATGCTCTTACTGTCCTTCCCATCTCTCACCTGTTTCCACTCCAGTTTAACTCTGGCCTTCACAATTTTATCCCTGCATGCTCAAATGATGGTCCTAAAGACCTTCCTGGAATTTACGGCAGTCAATAATTGCATGGAAGCTGTCTCCATAACTTTTATCAGGACATTGGGTCATCTTCTTGTTTCCTCATAGCAGAAAAGACCAGTATCCAAGATAGGAACACAATTGATTTATAAGATGATGGTGTTTTTAAACTCTCTCTATTTCCAAATGGTAGCTGACACTTGTTTGGGTTTTTTTGGCCATTGGAGAGCATCAACTGCATCTTGTTCCATGGATTGCAATCCTGAGATCTTGTCCCATGTTAGTAATGAGCAGTTCATAACCCATCACCGCTCTGAGGTAATATAGCTTAGATGTGTCACTGGTTTTCCTCTGAAGAAGCCAATGCAATTAAGAGGAAGGGGCAGATGATAACATACGGAGGAAATGTGCAGGGTGCTGGGGGTTATTTATTGCACTGGCTAGATGCAGAGTTAGGGGAAGGAGACTTCTGTGAATAGGACACAGGTGTGAAAAGACATGCCTTTCCTCCTGTTTTGAGGAGATGTGGGAAAATCACGTTGGCAGTGAACAGGCGAAGAATGATACACTAAGGAATATACCCAGAACAAATTGCAGTATAGCAGTGTTGCACAGATGACCAAGCTGCATGATGGATTTCATTCTGATTCTGCCAGGGACACGTTGCCATTCTGGGGGAAATACTACATCACTTTGAGGTTTTGTAGCATGTGCTTGCAGCTTTTTTTTTCACTTTGAGATAGCTTGACTAGCAGTAGACTAACTGTGGCCATTGATGTGCCTAAGTTGCTTGTGTTACAGTGGGGATGACTGTACTTTCCTTCCTCATTTAAGTATGTTATATATTCTGAAGTCATGAGATACTAGGGTACAGAAATGCTTTTGCTGCCACGAGTGCTTTCAGCTACTTTACATTGGTACAGCCAGCTGCTGGAAACCAACTGGATCTGCCCAGCTGAGCAGGCTTCGAATTTGGAGAAATCTGACTGGAATTCCCAGTGGAAAAGCCACCACTCCCTCCCTCCTTCCTTGCTAATCCCTGCAGCTCTAGGGCCTGGGTACAGACTGCAGCTGAGGAGAACAAATGGTTTGACTGGTTTTTGCAGTGATCCCTTCACAGAGCAGGCTCTGGTGAGATGCTTCAATTGCATTATTGAAGTAATGCTTGGTAAAAAAGTAAAAATCAGCTGTTATGGCTAATAACTTGGTCATGAAGTGGAAGTCCTGCAGAAAATCTAGTTTTAACATCTGAATATGTGGAAACAAACAGGATTTTTTAACTGCTGAAGGGAACAAATACAACTTGTCTCATAGACAAATTGTATTGAATAGTCAGTAGTTCCCAGTAGGAGGAAAAGGACTTCAAAAATAGAATCCCAAGCCTCATTCACAATTTACTTATGATGCTGGAGAAATGCCATTGTGAACCAAGTCTGCTGCATATTAATTTCAGTAACATTGATATCTCACTTCAGAACTTTGTAGCAAATAGTTTCCTCTGTCTTTGTAAACACACAGAGAGTGCTGTGTGTGTCCTGTTCTCATTTAATTTGAAAACCCAACACAAATGGTTTGATAATACTTCTTTTGGTGTTCATTTCAAATAGTTATGTGAGTGAAAATTAGATAGTGAAGCTCTGTAAGTGTAACCCCTTAGGTGAAGTGTACCAAGACTTTGTGAGTCAAGCCAAATGCTTTAGCATCCCTTTGCAGATAAAAAGATAAGGGATGGGAAAAGATCATCAGTGATGGAATTAAATACTGAAGTTTTGAGTTAGAGCTTAGTCTGGGCAACTGGGAGATTCAAGAAATCTCCTTTATGTGGGTGTTTCTGAAGGGTTATGCATACTTCTGAGTCCTGAAAAGCATACTTGTTCTCCCTTTTCTTCACACAAATAGATGAACTGGTCTCTTGGTTAAGCTGTGATGGGGAGGTTCATGTCATCTTGAAGTGGCTCGCATTTCTGAAGACTTACCTGAATTGAGTGAGGTTGTTTCAGTTCCTCTCTGCGAGCTGAGGGAGATTTCATGATTCATTTTGCTGAAATAAGCTTGTCAGGGAGAGTCTTATTTCCCTGAATGCTTTTCCCAGCCCAGTGGCCTCTGGAAGGAAATAGGGTGAAAGGGGAAGCAGTTCACATGCATCTCTTTGTCTCCAAGTCTAATGTACCATCTTTCTGCAAGCCTTGCACTTAGGTCCTCTATTCTTCTTGAAGATGGAGCAGAATATAAGCATTTCAGTTCTTTCTTGAGGGTGAGAGGTTTATGGTTTGCCGCAGGTCTTCATCGTATTTCCTTTGGTCACCTGCTCAGGTGAACTGAAAATGCTGGGATTTTTTTGGCCATTCTGCATTCTTTCCAGTTCTGATCTGTGNGGCCCTGGTTCCTGACGTGTCTGTTTTCAGAAAGAAGTCTTGAGCAGTTGTAGCTGTGAAAGATGCTTAGGAGCAATGCTTTTGTCTATTCAGAGCTTTCGTGGGGACATCTTGGTATGTTTTGCAGCACTCAGCACAGCTGAAAACTGCATTACATTACAGAGCTATGCAGGTTTGGGCTAGCCATTGTTTTGGTTGTAGAAGAGGAGCCTGACTGACAGCTGTTTTTCTGACCACATGCCGACATTTTTTTTCCAAGATATATATAGAAGTCTGATTTGCTGAGCAGAGCAAAATGGCTTTGTGCAATTAATGTGACATGCTTAATAATGCTTGGAAGAATGTAGGCAACTGCATTTATGAACCTACCATATCTAAAAAAAAAAAAAACCAGCAAAACAAAACTGACAAGCAATCTCAGTGCAAACACATGTTTTTCTAAAGAAGGGACTGCCTAGTGCTTAGTTGTAATGCTGCTTTTCAGACAAAACACTATTTTTTGAAGAGAACTTGGGTCATACCAGAATTTCACTTTATCCTTGGGTTATCCTACACAGTAACAAATTCAATTTATGACTTTTTTTTCTCCTTTGGCATTTTAATGTCATAATTACTTTCCTATTTAAACAGCTCATTCCTTGAATACAGAGTATGGTTTAGTTATTAGCACTGCAGTGGCACCTTGGTGAAATCAGGTTCAACCAGCTCTCCATATTTTTTCCAGTCAATAAATGATTTTTAAAAGGTCATCATGACATAATTGAAAAGTTGAAGGCTCAGGTAATTAGCATAAATATGCAGCTTTCTCCACCCAGTATTTTATAAGCTGCTTTACTATTACTGTTGTCTGGGGAGGTTTTAATTTGAAAAGGGCACTTCCGAGGGGTGTCTGCAGGAAGATGAAACCTTATTTAGCTTGAGAAGAAAAGGCATCAGCCACAGCTCCAATGTCTCTTAGATGCAAGAGGATATTAGAAGAGAAGCCCATCTCCCCTCCTTTCCTCAGCAGCAGTACTCATTTTACTGTAGATGTTGCTGCTGCAGATACAGCTACACCGAGTTCAACCTCCTGTAGCTATAAGGACTTACCCTGCAGTATGACCTTAGTCTAAAGGTAGAATATACAACTCACAACATTTCTTCATCACTGTGTAAACACCAGATGCTTAGCTGGCTGCCCCCTTCAGGAAAGCAAGAGGGATGGGGAAGAAGATGGAGAGCTGAAACTGCTTCACATGCCTTGTTGCAGTGAATTGCCAGGGTTTAGTATCAGGTGGAAGTTTAATTACTATGCTTTGTATCTTGCTCCCTGTCTTACTTCCAAATAACATCAGAGAAGGAGGAAGAAGGGCAAGGATCTAGGAGGCATTGGTCGTTGAAGAGTGTAGCTGGGGAGAAAAGGATGAAAATGTTAATTTGTTACCAAAGTGGGGATGAATTGTGTTTGAACCCAGAGGTTAAAAGTACTACAGTTTGTTTGTGTCCTGAGACAACCACTATCCCCAGTGCTGAGCTCTCCACAGAAGGGAAGGATTCAGAGACACTATACAGATAAAGTTTTATCCTTGGGGTCCTGCTAGATTGTGTTGGAGTCTGAATCTGACGCATGTGACCTTAGCATGTGAACCTGTCACACCTTTGACCCCAGAACTGAAACTTACTCTAGACTGGTAATACCCATATTGCAGAAGAGATCACCCAGGCAGTTTGTACCCAGCAAAAGCATTCAATAAGTTTTTGATCTGGCAGACCATTGAACATGTATCCCATTCGTGTCGATCCAACAACTGCCCAAACATAGATCTATGGTGAGGGTCTTGTTTGCACTTGTTCTGTTGCTTTCAGTTTTGTTTTCTTAATTCTGCATTTTGTAAGATCAGAAAATAAAACTTTCTGTCAGGCATGATGAAGAAATACAGCTATTTTCACTGAGAAAGTGAAATCTTCACAACAGAGGAAAATTCACTTGAAATATGTGCGTTTTTCCCTGAATAAGCACTGAAATGTTTGGCCCTTGGGATGGAAATAGACCTTGGAGTTTTACCAAGGTGCTTCAGAGATCCCTGCTTCCACTGCTTTTCTCTTTCAAATATGATGACTGGAGCTGTCTGGATGCAGGACTTGTTTGAACTAAAAATAAGTATCTTTTAAAACAGGATCCTCATTCTCTGGTCTCTCAGAAAGTCTGCTAAGGTATGATACCGTTTTTGGTGCTGATTTTCTAGGCTGGTTTTTAATCTGTGTAAACTGTGAAATGCTGATTTTACTTTACTTACAAGGAAAAGGCCGAGCTTGTAAGTAAATTATTGTGTTGCTGAAGATCTGGTAAGCTTTTTAGTACTAGTTCTTTCCTAACCTTCAGTACTCATTTATTGCAGGTACTTAAAAATAAAACCAGCTACATCACTTTGTTTGGAAACATTGAAGAAGAAATATAAAGCTCTTTATGCACATGAGAATCAGATTCAAATAGATACTATGAATGATAATTGTGACTTCTTGTCATGTTTTCCTTTGGAAGCTGAAAAGTTCCTCAACAGCGTTGCAATTGTGGAAAGAAATATATTTAAAAAGCCACAGAGCAGATGTGATTTTATGCCCAGGGATTATTCTGTAACCCTGAAAGGCTGAACTGACACCCCTTTTGCAGAAGGAAACAGAGGGTGAGTGCTTCTCTGCTTTTTTGCCAGTGACATCTCATTTAAGAAGTATCCTCACCATTCTAGAGAGGGTATTGAAAATGAATATAATCTCATGCTTCTAAATTGATCAAAATTGATGTCATTGCAGACTTAAAGGAGTTGTAAAGCTGGATGAGCATTCACAAGGCGAGGTAGGGTAAGACCCTTAAACAATTTAGGTTCTGTGACAGTGGACATCACAGCATGGTCTGCTGGGTTGCAGTTTCTTGCACTTGCTATATGCCCAAGACTAGATGCTTGTCTGTTATTTAGGGCTTCTTATCTGTACTGACCATAAAGGAAGTGAAAATGAAAAGTTAATTTTCAACTGGTGTTCTGTTGGACCCAACATTATAAGAATTGCATCTTTGAAACTCAGTCACAAATTCCTGTGTTGGAATGGAAAATTTTCCTTCAAGGGCACAAATTGCCCTCTCCAGCTTGGAGTGAACAGCTGAAAATTGCTGAAGAATCAGTCCCTCAGAATGAATGGAAATGTGGCAAGATGCATTGTGTAGGATGGGAAGGTTATATTTTATTAAAATACCCATGCTGAACTGATGTTACTAAGGCTTGCATGTTACACTCCAGAAGGAATATCCTTCAGTTTCCAATTTTGGTTAATTCCATGCTTACAAATACTGATACGCTCTTCACTCTTAAACTAAATTAATGAGCCCCTAAATGTAGTAAGTAGCACCCCACGAATTTTTTTTTCCTTATCCATAAAAACACTCCTACTGAACTCAAAAGCAAGATTTGCACAACAAAATCTTTTCACTGGGAGTGAATACTGTGGTTTGATTCCCCTGTCAAGGCTGCAGGTTTTTCAAAAGCTTGTTTATAAGCATTTAGAGTCCTCAGCCAAGAGTTATATAGCTCAGTAAGTGCTTGCAATGATTTATGAACTGGAATTAAGGTTGTAGAGTTATTTCTAATACTATAATGATTGTAATGCTGGAAATAGTATTTTCATACAGTGTGTCATATGATTCATTACTAATTAAGATATAACTCTAGCTATCATGTCTAAGTAATAATTTTTTTTTCCTTTTTTGTTGTCTTTCAGAAAAATGATGCCAAATCTGTGAACTAAAAATAGCTGAAAATAATATTAAAATTAGTGTCAAAACACTCAGGGCTAGATATGAGCTCTGAAGTTTAACACTAAGTGAAGTTCTGATCCTGTCTTACTGTGACTTTATGCAAATATGGGATACATAAGGAACAATGGCTTTTTGCTTCATGTTGAACTTTCCTTATGTACTGGTTTTGTCTGGGGTAGAGTTAATTTTCTTCGCAGTGGCTGGTATGGGGCTGTGTTTTCGATTTGTGCAAAACACAGAATTGATAATATAGAGATGTTTTTGTTATTGGTGAGCAGGGCTTTCACAGAGCCCAGGCCTTTTCTGCTTTTCCTGCTGCCAGGCTGGTGTGAAGACTGGGAGTCCATGGGAAATTTAGGGAAGACACAGTTGTAACAGGTGGCCCAAACTGACCAAAGGCATGTTCCACACCATACAATGTCCTTCCCTGTATATAAAGTGAAGGGAAGAAGGAGGAACAGGAGGACATTTGGATTGATGACATATGTCTTCCCAAGTCACCATTATGCATGATGGACCCCTGCTGTCCTGGAGATGGCGGAACACCTGCCTGCCTGTGGGAAGCAGAGAACTAATTTCTCCTTTTGTTTTGCTTGAATGCATGGCTCTTGCTTTCCCTGTTAAACTGTCTTTATCTTAACCTGTGAGTTTTCTGGCTTTTACTCTTCCAATTCTCTCAGCAGTCCTGCTGATGGGGGAGTGAGCAAGTGGCTGCGTAGGGCTTGGCTGCCGGCTGGGGCTAAACCACGGCACCTTAGAAGAAGAAAAGACCTTTCATGCTGTCCCACAGAGGACATCATGAGATGTCATCAGAGACACAGAGGGCATGTGTCCATCATCTTCCTTGCATAGACACATGCTTATGGTGAGTGAGAACTGGAGAGGCAGCCTCACAGACTGACGCCCGTTAACAATTCCTTTGTGCTCGTATTTCAGTTTCTGCTCCCTTAAATTATAAATAAATAAATATATATCTAGCACAAGAGAAGACCGCTTTTCATGGTGCTTATGCTACAGACTACATGTAAGTCGTGTGAATGATGAAATATTTGAACTGCAAGGTCTTTTATATTACATTTACATGAAACAACATCCTAGACAAAGTCATCCCTGACCTACCTGAGCAAATAATTCTCTTGTGTACAGAGATCATGACTTGTCTCATTTTCAAGTGTCTTTTGCTAGCAGTGGTTGGTCTAGAAAGTATTTTGATTTCCCTGGCTTTTCTGTTTGTATTTATGTGTTTGGGGGGAATCTGATGCAGGGAAAAAGAAGGCAAATGTATGATACAGGCTAACATTTGAAAAGGTTGCTTTGGAGTATTAAAACATACCTGTGTTGGGATATCCTACATGTATGACAAAGGTAAGTTTTATTATCCTGATGAGGAATTGGTGAGGAAAACAACAGTGGCTTATTTTTAATTTAAAAAAAAGGGTTTGAATGAATCCATATACTGTTAAAGTAAAATGGGGATAACTGGAATAAATTGATAATTGTTTCTATAGGGGCATTGTAAATCTAAATGAGTATTCATAAGGAATGACCTTACTGATAAGACCCTTATATCATGTAGATTATACTTCAGTGGTTATCACTGTCTAGTCTGCTGTTTTACAATTTCTTTTTTTTTTTCACCATTTGAGGACGACTTGATGTTTGAAAAGATGTGTGATATTGTTGGCTTTGTGGCTGTGAAAATGTTTTCAGTCAAGGCAGCATAGATAAAAGGGCTGCAGGGAAAGCATCAGGGAGGGATGTCTTTGCTCCGTGGGTGCTGACAGAAGCTGATTATTGAAAGAGAGTTGTTCCCTGGACATTTGTGCCAGGTTCTGGTAGCTGAAAATAGTGGTGATTGCTGTAGGGCTGTCTGTGAAGAACTAAATTTTATCTGTAGATAAAGCAATTATAAAGGTACTGTAGGTACTGCTATCACAATACTAATTTCTTACCCACTTGGGAAAATAATCTGAGAGGCTTTGGACAGCCTCTGTTGACCTGTAAGCATCAGGGTCCTCAAGCTGATGAAAATGCCTTATATTGGATTTGGACCAGAGAACTGGATTTGGAAGCCAATGGAGTTAATGCAGCATCAGAGTCGTGTGGCCCCAGGGGACAAACCTGGGTGCGCAGCTGCCTGAGAGCTGAGTTAAGCACAGAGTAGCAGCACTTGGGGAATTGTAGCAAAGTCCACACCTCCAAGAGGGGCTTCTAATTCCTTAGCCAACTGGACGGGAAGAAACATCCCTGGCTACTGCTGCTAGCAATCATACTGCAACAATGTGGGATCCAAACAGGAGATTTTACATTTGGGGGTCAGATTCTTAAGGGAATGTGAAATGGCCCCCTCACATTTTCTGCACTGGGGAACAGATGAGTCATCCTCCCTGCAGAGTTATGCACTGACTAGGGGTGGAATTTTTCAGTACTGACCTAATAACTTTCTTATTGGTGTTATGCAGAAGAGAAGTGGGCCAAAGCTAACCTTTTAGTGCAGCTATTTAAGTAAATGGTGCAAGTAACACCTCATGTGTGAAACTTGCAGGAAGTCCCAGGGTGTTTAGGTGGATGTCAGACACACTGAGGGGGTGTCACAGAAAAGGAGTTTCCTTCTCAGCTCTCCTGGCTTTTGTTCTCAAAGATTTATAATAGGTTTTGCCGGGATAAACCAAGTGGCTTTTCCTGACTGCATCCTGCAGGTCTGTGGTGCCCAAACTGAATGGCCTTTAACATTAGTCTTTAAGTCTTTTAATGTAGTGATTAAACATGACAGGGATTAAGTCCCTGCCCAATAGCAGCTCACCTGGGTGCGTTGTTGGTTAGATGCAAAGCACAAAGCCAAATGCTCTTAAGCACCCAAGCATACGGCTGTTTGAGAATGTAGCAAGCCCCATCATGTCTTGTGATTAGGAAGCATTTCTTCTTTATTGAAGATGGAATGGAACAAAAAGGTGGCAAAAAGAAAGCCTTTCAGAGCAAAAGGAATAGATTGTGAACAAAGATTGGAACAGAAATTGAAAAGTTCTATCCTAAGTGTTTTTAAATATATGTATAGAGTATGGTTTAGATATATTTATGAGGTACCTAGTCTAATGGAAAAAGAACTTAAAATTTCATAATTTCCTCAAGTAACCAGGCAAGAGACTAAATTACTCATATAAAGCAAATCAAATAGAGTTTGACACACAAACCATTAACTAATAAAAACATTCTTCTGGTTGCCAAGTCACCTAAAAATCTCTCAGGAAATGTCAAAAAGGAGGTATGTGTGTGAGCCATAGAGCCTTTAATTATGCCAACGCATGTTATATTTATTCTTGCAGGCTTTTTGCCTCAGTATGTTTTCTTTTCTCCTTCTTCTCATTTTATGTGGGTTTTCTGGTTAACACAGAGCTTATGCATGATTTAAACCTTGTTTTGGAGACAAAGTCCTTTGTTTCCTCATTGGCCTTTCCCTATGATGCTAATTACTATAGCAACTGAGTGCTTCCCATGGCTTTATTTCCTAACATCTCAAGATGATGAGGGGGATAGCATTATTGAGCTTTACAGATTAACAACAGAAAGTTTGAGGTAAAAAATGAAGTGTGTTTATGCATTTATGGAGGTAAAATGCCATAATTAAGTTGTCCATTGATGGGTTTTGTTTTTAGCTGGAAACCACTCTAGGAAGTGTGATTGTGTCACTCTGGAAGTGTGATGATTTTTTTTTCCAGAAGAATAAAATAAAAGTATTTTCCTTCCACTTAAGAGGAACACCTTTGGGTTGCACTGGCTCCAAATATTTAATTTGAAATCTCTTCTCCTAAAACAAAGTGAACTCAGACTATTGAAAGAGATCCTTGGCAGAGGACAGAGTCCTTGACAGAGACTCCTAATGCATAGTCTCTGTACAGGAGTTACATGATGCTACATGCTGCAGCAGATGGAGTCACGATTGTGAGCCTGGGTTTCTAAAAGGCAAAGAAAACACGTGGATTTATCATACTATTGATTTGTGTGGACATGCTAACAGCCAGGACAAAAATGTCAATTTCCCTGCAGAGCTGGTGCCAGGTATGCAATGAAGAAGGTGGCAGAGAGCAGCTGCCAGGTGCCCTTTGTGGGTTGCCTGGGGCTTTTGGGAGGTCTGGGATGCTTTGTCAGAAACTTTCATAGGCATCTCTGGACAGAAAATTAAAAAAAGGAGATCCTCAATGCCTCTCAGCTCCCAAAGCTTTTGCTTTAATCTTTCTACTTTTTCTTTGCATGCTGCTTTGCACTTCTTGCTCTCTCCTGATGCCACATACTTGCCTTTCTCTGCACCTCTGGTTCTCACCAGCCTTCTGTGCTTCTTGTACCATGTTTTATTTATGCATCACTCTTCCTTGCTGAACACTGGCCCCTGCTTTGCCCTTTCATGCTTTCACTATTCAGCCAGTCCCAGTTTTCCAGTTCTACTCCCCCGAATGTTGTTTTCCTCATTGTCTTGACAGTGTCCAAACCCATGTCCCCCATTTTACCCTCCTGATCTTCTTTGTCTTTTGCTGGTCCAGTTGCTGGTCCTCATCTGCCCCCTGCCTCCCCCAAACCCTGCAGACTGATGCTCCCCATCCATTCCATGTCTGAATTCAGGTGCCTTTTACATGGTGCTTGGATGGCATATTGGTATTCAGTTTCAGCCACTGCTCAGTCTGAAGTGTCCCAGAGTCATGGAAGTGCAGCTCCAGGCACAAGGGAGCAGATCGAGCATGTGACAACACCATCAGTCACTTTGAGGAGACCTTTCTGAGGCCAGAGGGGCTGTGGACATCGCAAAGGCTGCTCATGGACAAGCAAGATGTGTAAAACAGAATCCTCTGGCAGGTCTGGAGAGGATGTGGGGGGCAGAGGGTAGTGGGGAGGGGGCGTGGGTGGCAGGCAGGGGCTCGAGGTGGAGACTGCCCCGTTCCTCCAAGGTGGCCTTTTGGACAGCCTTGTTATTGCCATCTCGTCTCTGGGGTTTGCTTTTCCCATCCCCTCTGAGGCAGCAAGAGTTAACATAAAGGCAGGCAGCTGGACAGGGCCAAAGGCCTTGGCATGCCTGCCTGACCCATCCAGCAGCACCTGCCTCCTTCACTCTCTCTGACCAGCACCCTCCACGCACAGGGCTGCCTCCTCTATCGGGCAGAAGGGCACCAGGAGGTGGGTGCTGTTTTGACCCTGCTGTCTTTTTTTGATGCACAGTGGTATGATCCAGCTAGGATTTTGTGAGGAAGAGCAAAGGATACCCTGGCCCTTCACAAAATCCCTTTGCATGAACTGCTGCTAGAGGGAAGGTGCCCCCACCAATGGGGAGAGATTTTTCAACAGAGACGATTATTTGCAACAAGGTGTGCAGGGGTGGTCACAGCAGTCTTCCAGTTTCGCTGCTGCCTAACTCTAATTTTGAGATTGTTCAAGGAAGGCTAGAGAAATGGGGAAATGGTGCACAAACTGAGGACAAAGAATACTGAAACTGAAAAACTGCACGACGCAAGACATCACCCACATGGTGAAGAATCCACAGATTCTACAGAAACCACAGTGGTCTGTGCTTACTGCTGGACTTATCTGTACCTTATTTCTGAAAACTGTTCATCTGTATGGGTAGCACAGCTGAGTTAAGTTTAAGGAAACAAAGACTGTGCCCAAAGGTGTTCTCAGCCCCAGAAAATGAACTGAAAATATAAAACATATGGGGCAATCAGATTTTTAACAATGCTTTAAAAAAATAAAAAAGGAAAACGCTTTTACTGCATATTTTAGAGTTTCAAGGACAGCAAAAAATAACTGTCATGACAGCTGTATCTGGAGAGCTGATGCAATCCTTATCAGTAGAGACTTATTTACCACATCTGGGCAGAGTTCCTGCTGGTGGCCTCTGTCAGACATCTTTGCAGTGTAATAGGCAAGATGTGAATATTTTAGGCCCCCTGCTCTAGATTCCTCTGTTAGACCCTGTCAGTTCTTTTTGCTGACAGTCACTAGCTGGGTCCTGAATTTGGAGCTGGGCTGTCCCGTCAAACAAACACACATGATCCAGTGTGCCTTGGACCCACAAAAAGTACAAGAAGAAATGGTAGAGGCTTTTCTGATAGCTTAAATTGGGTGTTTTGGTATTATTTGTATTTCTTTTGAGCTGAGAGGCTCACAAAAGAGGATTTAAGTACCCTTGCATTGAGTTTCACAGGCAGAATAATCATGAGCGTTGACAATAAAAGTGCCTGTGTTGTACCCTTTGTGGAGAGAAGCAGGAGGTGAAGACAGCAGGTGCCTTGAACATTGCCATGATGATGGTCACTGCGCAAAGCAGAGGTCCCAGGAAGCCAAGTTCAGCCAAAATAAACCACTGCAGTGTCTCTCTCACAGCAGACCAGAGATTCACGCATCTCACACTCAGTTTAGGATCTTCCCAAAGCTCTTGCAGCCCCTTCTGAACTCCTGCACACACATAATCCCCAGCTCCTGCTCAGTGTCCAGGCAGCCCAAAAATAATTTATATCTTTATGCTTTCAAATTTCATTGTTGCTAAGGGGATATCCCTGCTGTTTCCTCCTCAGCTTTCCCTTTGCTTCCCTCCCCCTTGCCAGTGAGGATTAGGCTCGACTGCAGCTGACTTTGCTGTCTCACTTCCTGCAATGGGGTGCCAAGCGTTCCACAGTGATGCAGCAGTTTTTTCTCTGTTCCCTCCATTTCCCCTGGCTGTCCCCACTCACTCAAAGCCACAGGGCTGATGATTTTGCCCGGTTCAGGGATGTGATAAGGCTTTGAACTTTTGCTAGGGGCTGGCTTGCTGCAGTGGTTCTGAAAGTTGCAGTGAGGTGAAGGAGCAAGTGAGGTGCCACAGGATTTTCATGGACTTTACTAGGAATGAACTAATTCAGAGTTTACTAATATGCTGCATTGGTAAAACAACACAACCTCTTTTTTAAAATTATTTTTTTGTGGGAGGAAGGAAACCATTATGAAAAAGTTGTGAGTTGTATATCCATGCATGCGTGTGTGCACACATGCTTGTTTGGATTTGGAAGTGGAATTGATGGCAACTACCACTGAAAAAATGCAAGCACTTTTTTTTATTTCTGTCAGACTTTTTTGTGAGCTTAAAGCATTGTCACAGAACTCAGCGTTGCTGATTTTCAAAAATTCAATGAATTTGTGATGTCTCTGAAGTTTCTATGAGTTTCAATAAATACAAGTTATTAAGACAGTGAATAAAACCTAAAAGACCTAGCTTTTCTCTTGATTTTGAAATATGGTGATTTTTTGTTATTGTTGTCATTCTTGCTGCCAGTCTGAAGTGTAGAGGCTAAATTTCAATATTTTTGAAGACACTCCTGGAAAACAAATGAGAAAGAATTCTGCATTAGCATGGATGGCTCACATTTTACTCTACTTGGTACATCATAATTTTCCCTCTTCTTATTTTCCTTCTGATTGTCAAACGTAGTTTTTAATTTCTGCAAGTCACTCTGTAAATTTACATTCTGGCTTAGCTGGTCTATTTTTCTATTTTAGAAAAGTCAAATTGAGTTGGCTTGGCAGAGTAAATTACCTTCCTTCAGATGAGAGGGGTTTCACAAGATGCACAGCTCCCTAACTGCTGAGCTGCGTTAATTGGCACAGATGCAAAGTTGTCCAGCTGGAGTTGTTGCTGCTTGTAAAGGCACGAGTAGGAATGAAAGTTGTTCTCTTTCCTCCCCGCTCCCTGCCCTGTGTTACCTGTATATCCAAGGCCAGGTCTAAGTCTTTGGGTGTGGTGCCTGCAGGGCAAGCCTAAGGATGAGCAGCAGTGGAAGAGATCTTTCCTCTGCTTTTTGTGTCAGGTTTCATACTCTGCCACAACATTGGTCTTCACTGGATTAAGTTTTAAAGTCAAGCTGCCCGTCTCAACTGGACTTCAGTAAACCTAGGAAAGCACATTATCAGTTTACAGGGAGAGGAATGCAGAACCAGGTGATATGAGAGTACCTGGTGCCAGTGAAGAGGCTGAAGATATCAGACTTATTCAATTTTTTGGTTTTCTATTTATACGTAATCCCACTGTTGTCTTCAGAGGAGTTTGAGCTGTAGATGATCATGTAGACAAGGTTGTCTTTTCTGTTTCATTGTTCATCATCTATTCAAAAAGTTGAATACATTCTAAGCTGCTTAAAGTCTTTTGACTTTACTTTTTTTTCACTGAAATCCTTGTACCTATCTCTGACTTGAAAAGTCTTATGCAAACTGAGAACCAGATAGTGAAAGGTCTGTGAATAAGTATTTCCACTGGTTAATATTCTGGCCTGGTGCTGGAGAGCAAAATATCTCTGTCTGTATTAAAATGCTAACCATTCTAAGCCCTGGTTCAGAGCTTATATTGATCATTGCAAAACCTCATCAACTTTCTGATCATTGTCTGTGTACTGGAACAGCCCCTCTACACAAAAATTAAAAATCAAGGAATAGATCAGATTGATGGAGTTCTCAGTCATATTTCTTTCTGCCAGTATGTGTTGAGGGACTGAAGGAAAGACCTGTGTGAACTTCTTCCCAGGCTGTACTTGGCTGTTTTCCGTGCTGCTCTGCCGGGCTCTCCCCTCTGGCTGTGAGCAGAGGATGAACTCTTGTGCAGAAATGGGGAAAATCTCAGAGTGAGTGCATGGCCCTCAAAAAAAGCAGCTTGTCCTTTACAGAAGAAAGAACTTCTAGCAAGTAATGTTTTATGTATCTTTAAGGGAAAGGAAAACTACTTGCAAATGACTGATTTTATATGTCATGGGATTTCAAGTCACTAAGCAAAAAGAAACACATACAATGCATGGATAGAGGTGTCAAGGGAATCTTTTCATCTGGACTTTTGGAAAATGCTACCCATTAGTTGTGTAAAAGCCTAGGTTATGGTCATCCCTTCAAGCAGGGTGGCTGCATAATTAACCATGCTAACTGGAGAGGATGCTGCATGAGATCAGGTGAGAGAAGTGAAGTTAAAATAATGCAACAATAAAAACGATGGAGCAGAACTGACGCTTGAAGCAGCCATCCACACACACAAAGGAACAGCAGTTGCATTTCAGATTCAAGTCATAGCAGACTTCAGAACCTCTGCCGCTTGTGAAGAGACAGAACACCTCTGAAAACACGCTGAAACAAGGAAGAGGGTGGCACATTTCTGAAGTACTGAGTACTTGTGTGTGTGTGTTACACCATCTCTTTCTGTTCACAAATCTTTGCTTGTAGGCTAGGTGTTTGGCCCACACCTGAGTCCCTGAGCAGGCAGCAGAAGGAGAGGGATTCCTGGCTGGAATCTCCAAAAGTGGTAAAACATCCCTGCTTGTTCATGAAATCCCTGAGAGCAACACAGTGGGCCTTACTGAAAATTTTAACACAGAGCTGAGAGAAGTGGAATATGGCAGCTATGCCAAAATTGGTCCTATTTTTCTATTTCATATCTTCAAAAAAGGCAAAAAAAATTAGTTTTAGCCAAGTCACTAAGATAAAAAATGAAATTAATGTATCTGTTCTTACAGTGCATTTCAGTGATAGCAGAAAGACAGGAAAGCTGTCAATAAAAGCAATACATTGAGTATGAGTAAATGTGGGTGAGTGTCAGGGGTGAAAGCGAGACCAGTTAGCAAAATACAAGGTATCTGTGTTCCTCTCTAGAGCAAAGACACCATCTTCAGTCTTCACTTGACACAGTGGCTTGTGTCAGTTTATCAATCTCTCCTGAAGACCAACGTGCCCAGAGCTTCTCTCTGTTTTTCCCTGCTGGTTTCCAAGCAGGGAGCATTATACTCTCAAAATCTGGATGTTTGGGAACTGAGCTAACTGTGGGTCTGGTTTTCATTTTTACACTCCTGCAAACTCTGTCTCTTTTTGTCTCCCTACAAATGTGGCTACATTTAGTGTCTTCCAGCTTTTTCCTGTTTGCTGGTGCAGTAGAATAGGACCTGTTGCTCCATAACCAGCCACTCCTGTATCTGCTCCAGCATCCTCTCCAGGACAGTGGAAAGTGCCAGGTTTGACAGTTAAAGGTCTGAGAAATGGTAGAGCATGATAGTTATATAGAATTTCCCAGGAGGGGAAAAAGTTTGGTCTTGCCCACCCTCAAAGATCACTTTATGTCCTGCAGCCTACCCTGGAAGATAACTTCCATTAAAGTCAAATCACATCTTTATTTTTAGCACTTGACATATTCTCTTTTTTTTCCATGAACATTTCCATTCCCTTTTAATTTGCACAATTCCTAGTCTTGGTTGTCTCTGGTGGAAAGGAATAGCACCAGACAGTTGCTGTGGGAAAGGATTGTTAATCATTTGTCTTTCATTTTCAGCAGATGCCCTTCTGCTCCTGTATGATGGGAAATGATGAGCAGAACCCACTTTCTTTGGTGCCATTCATTAATTTGAACACGTTTATCTTTTTCCTTCTCTGAAGTGAACAGGTTTAATTTTATTATTCATCTAGAAGCTTTTTGTACCTCTAATTATTTTCATTGTCATTTCTAAACTCATTTCATGTCTGTTTTGTCCTTCTCAAGGTGTTCAGAACTGATCATGATGTGCTCAGTTTGGGTAATAAAAAATATTTTCAGTATTGTTTCTCTGTTCCATTTTTTCCCCTTCCTAACTGTTCCTCTTTTTAGCACTACGAGACATCTCTGACAAAATGCCAGTGACACCCAAGCATTTTTCTTACTCTTCACAGTTAAATTTAGAAGCCAGAAGATGTAGTTTATATTCTTCCTCTCAGAAAGCACCATCTTCTGTTTGAAAATGCTTCATTCATCAGTGAGGGCATCTTGCTTTACTGGTATCTCACCCAAGTTCCTCTGTTCATTTACTCAAATTTTTTGCCTTCCACTATTTTCACTCTCCCATATCTTTGTTCATTTTCAAACTTTCTCAAAGAAAAATCTTTTGCACTTGACTGTCCAAGACTCTTTTGTATCTGCATTTTATTCCTCTCCATTCTCAGAGCCTGAGTTTATAACAAGGTAACTTGGGTAATCTTCTACATTTAATGTTGTACATATTTAAAATACTTTTAATCCAGGTCAGATCAAGGCATTACCATGGTTTAATAGCAGGCCTAACAAAGTTTGGCTTGACTATTCTGTACTTATGGTGAAACCATTTCATCATCTAGGATAAATCAGTCAAGTTCACTTGGAAGCACAGGTGCTGATCAGCTCATCAGTCAAACAGGCTGCAGAAGGCCGTGGGGCAGCAAACAGTAATAATTAATGGCAAATTTGTGGGCTTTTTGTTTGTTTTTTTTTTAACATGAGACATACTGACCTACAAACAAGGAGAACAATGTAGCTGGATATTTCATGATTACATCAGCCATCAGAGAGGCATATTGGTGGGTCAGAAAAGATTACAAACTTCATTTTTAAATAAAAATGCTTACTCAGGAATTGATAAATCTTTTTTCATGACTGAAAAATAGTATTGGTTCATAAAATGTAATTATGTATTTTAAAAAAAAATCTAAAAAACCTCCCTACAACCCCTAGTTTCTTCTTTCTCAGTTGCCATTTTCTGACTTGGGGACTGTTTCCAGGGCAACATACAAACACTAAAGGCAGTACACCAGAGAATTCCCTCTTCTATTTTAGGTGAGAGTTATGTCCTTCCGTTATTGCTAAGGAAATGAGGAGTATTTTGCATTGAAAAGTACTTATCAAGCATCTCTGCCTGAAGTATGCAGAGCTTGTGCAGTCTGTTTTGTACCCGATGTTTGCCAAGAGATGGAGCTGCGGAGTAAGGCACCTACCAAGCCTGACCCTGGAAATCAGGAGAGATATAATAAAACCCTTGGCAGCAAAAACCTCTAGCCTCTCATACTGATGCCTGTTACTCTTCCCTAAGTGACGACAAGGCTTGTGTTGGGCACTTAGCCAGCTCTGTTCAATCTATTCCAATTTATTTCATTAAGCTGTGGCTCAGAAAAGCCAAGGAACAACCTATATTAATCTTGCTGGATATCCTGGCCCCTGCTCAGATAATGTTATAGAAAATGCTCCACACTTGAGCAGTAACAGGATGAAAACAGCTGCTCTTTTGGACTTGCCTTAAAACCTCTGTTCCCTGCAAACACTCTGGTGAAATGCTGGTTGCGCTGTATTGTTGTTACTCAGCTGGTAATTTTCTGGGGCTACCTTCACCATTTAGGCATTATGCAAAACATCATGTCAGTTTTGAGGCACCTGCAGTGTGAGACAGAAGACAGCAAAAGGATTCCCAAACTGCCAGAGACCTGAGTTTGTCAATCTATAAAGTGTCCCTCCCCATATGGATTTACAGGCTTAGCTCTGGAAGCTGTAAACCTGTGTTAGTACCAAGCAAAGCCAAGTATTTTTGGAGCAGAGCTTGGGTTCAGCTCTGGGTTAATGCAGCGATCTGGCATGACTGAGCCAGCTGCCATCCACAGAATGCTCCTGTCCTCCTGTCCCAGCACTCTGGCAGGTAGAACAAGTCCAGGTTTGTCTGTACCTGCCCATAATATCCCTGGAGCTACTGCGGGATTAGGTACAGCATGGGGAGCCTGCCAAACTAATCGGGCTCCCACTCCTCTCCAAGCCCCAGGGGATTCTCAGAGTAGACATTCCTGCAAACCAAGTCACTCCAGTTTCTGGGTCTCCCCAACATCTGCCACATCAGCTCTCACGCAAAAAAAAAAGAGCTGTGAAAGGGCAAGGACTGACTTACCCAAGTACCCTCTTGCACCCGTGAGCAGTCAGGGCATTTCTTTGTTTTCAAATCTGTGTTCTGCTTCATTTGCTTAATTCAAAATCCTCGTGCCTACTGATTCCTTTGGTGAGAAATAGCAGATTAATATGGGATAAATTCTGCTTCAGTTGTGCTCCCAGGTGAGAGACGAAGGGAGAGAGGGAGATGAGAGAAGAGAGGTGAGCCTGCCTCTGCCTTTGGATTGCAGTGCAAACCTTGGGGCTGTGCCAACCAGTTTTGAGCCTTTCTTCTAATGAAGATTTCATAGATTTCATCCTTTGTGTTATGTCAGTAAGACAGAGACTCAAAACTAAATAGATTAGAAGAAAAGCCACTTGTGTATTTGCTAAACAGGATTGAGAATAGTCTTTTTTCCTCCCTGGTTTTTTTATGGGTAAAGGCTGACCTGGGTTATAAGCATAATTCCAGCAGGAAAATTGTGGCTGGGAATACTGATCAGACGGAGGGGTTCAAATACTCTGTGTCTAGTTGGTATTTCCCCTTGGGTGTTCAGTACAGCTCTTTGCTTGCTAATTTCTGTTCTTTTCCCTAATTTGGGGCTATGATTTGCCCCAGCTGTCAGAAAATTTAGCATGGCAGCCCCAAGGTCGCTTTGGATTTTTAAACTGCACTGAGTTGGTGACATATTTTGTAATCTGATTTCCCAGGGAAAAGTCTGTTAGTCAATCAGTCTGTTGTTTTATACTAGGGAAGGGAAGAAAATCCAAAAATAGTACAGGGGAGAAATGGACTGCTATCCATACTTGTAGGTGACGGGTGTCTGGTCAAAATACAAGTATGTTTTGGCCATGTGTAGATCCAAAATAGCATGACACACATTGTGCCTTGTTCTAGTGTCAAAAGAGATAAGATTTTGAGTTGAGGAAAAAAAAAAATCTACCTGACTTTAGATGATAGCTTTGTGAAATACCTGTGGGGTTTTAATGTGGTAAATAAATTATGGGGATTTTTAAACCAAAATAACTCACTTAGACTTAAGGTTTTCTGATACAATGACTTCCAGGTCCATACACTCCACTGGAACAGTGAATCCCGGTTTTCATAGCTATGTCCCTGTCGAGCCCACAGCAGACTGGTGGGATTGCTAGCTTGGGCACTGGGCATGGTTCAGATAAAATATGTTTGTTCCTCACCTCTGAACACTCACAACATCACTAGATAGAAACTGTAGCTGTAAGTAAGCCCTGGTAACTCACTGAACCTCTGTGCCTCAGCCTCTCTGCGTTGGTAAGTAGAAATATCAGTAATGGATAAACATAGTATGTTTTGTCATATCTTAAAGCTATTCTGCTTTTTACAGGTAAGCAACACTTTCCTACTGTCTCTCACTGTCCCTGGTTTAGAGATGTGGTTACTGACAGAGCAGTGGGAAAGCAACTCCACATGGAGCTCAACAAATTCACCAGGAAGCTCTTAAGAGGTTTCACTTGTTGTTGGAGAGATGCTAGTATATTTATGTACATATATCAGCTGGTTACAATACAGCTTGTTGGGAGCTTTTGCTCTGTGAAAGACCTGAGGCAATTTGGTCCTGTCTCCTGTGCATATTTATCTCAGTTTTCAGGGAGTAGTTTCACGCACTGGAGAGCAGACAAACCACATGCATGGAGCTGAGCTGTATTTTTAAAAAGCAATTGAGAGCAACATTTTTGCACTGCACTGGTAGTTGATATTTTAAATGATGTAATTGCATGCACATGTTTTGTTTATTAAAGATAAAGCATCTCTTTTAAAGTGCTGTAATTAAATAACCACCTCTTGTTGGGGCTGCTCTATTTTCTACATTGTAAAACCACTCCCCCCCAGCACAAAATTTGTACCAGCACTCAGTTGCCCCCTGAGGCCACGAGGACCTTGCTCTGCTCCACCTTAGCCAGGAGCTGCTTGTGTCCGGTGCTCAAAACATGCCAACTTTCAATAGAGGAAGTAGGCTTTGGTGGTTACTTCTGCAGTTAATTCTTGAGACCAGACAAAACCTTTAAACACTATTTAAACAACAGCTTTTTTCAGTCTCTAGCTGAAGTCCTATGCTGAGCTGATGTTAGATACTTGAAGAGTGTGTCAGGTAAAGCAGACATCTCTTGGACATTCCAATTTTGCTCCTCTGGTAAGCCATGGTGTAGTGCGACTCAGACTTTAGGACTTTCAAAAGTCGTGGGATGCTGGGACTATTTGAGCCTCTGCTCCTTTCTGTGCTCACCTGTTTGTAGAATGATGATTCAGTGTCAGTTATAATGGGATCATAATGGGATGACTATACACCACATTATTTAAGAACTAATTTATATGTGTATTGTTGTCTGATGCCGTAAATAAGATTGAAGAGTGGGAAAAGAAAAACATCACATTTGGGCTTTTTAGATGAAAATACTAATGGAGGAGCTTGGAGTGACTGGATGTACTAGTTTGAAAACAAACCAGTGGGAGATCACAGGTCAGAATTATAATTTAATAGGAAAATTAAAATAAATGCAACAGTACAAGAACACTGACAGACCCAGGATATAACCTGACATCCTGTTAGTCAGGGTGATGGTAGCAGTCCAGATGAAATGGTTCTGTTGAAGCAGTGATCCTGTAGAAGGGTCTGGTCTTCATCTGACTGTCCAGTGGTAGCTCTCATCCTCTGGGAATGCAGTAGGCAAAAGCTGTTTGTGCTGTTCCAAACCCCAGATTATATCCAGGTGAGAATGTTTGGCTCCTCCTCCATGGGCAGAGCATCTCACAATAGGTTGATTTAATTCTGTGAGTCACGTGGTGGGTCAGAAAACCACATTACCAATGCCAGGGAGTAGAAAAGAGAGGTAGAGCCCTTTCACTTTTGGAGCTGTCAGTCCTCGTGCTTTTCACGAGCAGCACATTCAACCATCTTTCTTTGCAGGTGGCTCAGGCTGTTCCCTCTGAGCCTCCTGCACTGCACTGATATGGCAACAGGCTGACAGATTTTACATCAAGAGCAGTGCTGCAGCACTTCATCTTAACAATTTATGGTGGTCGATTCAGTATATCTAGAGAACTTTCTGTGCTGCTTCCCTTACCTCTCTGGACCTTCAAATTCAAAACTGTTTTTGTTCCCACAGAGATATCAGATTATTTTCTTTCCTGTTGCATTGCCTTCTGGAGCACTCTCTCCATTGGAACATACAGTTCTGTGGAGAGGTACAGGCAATGCCTGGCTATTTTTGATGTATACTTTCGCAGTGCCAAGTGCTTGCAGTTCCTGGACTGTTAGACTGCTGGAAAGCCTAGTTCGAGAGCAAATCTGCTTAGTTTCCCCCCAGCTCACAAGTTCAGACTTTTGGCCAGTGGTCCAGAGACAGGCCTACCTTTCTGACAGCTTTTGATTTGTATACTCCTATAAAGTCAAAAAATGAGTCTGAGGCTCCCTGGCAGGAACTGCACCAGAGGACACTGCAGGATACGCCTGTTAACTGGGCATCTGAGCTACATCTGTGGTTCATAAGGGTCAGGGCCTGTGTTTGAGCACTGCTCTGTGGTTCCTCACACTGCTTGGCTGGGTTACCCTGGTTACTGGCATGGGTTTTTTTAGTACTGATTACCAGCTGCAGATACTGGGCACCATGATGAGAGCTGCATATGCCAGGGACCCTTCCTGCCAAGCACTCTGAACATGGTGACCCTAGTTTTGGGAGGAGAGGAGTTTGCTGCACGCAGGAGAGAGCTGAGTTCTGCCTTTTGTCCTCAGTGTCAGGGTACAGCCCATTTTACCAGTCCAGACAAACCAGTAAGTGACTGCCGAGAGAGTAATTGTGCCCTGGCTACTCAAGGGCAGGATGCTCCCACAGCAGCATGAAGGGCTGTATAAAGCAATCCTGTTCAGATGGCTTGAGGCTGGCTGCCTCTAGGGCAGGCTGGAGCCAGCCCATGGCACAGCTGGGCATCATGTGCTGCCCTCTGCCTCTGTGACTGTTGTTGCTGCTGCTGTTACTGTCATTGATACTGCGATGAGGATGATGAGGTGTGACTTTCTGGGCTTCCTACCTTCAAAACTATTTGAAGGCTCTTCTGTAACCTGGCAGAGCAACACTTTAATGTCAGGAAGTTGCAGGTGCAAGGTTCATGCCTTGAGCTGGGGCATAAAAGCCTGCAGGAGCACATGGAGGTAAAGAATGGGCTGAG
This sequence comes from Oriolus oriolus, assembly GCA_013400235.1. NCBI lineage: Eukaryota > Metazoa > Chordata > Aves > Passeriformes > Corvidae > Oriolus > Oriolus oriolus. The sequence continues at coordinate 458,060 of VXBT01005721.1, read as the reverse complement.
GTCATGCTGGATGGTGGTGATGGGTAGACAAATACAAAGCTGGTGCCACCACTTCCACACTGCTCCTGGAGCCTGCTGTCACCCAAAGCTGAGAGCAAAAACCCACTTATCCAGTGCAGGAGATCATCAAAGGCCAGGGCTTAAAAAGGAACTTTTTGTTATTTGAGAGCAGACATACCCTAATAGTTTGAACTAATATGAATTATGAAGCCCCAGCTGTGCAACTTCTTATGGGCTGCCACCCACGGGTGCCTCACTGTGCTGTCTGTCCCCAGGACTTGTCCCAAGCATGCTGGAGACTTCCTCAAAGACTGACATGCCTTTCAGTGGCTCCTTGGGAGTGATGGGGCTGTGAATATCAGTAAACAGGACAGCAGCAAGCAGATATTTCCCGGTTTCCTCCCCTAGACTAATGGTGTTTGTGTATCTGAGTATCTTCTCTTCCTGCGGGAAGGCTGCACCCCAGCAGCATCTGTGAAAGCGCACAGCGAATCCTTCTAATTCACTGTGCAAGAAACATGAAAATTCCTTTTCCCCAAAAGAAAATAATTGTTTTAAATAATTTGACAATATAAAGAAATTATTTCTTTAAGGGACGAGGAAACAAAGTTTGGGAATATAACAGACCCATCTGGGTTCAGTGAACCAAAACTTCAGACATGTTATTTTAGGATGACTAGTTTTACAGTCCTGGTGGAATTTCTCCTTTTAATTAAAACCAAAGAATTTTCAGGACATGTTACGTGCATCTTGAATAAGAACTATTCTGGGAGCTTGCAAAACGAAATCTGAAGTAGTTCTCCTTAAGCTTAAATAACTGATCCATTCAAAAGAGGGATAAACCTTTCCACTGTGAATCTTAAGTGCAATATCCTTGCTAATCTTCTTTTAATTGATGGCAAAGACAGTTCTTGTGTTTTACACGTCAGCACTTTCCAGTTGGTGCCATGCTGAATGACTAGGCCTTAAGGTGGGAAAGGAATTCAGGCCTGAAAATGCTGCACTGCTTCCTACGATATCGTTATCACTTTGATATTATTATAATTTAGAATAACAAAGCATGGGTAGAACAGCTGCTTCTTCCTTGCCATTGTGATCCTACATATATCCCATGTTTTATACCTGTGCTGACACATCATCTGAGCACAGAAGGAGTCAGCAACATGTACTTTTATGAGTCACACTCCCCATGTTTTTACTTGAGCCAAACACATGAACTCTTTCATGGTTAATTTCATTTCCACATTTGAAGTGATGCCTTAAGAGGCCAACCTGGAAACAGAGACTAGAAAGGAGTAAGGGAATAAATGTGGATATTTATTTGAGAGGCCTTCAGAGGCACACCCTGGGCCGGCCAAAGGCTACACCCAAGATGGACGACAAGTCACGAGTTCTCCACACTGTTATAGGTTTGGTCCCTTTGCATATCAGCATAAATTTGCCAATCTAACTTTAGCTAACAATGTAACCACCCCCCCAACGTGCCCCCTCTCCTCAAGATGTTGGTTTACACATTTTGGCCTAGGACAGTCTGGGTGTCCTTGGAGAGCAAGCCTGGAGAGGCTCTGTTATGTCTATCTTAGCATGAGGGAACAGCAGCTAACAGGCTGCAAGACAGTTCAGAGTTACACACTAGGAATACAGGATTTGAAAAATATAAAAGCTAAACCCTAAGGCATCAGAAGAACTGGAGCTCACAGGAGCCAATTATGAATAACATTGCTGAATGTCCTAGTATTCTTTGTTGCTTTAGTGATACGCTTGTTGTTCTGGTTTGTCTAAAAAGGGATAAAAATGTGCTTTTAAAACATGTTTAATATGTTAGCTAAGAAGTTTTAATGTTTAGACCAGGCAGGAATACCTGAACCTAGCGCCAGTAATTGGTTGGCTTGGAGTCTGGTGTTAAAAATACTTCTTCAAGGAAAGACCAGGCTCTAAGTATTGTAATGCCAATATATTTTTTGAAGATCTTAAAAGGTTTTTTTTTGGTTTTTAAAGAGAAAATAACTTCTTTTGTGATTCATAAAAGTAATATTTCTTGAAAGACATAGTAAAACCGTCCACACTGTCATTAAAAGAGACATATTAATTGCACTAGTTGCAAAACTGATAAGAAGTCATGGAGCTTGCAGTGAGTTATATATCTAAACAGGAACAGACCTATCAAGGTAACTCATGTTATGGAACTCCAGGGTGAAAAATGGAATGACAGGTGACATATTTTTTTATATGTTACTCAAAGATGAACTTTATTTTTCTACTGTCAGTGCATGGTTAACAGTTTTTAAAAAGGGTTTATAGCAGAATCAGCTGTAGTCAAAGAAACAGGAATTGCTTTGCTGAAAGTGAAGTACTTGACTCAACTACCAAGAAGCATGATATAATGAATAGACTGAATTTTCCATCTCTGTCACATTAAAGGTGCACCTGAAATGTAATCTTCCTGCATTTTGATTTTTTTTGGGTTTTTTTTAGAAGTGATCACTGACAACTAACAAGAGACAAGCTTTTATCATGTGCATTTCTAGTTATTGTGAGTTTATATTTCATTAATTGAGAGTGAAAAGAATAATTATTCTTAAAGAATATCTGCCTGTTGTTTCTCACTCCTGTCCCAGCTGTGTATGGATGTGTATGAATTATATCCAGGTATGATACCTCCAGAGCTGGAAAGCCATGAGAACACCAAACATAGCTGTGCTTGGACACCTGAGTGAGAGAAGAGGAAGAGAGAGGACGTCTTGGGGTGACTTTATGATGTTGTATCCCTATCACTGCTCTATGCCCAGACATGAATCTTGTGCCTTTCTGTGCCTTTGAAAGTGGGTGCGAGAGAAAGAAAAAAAAAGCCAGATGCACTTTTTCAAAGCAGTTCTGTACTCCAAGGTCACTACTACTTCTCTGTATGCTTCTACGGTGGCAGGAGCGGAGGAAGCAGCCTTCTTTTTTTTTTCCGCGTTTTTTTGGCTTTTCTCAGGAGGGAAACGGAGAGTTGAACCTTTTTTTCGGAGACTTCGGCTTTTTCACTTCTTCTCTTCTGGACTGTTTCAACAACATCAGAACACACCGGGAGAATTTTCCACTGAGGCCCCGGAGGTGGGCCCACGTCAACCCAGCTCCAAGGAGGAGGAGAGAGACCACACCTAGAGAAGGACTTTAAAATCTTCCCAGGTTTCTCTCCACAGCTAGAGCTTTTATTATTTAGCATTATTATTATATTCCTGTGTATTTTGTTAAATAAATAGGGTTTTTTTCCTTTCCTCTGAGGAAGATTTCTTTCCTGAACCTGGTGGGGGCGGGGCGGCTGTAACCTGCCTTCTATCAGAGGACGTTCAAATTTGGACGTTCCTCAGAATTTGTCTGAAACTGAGACAGAGGATAACACCCCATGTTGTTTCATTACATACAGATAGCCGCAACTCACACTTGTACATATGCTCTTGCCTGTAGCTTGGTAGTCTTTTTCCCCGTGCAGCTCCGTGCCATGCTGCATCACATATTGTGAAAGCTGTTGAAAAGCGTATAGGCTGTTACAACAGGAATGCTTCGCCACCTAAGTGCCATCTGCTCACGAGCGCTGGAAGTTGAACCCACCAGTTGAACTGCTTGGAGGCAGCTGAAACACGATGCAGAAACATGGTCAGAGAGGACTGCTTGATGCTTTTGCTTCTTTCTGGTCCTTTGGTGAAACCATGCCATCCTCCTGGCCTAAGGAAAGCAGGAGTCTGTCTATTCTCGGTCGTTTTAATAAAAATATTTGGTCTTCTTAGAAGTTACTATCGTTTAAGGGGAAAAAGGCATCTTGGAGACAACAGCAGTAGAACTCCACTTTGAAGAAGAGAAGAAAGCCAGCCCAGTCAGACCATTCCCTTATGAAAGGAGGCTGCACAAGAAAGGAGAGGGAGAAAACAAGCTTGTTAGTGCAAAAGCCAGGCTTGACTCCGTGCCTTACCTTTACTTACCTTGTTTCACTTTTTCCAGTCTCTCAGGCAGGGGTAACATTCCTAATAGCAGTCGTTGCAGTAGGAGTAAGTCACTGTAAGAGTTCGTCTCGTTTTCTAACCTCTCCTTGTGGGAAGGATACCACGCCTGTATTTCAAAAGACTGCAGTGCCAAATGTAGTACACCGAGGGGCAATGCTGGGGGAGATGGCGGAAGCAGCATGCCTATGTTCTGTCTGTGAAAGCTGGGTGTGCTGGAAAGCTTTTCTTTTGCTACCTTCAAGGCTGTTTTGCATTATTTGTCATGGCAATCTGGGATAATGCAATCCCTCAGGAGCAATGAAGATATCACGGCAGGACTCACGTTTAAGCTACTATTAGGGACAATACTCGAGGGACAAGGTATTCTTAATGTGGTGAACTATGGATAAGGAGACCTGGAGTCAATGCAGATAGTGCCCACGAATTTAAAACAAGCTTTAAGCCTCACTTCAACCAGGCAGTCTCCTGAGTGCATGTTAATAGTAGGGTAGCTCTGAGATTATGAGTAGAGAGCAAGCCTGTTACAACCCCAGCACATTTACTTCTAGTCCTAGTTTCTGGACTTCAAACATACTGAAGCAGTACTGAAAGTTAGATGTAATTGGGATTCTGCAGATAGCACAGCTGCCTCACATAAATCCTTAGAGGTTTCTTCTTTTACAACATAGCCTGGAAAGGCTGGACAGGGTGTCTTCTGCAGGAGCTGCTAATTAAGACAAAAGAGTGGAGGGACATTTAGTCCCTGTCTCACACCATGTTTTGGAAGTGCAGCATTTTACCCTTCTGGGTTTTCTCCTTGTTCCTGAACAGAGAAGGCTGTTTATTGCTTTTGTGTCTCTCTGGTCCTTTGCTGAAGTTACTTGTGCATTAAGAAGGAGTAAAGGCCAGCCATTTCTTACTGTCTGGTCACCAGCTTACAGTTCTCAGTCTTTATAAAGCTGCTAGAATCAAAGGAAACAGCAGAACATCTCCTGTTTCAGTGTAAGAAAGAGAGCCGACCCTGTCTAGCTTGATGGGAAAAAGCTTGCAAACACGAAGAAGGTATAAACTCTATTGGCACAAAGAGAAGAAAGACTCCTCAGCCTATTTTTTGAGCCTCACTCTTTTGGTGTTAACTTCAAGATTTTGACTGCTTTGCAGAAGTGCTGTTGCCAATATGCTGAATTTGAATGCACACCCAAACACACGCATACATGCGCAGATCTTTGGGGCTCAGTTACTCAGCCTCCTTCTTGGTGCAAGTTTGTTTAGCAATCATTCTGCTTGCTTTAAACTCCAGCTTTTGCCTCACAGATGCATGTTGATTGCTTCACAGTGAGACAAGTCAGTCCTGCCTGTGCAAAAGCATGTATTTTCTGGTGCTTTCTTAAGTGCTTTGTTCAGTTGTCTTTTCTTTGTGGGTTCCCATCAGATCTCCCCCTGTTGATACAGGGGAGTGCATGAGCCTGAAAGGGCTTCCTGACATCCACTGTGTCATCTCCAGCTCTGTGGTCTAAAACAAGCAAGGCTGCGGCTCTGGCTGTCCCAGGTTTCCTTCGCAGTGCTGTGAGCTGAGTGTTGACTCTTCTGAGTAAACTGGTGATTCATATGAAAATGCTCAGCTATGTGGGAAGAGTCACAGAGCAGTAATATGAAAATGAAGGTTTCTTTTTCCAAAGAATCTTTTGCAATATTTTACTTCTGAACATCTTTTATTTCCTTCTTCAGATCACAAGCAGAAAGTCAGATGTGTTTATTATTTTTTTCCTAGCTTAAAAATTATCGTTTCATGTGTAATTTCAAGTGAAAATGTCCTTGCTGCATTAATAAAGTAGAAAAAGAGCTTTAAGGCTGGCCCCTATTTCAGTATTTCTTTCCTTCACGGTCTCTCTTCCTCAGTGTGTCTCCTCTCCATCTCTCTGCATCTCCCAAAGCTGGGGGAGAGTCTCCCGAATTCTCCACTTGCTTCTCATCTGTTTCTTCCTGGCTCTGAACATTTCACCCCACCTTGTGATGTTTACCTCAATGCAGAAGTTTCTCAGTAGCTTCTCTGAGGATGTTTCTCACCTTTCTTGAGACATCTCTGTGTCTTTCTGTAGGTCAGGTTTTGATAAACAAAGCAAGAGAGTAGGTTATGTGTTGATATCTTCAAGTCAGAAGGCTTTTGCGCTGCAGTGGGCAGAGTCACTCAGAGCTACCTTCCCCAGAAAACTCCTGTTTAAAATTTGTGCTTTGCCTGTATCCTCCACAACACCAGAGCCACCCATCTTTGGCCAGGGGTGCCAAGTGGAGGCGTGTTCAGGTGTGGGAGGCAGCTGCCGGGTGGCAATTACCTATGTGGCACACATACAGTTTGCCATCACTTCCTCTTCTGTTCTGGTGATTTATGGACCAGTGAGTGGCTCCAGCCTCATGCCCTGAGCTTTGCAAGGCATTACTCAATTTTTCTGAGGGAAGTATATAAATTACTGAGTTATGCACTTGGTAAGACCTCGTCCTGTCATTGAAGAATGTATTTATTTCAGACCGTGTTTCCTTGGACAGCAGGCACATGTGGAAGAGGAAAAGAAACAAGAATCCTGGAAATATTGTAATGGGGTGACATTAGCAGGGCTCTCAGGGAGGAGAGGCTGAGATGTGGGAGCTTCAGAGCAGAAATCCCTGACGGGGTTGTGATGGGGGTACCTGAGCCTTGAGGTGGAAGGACAGGAATTGTGGAGACCTTCACAGAAGAAGGATTGGATGATGAGGTCTTTGTGGTGGAAGAAAGACAGCTTGAACTGAAGGCGTATTTGGTCTTAGCTACTGGTACCAGGCATGTTCCCGTAGTGAAGCAAGCTCAGGTGCACTGCATTTTCCTCTTCCTTCAGCTGAAGGTGAGCACTTCTTGCACCACCGTATTTCTAGGCCAGAAGAAGCAGCCCAGTTTGGTGAGCAGGCATTTCCCTGCAGCAGGGTGTGCCTTAGAGTCAAGACATAAATTATTTTCTTTTTTACAGTTACATAATGACCACAATGAGCTGATAGTCTTTAATTGCAATGCCGCTTGTGTTCAATAACATGGGAAAAACGTGTCAGGAAGAGTTAAATGATATGCACAGGCCATATCTCTGGTGCCTGCTGCTGGGCTTGTACTTGCCACACACTGTTCTCCTTGGGCACTTTAGAAATGAAAGGGGAAACTGGAAGACAGAGCTCTTGTAAAATCACCCTACTACCACCATACAGTCAGAGGGCTGCTGACCATAATAAAGGCCCTATACGGTGTCTGGATCCTGCATTTATGCATTTTTATGTCATAATAATATTTTTGAGGGGTGTATTTCTAATGCCTTGAAGCTGAGAAAGTATACAGCTTGCTGCATGGCAGGCCCAGTGCTTCACTTGGAGTGGCTGGTTGTACTTTTCCTAATGTAAAGATTTTTTTTGTGGGAGGGAAAGTGTAATATTGTGTCATCTATACAGGACATCATGCTGCACTCTGGCTGAAAAGACACCCAAGGGCCTGGAGTAACACAGCCCTCGCTGTCAGTTACTGCCAGCAGTTCTGCCAGGGAATTTCACTTTTAGGTAAGTCCTCTTGTAAATATAATATAATAAAAGGGGAGGCAGTGGAGGAAACAGAGAAGCACAGGTGGGAGAGAGATGAAGGACTGCAATGCTCACAGAGACACGTGGCTAGAAGCTCCAATCACTCAGCCACTGTGTGCCATGACCCCATGCCCTACACACACATGCAACTTCTAGCACTGGAAAAAGCAACAAGAAAATAGATTCAATCCTAGTGAATTTTATCAACTGCTCCTTAGTACAGGTGGTTATTGTATAGGCTTAGTTGTTCCTATCGGGAATGAATGGTGTGCAGCTAATGAGCCCTGTGGGCAGTGGAAGAGCCCTGTCTGCCCCTGCTGGCAGAGGGGAGGAAGGGAGGGAGGGACGCGGGGGGTACAGGGGGTGGAGGTGTGCAAGGATGCCGGACAACCCGAGAATACAGTCCGCCTCCAGGGGATTTTTGCCAGCAGATGTCACTGTTCACCCACCAAATAAAAACACTCCCAGGCAGTAAAGGGCCTTTGGAAAAAGCCGCCGCAGGCTATTACTTAAAAATGAAATACGCTGCCTCAGAAGAACATTTCCAGTTGGGGATATGAGTGAGAGCAGTTTATTTTTATAAAGATGGCACAGGACGGAAATTTGCTGTAAACCTGGAGGAGGGTGTTACTGGGGGAGCTGTGCCTGCAGCAGCCCCCTGGCCCCGCACTGCCATGCCTGGCACGCAGCTTTAAGGTGGGCAACAGGCAGTGGATGAGAACCTCTGAGGGTGGAGGAGGAACGCTTTAGCTGGTCTCACTAATGTTCCTGCACTGCAGGGTTTAGTAGGATTTAATCATGACTAACAATTTAGTGATTTAATCATGACATAATTTTGTGGTATTAAATCATGACTAGCCCTGCCCACGCTTTATTTATTCAATATATAGGTCCTTATGATGTTATATAGATACAAAATTCATATTCAATGTTGAAGGAGCTGAACTACCTTTCCCTCAGTACATAAATTAGCCATGAGCAATTTGAAACTAGGCAATTTCAACTAGAAGCAACTTACATTCTTATTCTCTTTTAAAGATTTTCAGGGATTTTCTTCAGTACTCTTCAGGAGACAGGCTATAGGAGGGCTTTGTTTTCCATGCAGTATGACAGAGCTGTTCCTGGCGTGCAAGCAAAGTATCACTGCAGAGATATGCAGATACAACGATAAAGAAGCTCAGACACCCGAGTGACAGACGAGCAGAAATGCTGCACTGCACGAAGGAGACAAGGGTAGCTAGGATCTTGCTGGCCTAATGATGGGGCTGTAAATGGGATAATGGGCACATCCAACGTGGGACAACAGAAATGTCCACAATGGTATAGTTGCAGATTTCATCTTTAGTGATTTTGTGTTTTAACACAGGAGAGAAGGCGTGCATCAAGAGAAAAGCAATCATACTGCTGGGATATCATTAGGCTGTAACATGCTGACAGTGATAGGGGCACGCAGCACAGAGCAGCTAAGGGCAAAACCATGTGCTACACACTGCTTATCTCAGGCCCCCTGTGTGCAGAGCACTCCTGATGCTACAAAATACCTTGAAGAAGGGCTTCTCCACCTGAAAATGTGTTCATTTTTTTCCACTTCAAAATCCTGTCTTTTCCTGCCAGGCTAACCTCCCTTGTCTGCTCACCCCACTGACACACTTGTGCTTTCATAAGCTCAGCAGGCTCCAGTTGGGAAGAAGTTTAGACTCTTTTCCCCATTGTCCTACACAAAATCTGATGCTGAATCCCTCCTCTCATCTGAATTTCCAGACTGAATTATTCGTAGTCATTTAAACTTGTGCCAGCATTGTCTTTTGAGGTGAGGAGCTCCTCTGCCCTCTGGCAGGCATTTGTAGGAAAGCAATCTCACCCCCTCTGTCTCTCCTCCACAGGATAAACAACCCCAGCTCTCTGGGTCTCTGCTTGTTAGACTGGCTCCACAGCACTGACCCTCCTAGCAGGCCCACATGGGGTGTGAGCATTTAATGTTCCTTTTTGTGAGGTGGTGAGCAGAAGTGGACTGTCGTGCTGTGCGAGGGTCGCTTGCACCCTGTACATTTGTTTTACCAGGCATTTATCATTTCTCTAAAGAGCTCCTGATGGAAAAGTTTGAGCTGTCAATGATGTCAGAAAGCGAGTGTCTGTGTTCAGATTGAAACCTATTGCTAAGACACTCCCTGAGATTGCTCCAAGCGTGATTTCCTTGAGGAACCTCACCAGTGATCTCCAGTTAGCTCAAGAACTCTCCATATGGGGCTGCTTCAGTCTCATCTCCAAACAGTGCTTCATCTCCTTGGCATGTCCTGACAGTAAACTTGATTTCCAGCATTATGAAACAGCAGTGAAGGTGACTCTGTGTGGAAGAGGAGATATGCAAAACATACCATGGGTGGGCTCAGCCATGGCTGTTGGTTTCATTGTTCATAATGCCTCAACAGAAAAACAACTGGTTTAAGCAAAAGAGTCGTGGAGTACCCAAACCCTGTAATGACTGTGTTCACTCAAGGGGCTGGGTTCCTGCCATGGACTCTGACCTTCCCTCTAACTCATGAGGGGTTTCCATCAACTTTGGCAGGAATGGGAAGAGTTTATTACAGAAAACATTGGAAGAAGATAATTTTGGGATCAGGGGGGAGATGCCTGTAAGATACTGACGAAAAGGAAGAAGCCAAAGCAGGTCAGGGGGCCAGAGCTGGGTCTCTGCAAGTAGGCAGAAGGAGGAGCAGATTATGCCTCCCCTCCTGCATATGCCTGTCTGGATTGTGGGACCAGCCATGCCTGGGAGTGAAGAGCCCGAGCCAGCTGCTGGGGTGAACCACTTCAAAGCTCTTTTTCTCAGACAGTGGGTGAGTGTTTTGCTAAGGCTGTAGAGTGATAAGACACTCCCTTGTCATCCGAGTCTTACCCTGCCTGAAACCAGATTGCCACGCTTGCCGGCTCTCGGCTCAGCCAAGAACCATTATAAATTGTCCCTCATGAAATGCAAAATGCTTGTCTGGCAGGGTTACAGAAGACATATTCCATTCCTTGGGTTTTGCTGTGACTGAATTACACTGCAGTGAATGGATCAGCCCCTGGAGAGCACCTTGTTTGGGAGAGGAATTTATCAGTGTCGGAGGTGTAAATTAAATGCAGTGCAGACCTGGAGTCAGAGAAGAGGGGAGGCTCAGTATCTGCACATCATGCTGGTTCAGTATGTGCTCCTCTGACAGCACCAGGAAGAGTTTGGCTCACCCGAAATAGAGCATTGCAATCATGGGCACGAGCAGATTTGGTCTAAATGGCATCAGACTGAAAACGTACTGTGGGCCTCAGCTCTAGAGCTCAGTGATTTGCAGCTGGATGTGTGCATGTGGGCTCCCAGCTGTAAACCAGGCATCCCAGCCCTCTTCTGCTCAGTTCAAGGGCTTGATTCAGGCCTCTCAACACAGGCAGCTGAAGACATCTCAACTGGCCCTGGCTGGCAGTGGCACTAGCCCCTAACTAATTGAGGCACCTGGGTGGAAGAATCTCACTCCCATTGTAATCAAAATACAAAGAAAAAAGGCCACTGTCGCATCTTAAAAAAACTACTGTGTGGATGCCAACTCAATTAAAGCAAGTGGTGGTGGGCTGACTTGCTGCAGGCTCCCTTGGTGGGTTAAGCTGGAAACAGTCTGTCAGTACATGCCTGGGGCTCCTGTGCATCCTGAGGATGACCCCAGGGAAAGGTTTTGGGACTAACAAACTGTGTAAAAAATGTTATCTAAGCTGTTCTTGACGGAAAGTTTGTGCTTTGCTAAATTATACTATTTCATGAAAAATACCACCTCCTCACAGTAAAATGCAGATTTTTGTTGTCAAAAGGCAGGTTATAGAAAATGAGCACAGAGCCAGGGTACAAGGATTTCTTCATGTGGGATGCTGGGTTGTCTTGTGGGATGGATCATCTTAGCTAGCTGCTCACACCATAGCAGCAGCAGGAAAATGAGTCTCCTGAATCAGTGCTGTTGTGAAACACAGCAATACTCACAGCCAAACTTTCAGAGGAAAGCTCATATTTTGTCTAAAAGTTGATCACTTCCATGGAAATATCCATAAAATCTGTCCACTTATTTACATTTTGGTTGAGAAAATAGTTTGCTTTCTGGCCAGCCCTAGGGAGGACCATCCTGGGAGAGGCAAGGACTGCAGCTCAGGGGTGTTCAGCAAGGCAGAAGGCAGAAGAAGCAGTGTGTTTCAGATGGCATCAGCAGCCAACCTGGAGTTAGAGGAGGGGTTTATAAACACGAGGCAGAAGGGGAAGCCCAGAGATTGGCCTCACAGGCAGGCAAGATAGCATCTTTTAATAAGTGGCTCTAAGCAGAGCTAAAACATATTAATACTGCGAGAAATGGCCTTTGTGAGAGAGGCTTGGAAAAGTGAATTACAGGGTTCACAAAGAAACTTTCTCCCAGAATACACACTTTTTTTTAAAAGCTGGAGATGTGAAGAAGACAAAGAAAAATCAAAGCAAAGCTACCAGGTGAAACAAAAACCAGCTGTAGTCCTCCTGCCATTTCTCTGTAGGCTCATTAATAGGACTTCTCTCCTGTTTTTTACCACCCATCTTGATGAAATATCTATGAAGCATGGCAGAGACTGCCACTGCCTCAGACCAGAGGAAACTGGCCAATGCATTCAGAAGTTGCTAAGAAGAAATGGACATACAGGAAAACCGTCTGACCACGCTGGGCTTGTTCCTTCAATGCACAGGCTAATAGCAAAGCTGTAATGTACATGTGAATTGATGGCCCTGCTGAGCCTCCCACTGGATTTTGATGGACCAAAACTTGTGTGGTGGATGCTAAGAAGCCAAACAAGGCCACAGCTTCTCAAGGTAGTAGTTTAAAAGTCTCTTTTACAAAGAATGTGGGGAGGCACAGAAAGGTCAGGCATTGTTCAGGGGCAGATTGAGGGAGCTGATGTCTCTTGTTCTCCTGCTGTGACCATGGCATCACAGTACAAGAAGTATTTTTGGTGTGTGATACTCAGTTTCACAAGCATGTGAATCCATAACTGGACCAAAATAATCAGAAACAGAAGCTTACCTAAAATACTTCAAAATGCTCAGGGTTGTTACTAAAAATTTTCTTTTTAAAATTTTCAAAGTGACACAAAAGTCTTGCCCAACACTTAACACCTGCAGATAGTAACAGCTGCATAATCTCAGTAATTATGCAAACAACATTCTCTAAACTCAATTTAACTTCCCACATCTTTTCCCTCAGCTAGAAACTTGGTGCTAATAAAAAGGCCTATGTGTGTTCATTTTAAAAAAAGGCAAATGTTGGCAACATCATTTCAACCAAATGAAGAAAATAGAACTGAAGACAGAGCTCTACTGCCTTATATCCTTCCTTGATGCTATTAAAGGACTGTGCAGTAAAAATATGGGTTGATTTACCGAAAATGTGGGATTTGTTAGTTTTCCCATCCAGGGGAATCCACACTCATACAGTTCTTCACCACTCCATGTGAAGAATTTGATTTTGAAATACAAAAGCTGTTTAATTCAATGAATGGTAGTAGAAAAATTAGTTTCACAAGTGCAACAAATTTGCCTGGAATCCACCTTCTTCCACAGAGTGGAGCAAACCTTCCTTTTCACTCTAGGCTCTAAAACATAATATATATATCAAGATGCACTTATGTCTAGATAAGAATGTTTCTGGCACTGGGCTTAGTCTAATGCTTATGGGACTATTGAACCAAAAGGCTAAGCTGTTCTAGGTAACTCCTCTTCCATGAGAGGCTCACTGATGGTCCCGCTAGTGAGAAGCATCTTCCTTGATGTGGGAAGTAGCAGATCTGAGAACAAACTTTAAGATAGAAAAACTTAGTATTTCAAATCAGTTTCTTAACATCCTAAATAGTCGATATGGCAAAGAGGTTTATGAAATTATTTCTGCAGCTTGGATAAACCCCAGCAGAACTCTGTGACGTGTAAGAAACTGTAGATCCAGTTGCACATGGTCCAAAGAAGCTACCCTGCATCTCTTTAGAGACCAAAAATTGCTGTCTTCCTTGCTAGATTTTGACTGCACACTGACTGTAACCACTCCTCCTGCAGTCACATGTGCTGACAGAGAGATGGTAGGGCAGTGTGGTTTGTGTCTTCCTGTCCCAACAGTCCCATGCCCTGGGAGGAGCTGTCAGAGAGGGCCTGCAGAGGGGAGTCTCTCCAGTGTTTAAGACCAGCACCAGAAAGGAAAGGGCGGTTCGAGATGGTCACCTTTGGGCACCTTGCCCCTGGGCTATTACATCGCAGTTTGCAACACATGCAAAAAAGGCACAGCTGATCCTGAGAGCTGTGTGTGGAGTGCTGTCAGCATTTTACTGGTAGAAGGGGAAATTCCACATTAGGTAATTCTCACCCTGCACACCCATAAATAATGTAGGTACTACTCAATGAGAGTGGCAAATTGCAGCTTCTTGTCATTTGTGTCCACAGCTTGAGCCCGGTGCTTTCCAGCCGGAATATCCCCAGCTTGGTTTTCATTTGATTTGTTTTCTTTTGTCCACACAAGTGTAAGATTTCTCCTTTGCTTGGAACAGACTCTAAGCTCTCTGAATGGGTCTGTCTGATCCCATCCCTCCAAACCACTTCATGCTTTGTCCTCCAGGCTCTTTTACAATTGAGCACAGTGGATGTTGATACACACTGTGGTCCAGATTCTTCCATTCTCCTCAGTTGGAGATGGTCATAATTCAAGTTTTGGTGACAGGGTGTTGCCTTAGAAATGCAGGGTCATAATGTGGACTTCCAGTATTTGTTGTTTCCCATTTAGAGCTCTTACCAAACAAAAAAAAACAAAACAAAACAAAAAAAACCCAACAACAACAAAAAAACAAAAACAAAAAAAAACCCAAAAAAAAATCAATCAGAGGCCCTTGTTGTCAAGCACTCTCTAAATCTATGTGATTATATTTTCATTTACTTTTTATTTACTAGTTTAAAATGCCACCTTCTGTGATTTATGTCTTGCAGTGTTCACCATCAGCCTTTAAATATATCATAGCAATGATTTATCAACATTTTTCAACAATTCCCTATTGGAAGAGAGGTTTTGTGTGAAAAATTAGGAATTACAGCACTCTCTCTCACATCAGGCAATAGCTTTTGACTAATAAATTTTGCACCCAGACATTTACCACTTCTTTAGTTTGCAAATGATGATCATGATTCTTAATGGTACAGTGTTAATAATAATTATAAAAAAAAAAAGAAGATGGCTTTCCAGAATATGACTAAATAGGGCTGAATGCTTTGTTCCAGTATCCAGGACTTTGTCAGCTATTACCAGGCAGTGAATGAACATTTATTCAGCTTTGAGAGGACCACAAAAGATACATGATTAAGACAAATTTTATTTATTAGCTTCCAGTGTGCGAATGTTGTAGCAATGCAGTGTGCCCTCAGTGCAGTGCCCTCAATTTGAGAGAATGCTTTGCCTCTGCCCATCCACGTGTAATTTCTTTGCTCCATACAGAGCCCAATATTGGCCAAGTTCAAAGGAGAGTAGCGATAATTTAAGACTCTTATGCTTTCACTTGTTAGCCATCAAGATGAAATTAGGTCTGAGAGAAAAAGTGCTCAGAGGACTGGCTCTGGCTCTGCACACCTTAAAATTAGATGCCAGAATGAGACAGACTCCATGGCAGCTCTGCTGCGCTGCTGGACCATTTCCATCATCGATGGAGAGTGACAGGGAAGCCCAAAGGGAAATCAGCCAGTGTGGTGTTTGAATGGATTTCAGAAGTGCCTCTCTGGTGGCTGCAGTGGGACCTGGGCATGCTGTGTGCTCAGCATGATGGTGCTAAGTGAGGTGAAACCATGCCTTGCTTGCCCTGTTCATCTTTTATTTTCCCTTGTTGTTGGTACTCCACCTGGCTTCAGCTAGGCATTGCTATTTAGAAACTAGAGCCAGCCTTTGCTAAGTTTATACTAAGACCAAACTCCTCAGTGCTTACTACATCTAAAAGGAGATTTTCCCTCTTTTCAGGGAAAGGTGCTGGATTTTGTCCCACCTACGGCTTCCCAGTACAAAATTGCATCTGAGCATGCAGAGCAGAGTTAGTGCTCCTGAGGTCTCATCGAGACTACAGCCAATGCCCAGCATCCACCTGCCTTTAGAGCTCATCCAGCTCTGCAGGGACTCACGGTTCCAGAATGAAAAAGGAATCAGAGGCAGTCTGTAGGGTTTAAGCCTTTTCATATCCTTTATCCAGTTGAACATCCTTTCCAAAATGAAAGAATTGTCATCTCGTAATTCTTGTTGCATAAGGAAATGACACCAAAATGATTCACCTGGTTTTTGAGTGCATTACATGAGCCTAGAAGAACCATCATCCTAAAGACAAATAAAAGATCTTTTTGAACTTCCATGCATGCATGACAGAGGATGTATAAATCCAAGTTATGGAGCTTGTTCATCTTTACTGCAAGTGAACTACTTGCTGCTGGAAGTGTAGCCACCTATGAAGCTGGATTAGTTGTAAAACTATATTTGTCTGTAGTAGGCTTTTTTATAGAAGAGGCAGGATTTGATTTGTTTGTTTGGGTTGGTTTTTTTCCCCCTTTTTATTTCATAACATAGACATTTAGATTCTTTCAGCTCTTACTTACTGGGTCTGGCTGGGATGCAGTTAGCTTTCTTCATACCAGCCTCTGGGGTGCTGGGCTTTGCATCTGTGGCTAAAACAGTACTGAGAAGACCCCAGTGTTTTGGCTACTGTAGAGCAGTGACTGCACAGCATCAAGGCTGTCTTGCCAAACCTCTCACCCTGAAAAAGGCCAGGCTGGGAGTGGGCGGGAGGCTGGGAGAGAGAAGTGACCAAAAGGATGTCATATACAATGTTGTACTCTGTGGTAAAAGCAGAGATAAAGGGAAGAATGAGGAAACATCATGGCTGTGATGTTTGCATCCCCAAACAATAGCTATATGTACTGAGGCCCTGCTTCCTAGGAAGTGCTTGCTGATGGCAAGTAGGGAATAAATTTCTCTTTTTGTTTTGCCTCCGTGCACAGCTTTTGGTTTTCTTACTCAACCCATGAGTTTTTCCATCTTATTTTCTCCCCCCGTTTTGCTGAGGAGAGGGAGTGAGAGTGTCTGGGTGGGTGTCTGGCAGCCAGCCAAGCTGAACCCACCACATCCTGCCAGCACAGCGTTCTGCCAACAACTTCATAAGCCTCCAGCCTTTGTGTGACTTCGCAGTTGGATGTTTGAGATTTTAATTTCTGTATTGCCAGTGACGAATTGAAAGGTTAAGTTGTACTGTGAACTGTGCTGAGCCTCAGTGGGGACCATGATGACAGTAAGAGCAGGATAGGCCTTAAAATGGCATAAGGCAGGGAAAGAAAAAACAAAGGCAAATGCTGTTCGTGATTGAAAACAACAGGGAATCAATTCAGAATAACTTTTACTCCTTTTAACCAATGTTAGTTACTCTGCACACTTGTGCCAGACCCCCAGCTGAAGCTGTACAGCTTGAGGGCTCTTGGCTTGCCCAGCTGCCCATGCCAGCATTTGGACAGCTGCTGGGTGCCACTGTGTCAGCACCGTCATCGACCAAAATATATACTCCTTCCACAAAAACCAGAAATCAGAGGAGATCCTCCAGGAAAGGGCTGAGGAACAGAGCCTCAGGCTGGGTTTTTTAATGACCGTCTATGAATAGCCTGAGAAACAAGATCATTAAACCTATTCTTGCAGGGTTTTGCTGGTACAGTTTTTTTCCTTTCTTAGTTTTCACAGAATCTCAGTGACTCACCTGAAAATTTTCCTCCTCCAACAACACTGTGACATCAGAAAGCCGATTTTCTTTGTCCCTTTCCAGGACAAGAACAGAGGTAGCTGGAATTGGGTGGGTGAACCTGTATCTGTCAGGTTTTCCTGTTGGGCATTTCAGATGTTAGGACAAGGAACACTCAGTAATGCTTAGCATGCTAATAGACACCATTCTCTTATGTTACTTGTACAGACAGCAAGCCATCCTCACTCATTGATCTGACTAACAAGGTTGTTTAGGCCTCTCAAGATACCCCCAGGTCCTTTTGGGATTTATCAGAGTTCCTGAACAGGACGAGATCATAGGTGCCCTACATCCAGACCACTGCTTCGATGGGCTGCACTGCAGGGGTGGATCCTACAGGATCCAGGGGAGCCAGAGCAGCTGACAACCATCACTGCTCAGCTGAGAGCAGCACCTGGCTGGGAGATGAGGCTGCTCAGCACTGCAGGCAAAAGTCACACATCCAGGCCCTTGGCTGAGAGCAGTGAAGGTTGGAGGCCCTGCCCTTAGCATGGGGACCTGTGTTTTGCTGTGTCCTTATTTCAGTGCTGTAGGTTTGGGGGGTCCTGCCTGCCTCAAACACTCACTCTAAACCTAGTCTGGCTCCACAGCTTAGGGCAAGGGATTCAGTGTAATGCAAGGCAAGACACTTCTGCTCCCTTTATTTTAATGAACTTTATGCATTTTAAGCTTTTAAGCGATTAGTGACTAAAAACACACATACAGTTCTGCAGCAGTGCCGTGTAAGTGGAAGGTGTGATTTACAGGAACCCAGTTACTCCCATAGCCGTAACAATCATAGAACCATAGAACTGTAGAATGGTTTGTTTGGAAGGAACCTTAAAGATCATATTGTTGCAACCCCCTGCCATGGGCAGGGACACCTTCCACTAGACCAGGTTGCTCAGCCCACCATCCTGTATTTAAACACTTCCAGAGATGGGGCATCCACAAGTACTCTGGACAATCTGTTGCAGTGCCTCACCATCCTTGCAGTGAAGAATTTCCTTCTAATATCTAATCTAAATCTGCCCTCTTTCAGTTTGATTATGCACCATCAGACTTAGTGGTAAGCCAGGCTTCTACAGCCTCTAAAGCCTTAATGCTCAGGTGCTTATCTGGATTGCTTAAACTGGGAAAAATAGAATTCCTATGTTAACTGCAGTATCTTATTTCAACTGAGATTTTCATAATTTCCTTTGGACTCTGCAGTTTTACCCATCATTGTATCTGATAAATCTGACTCTGCTAAACTGCAGAGGTTATAAGCCTGTGAAACAGTGTGGCCTCAGCAAAAGCACAGTAGTGAAGTCTGGGAGAACTGGATGTTTCAGAAACAAAATGGAATTTTACTGTGTATGCTAAAAATAATGTAAGTGCATTGGCTGGGACAAGGACTCTCAGATAAGCTGAAGCAGCAAAGCAGAAATCTTCATTTGGCGATCAGAGATGTGGAAGGGCTTGCAGGGAAACTTCTGCGAGGGTAGTTGCTGGTAGTGATTTCTCTGGCCCTAAAGCTCCCTGAACTTTTCTAAAGTTTCACAGCCTTTCACTGAACTTCCCATAGGCAGAGCATCCCACAGGATTGCCTAAGGCCTTCACCTTATGTGGACCTGCTCTCTGTTTCTCAGCATCCTTCTCATCATACACTCTTTCATTTTGTCCCCTTGGATTCTCATGCTTTCAACTGAGAGACCTCGGGATCAATTTGCCAGCGGTGCAAAACCAACGTGTGCCAACCCAGCTGAGTGCTGATCCCCTCTGTGGGAGCAGGCTGCTTCTGTTCTCATTATATACTACTTGCCCTTGGGTTTTCCTTGAGTCACTTGGGGTGCTCCTGTGGCAGTGGCTGTGCTCATGTGGGAGTGTGTGGGTGTCCATCTTCTGCAGTTGCTCGGGAAGCAGAAGCCATGCAGAAGCCCACCAGAGAGATGCTTTGAGAGTGTGAAATTGGTGTCTGTGTTGCAGGCTCTGGGGAGCAGCACAAGAGCTTGTGGGCACAAAGGCAGCTGGGGCACAAAGAGGGCTGTGTGTGCTGGAGAGAAACAGACCTGGGATTGCTTTGTCCTTTATATCTTTTTTCAGCAAAATCTGGGGTGCAGTATCCCTGTGAGGTTGCTGTGGCTTTGTTTCAGGAGAAAAATACTTTAGGGTGAGAGTTACCATTGTAGGTTAGGCCTGGTGCCCTGCTCACACTCTTGCCAGCAGCCAGGGATCGATGCTGAGGGCACGTAGGGAGGATGGATGTGGTACTACCTGGCAGGCTTTTACAGATTCACTCTCTGTGCCTCAGGGATTTTCCTCAGTAAGTGCCTGCAGACAGACCATCATGTTAATAGTCTTTGGTGGTGTTTCATGAACTGTTCTAATACCCTTTTGAAATGATTACCATTTCTTCACTTTGCATTATCTTGTGTCACTGAGTTCAGTGATACAATTATGTCCTGGGTGAAAAAGTTCTTCCTAATCTTTGTTTTAAACCTGCTACCAGACCACGCTACTCTTCCCAGAAAAACAGCAAGTAGGGAACAACTTTCCCTATTTGTTTCAGCAACAGTGTGTTGACTTTGGAGCCCTGTGCTACGTGTCCCTTCAGTCATACAATTTCCAAAGTGAACTCCTAGTCTCTTTAATAATTGTTTCATTTGGAAGTCATACTATCCTTCTGCCCACCACCACTGCTTCCAACTGTATGTTATTCCTTTTGAGATGGCATGACCAGAGTGGTACTCAATATTCCATGTGTATATACTCCAGGGATTTTTACAATGGAATGATAGTATTGTCTGTTTTTTCTCTATTCTTTTGCTAGTAATTCCTTAAATGCCTTTTTAACCACTGCTGAACATGGATTTACTCCCATAGAAGTAACACATTGTTTCAAGGTTTCTTTCCTGACTGATTACACCTTCTTCAGCCTCCATTAGATATAATTTAAGGTTTTAATTTTTTCCCCATGTGCATTACTTTGCAGTTACAGACACTGAAATTTGCCTGCCACTATCTCCCTGTTGTGTAATCCCTCTGCAGCTCTGCAGCATCAGCTTGCCTCCAGCTTTTCCCCACAGTCGGGCCTGGCTGCTCTGAATTACTCTGCGCCTCCTGTGAACTTGTCGCTTCAGTGAACCCCTTTTTCCTTTCCAGGTCATACATGGATATGCTATTTAATACAGGTCTCTCAAATCCTCACCAGATCCTGCTGTGAAATTCGCTTCACTGTGAACTAGGACCACGTCCGTGTCCTTTGTGTTATATCTTCTCACTAGTCACTGACTCAGAAGAGTGTATTCTCACATGTATCCTGACAACTCAGAAGCTTAACATCTTTGGTGAGGAGCTTGTTCAAAGCCTTTTGCAAATCCAAACATGTACACCTCCAAGATACCATCCATTTGCCTGCATACTAATGCGTCATTTCTTTGGTTTGAAGTTAATATTTCTCATTTTATGTGAACTCTAGAAGGATTTTCCTGCATGTCTGTGTTGGGTTTGAGGGCTGTTACTCATGTATAAATGCCAGAGAAGATAATTGGCAAGGAGGAGCTGCAGCTACAAGACTATTTACTGAATAAGTTAACCCACATCAGTTGGCTTTGAATTTAGTTAACTATATCACTGCAGTTTATTTGACTGAGAGGAGAGAGACACTTCTTCTTCATTGTCTGATAATATGTGTTTTGTCAGAGAGGTAGCTTCTTGATGAAGAGATCAGGCCAAGGATATTTCCAACCCCTCCTGGTCTTATTGCCACTGAACAATTCACTTAGTGACAAAGACTGCACCCAGAGAAGTGGTACCTGGACCTTGAACTCTCCATCTGTCAAAACAGAGAAATAATCACCTCCAGTCCATGCCAAAGATGCCATTATGAGGAGACAAGACACAGTCCTTTCATTTTATAAAAGGGCATATTGCAGGCTTTGGCAAACCTTGTAACAAAAGGCAATTATGTAAATATTTCAGTTTTATCTTTGTCATGCATGCATAAAGAAATTTAGAGTCCTTATTAAGAACTATATTTTCATCTCCATGTCTTAGAATGATGTTTGCTTTGGAAATACATCTGTGCCTTACCTATAAAACCCAAATAACCTTTGGTCTGCCAAAATCCAGACATGAAGGCAATTGTGGATGACTGCTATTATAAAGACTTTTCATTTGTCCATTGCTGCTCTGTTTTTCCTATTACTCAAAAATATCATTCACTAAAAAGAAATTCTATAATTTTCTTTAAGGAAGATACGCACTTAGATGGATGTGTGTTGAAGTAAACCTTAAATCAAAGCAGGTTTAAGGATGCATATTCATCTGAAGCAGTGGAGTTGTCTCTTCTTTAAGAACACAAGCCCTTACTTCATTTGAAACATGGTCCCTCAGGAAAAGGCTGATTTTGGATCGTATCTCCAGTTTTGTGTTTTGTTGGTCACTTAACTGAACAGAACAGTTAGGTGGACAGGGCAGGACAATCTTTAACTGTGTGGCTGGTTTGCTTACTCATATGAGGCAGGTGATAGCCAGACCTGACAAAAAGTGTGCACCTGGTACAGTCAGCCTCAGCACCAGGCTGCTCCCTGCATGAAAGCTGTGGTGTGGCAAGGAGAGAGGCAGAGGCACTACCACAGCCAGCTCAGGTGAGGAGGTGGCATTCCCTTGTTACTCTGCATCCCATTTCCCATTGCAGTAGTGTACCAGGTGTTCAGGCTGTCAGTTTGCTTTCCTAGTGGCCCCCGCAAGGACATTTGATAACTGAGACTGTCTTAGAGGGCTGCAGGTGATAAAACAGCCATTCCTGCTTGTGGTCTCTCAAGTAACATGTTTAAACTTACATTAGACTCACACAAGAAAGCTAGTTATGAATAGAGGAAGAAGACAAAATGCTAATACTTATCACAATATCATGCATATGTTTTATCAGTGTTTCCTTAAGATGTTGTAACAGATAAACAGCCTGAAGCCAAAACCATGAGATTTAACTTTGGCTGTTGAAAAGTTTGTAAGGACACCCGTAGAAGAAAAGGAAAGGAAAAAAAGTGACTTTTAAATCTCCTCACTGGACGTGGAGCACCAAGTGGTGTCTAGTGTCAGACACAGGCAACAACAAGGGAGTTTCACAGGGGAGAAGCAAGCAAGCTTTGAACACCTTGGCTGGGGCGGGCATGAAGGAATGATCTCTGTGCTTCCCAGAGAGAGGGCAGGTGGGATGATCGAGGAAAAGTTGCAAGAGGAATCAGAAACAATTTCACTAGGAAAAAGAACCTGATTGTTTTGGAGGTATTACTGTTTAACCTAGAACAAAAAAAAGGTAGACACCAGCTGCTGTGGAGGAGGATCTCTCTTGTTAAACATGCCCTTGTTCAGGAAATTTATTTTATCTTTTTATAATATCATTCCATGATTGCTTATCAATTTAAAGTAAACATTTTATTCTCAGATCGTGATTTGTGCTAAACCTGGTTCTGAGTGACTTGGCTGGCAGCAGATGACTCCTCTAGTGTAGGCAAACCCGGGGACCAGGAGCCCTAAATAAGCGTCCAGATCTCTGTGCATTGCTCCAAAACAAGGGTTGCTCCTACTGCCATTGAGATAGCATGGGTCTGGGTTAAAAGATGAAATCGATGGGCTGGAAAAGAAGGAATGTGTCTTACAAGGGAAAACTAGGAAGTTCTGTGCTAAGGAGGAAGATGCTTCAACCCTGAAGGTTTACAGGGAGTTAGTAATACACCAGCAGATTCTCATGGACTTCAAGATTGTGATCTGGTCAAAAGCCCTTTGAATGCTGATTCCTAGAACATTTAAAAACAGAATACCCATACCAGACTTCTGAGTCTCAGGAATGAGGAAACAAAGCTTTCCATGTCTGCAGTAAGAATATCAGAAATAATGTAAACTACCAGCAAAGCCTCTCCTTCTCGTGAGAATTTTAAAAATAGGTGGAGAAATTTGTCAGTTATAGTAGTTCACTACTACATTTAATTTGGGCCAACAGGAATTACCTATATGAAGTAATTAATTGCCAGCTGAGTCTTAAAAATTTTAGTCTGGGGCAGTGTGGTGGATTGACTCTTGGCTGAATGCCAGGCACTCACCAAAGCTGCTCTCTCACTCCCCTCCACGACTGGACAGAGAAGAGAAAATATAACAACAGAGTCATGAGTTGAGATAAGGACCACGAGAGGTCACTCACCAAATTCTGTCATGGGCACAACCACCTCAGCTTGGGAATATTTATTAAATTTATTACTATCAAAATCTGAGCAGGATAATGAGAAGTAGAATAAATCTTAAAAACATCTTACTCCCACCCGTCCCTCCTTCCTGGGCTCTACCTCCTCCCCCGCCGCAGTGCAGGGAGATGGGAAATGGGGTTACAGACAGTTCATCACACGTCGTTTCTTCCACTGCTCAGGGAGAGGAGTCTTTCTCCTGCTCCAGTGTGGGTTCCCTCCCACGCGAGACAGCTCTTCACGAACTTCTCCAACGTGAACCCATCCCACTGACAACAGTTCTCCCGAACTGCTCTGGTGTGAGTCTGTTCCACACAGTGCAGTTCTTCAAGAACAGCCTGCTCCAGCGTGGGTCCCCCACAGGGTCGGTCACAAGTCCTACTAGGAAACCTTCTCCAGCGCGGGCTCCTCTCTTCACGGGTTTACAGGTCCCTGCCAGGACTCTGCTCCAGCATGGGTTTCCCATGGGTTCACAGCCTTCTTTCAGGCATCTGCCTGCTCCAGTGTGGGTCTCCTCCATGGGCTGCAGGTGGATCTCTGCATTTGGAAGGTCACAGGGGAACAGCCTGCTTCACCATGGTCTTCGCCATGGCCTGCAGAGGAATCTCAGCTCCGGTGCCTGGAGCACCTCCTCCCCCTCCTCCTCCACTCACCTTGATGTCTTCAGAGTTGCTCCTCTCACATGTTCTCACCCTGCTCTTTTCTGGTCCTAATTACATCTGCACAATAATTTTTTTCCTGCTTAAATATGTTATCAAAGAGGCATCACTATCATTCCTGATGGGCTCAGCCTTGGCCAGTGGTAGGTCTGTCCTGGAGCTGGCTGGCATTGGCTCTGCCAGACATGGGGGAAGCTTTCAGCAGCTTCTCACAGAAGCCACCCCAGCAGCCACCCCCTACCAAAACCCAGCCATGCTAACCCAATACAGTTCAAGGTGGAATTTTGTACCTGCCAGCTGCAAAATGCACCACTCTCATTGATAGAGTCAACCTCCACCTGTACTTGTTCCTGTGATTCTTACTGCTCTTCATGTTTAAAGATGATTTTTATCATTGAGATATGTTTATTTCAAAGCATTTGAAGAGATTGGTTTCATGGAGATTAGCATTATTATTAGAATGGTGCTTATTTTACTAATCTCTATTATGCAACTGTTCATTCTTGATTATTAATAATCATTTCCTTTTGATAGAAACACTTCCACAGCAACCAATTATAGTGCTTTGTGCAAACACAGGATTATGAATTCCACTGGGGAATAAACAACAAGTGCAGTGGAATTTTAAAAACAAAGAGCTTGTTTTCATGCAAATGCCTCAGTGCTAAAAAATGGGGAAAATTATATGCTGGAGAAGCAGAAGTTCCTTCCAATTAGAATGTTTTTCAACAATTTCCACAAAATGCCTAAATTAAGAACTTAGCACTTGCTGGAGCAGTACATCTCATCTGGTATTCTCTCTCCAGCAGCAGCCAATGTCAGAAACGGGTAATCACAGCTCCTCCCCACATCCATTTTCCCTGAAAAGACTCACTGGATGTCATAGCTGGTCCAGTCTGCCTAATTAGGCAGGGCTGCAGCCATTTCCAGGCAGAGCTTTTTACTGAGCAGATCCAGCTGACAGAGGATGCCCTGACTTTGTGATTTGTTTCCTGGCTGTAATGCTGCCTATCTTGGGCAGTGCAGCTGGAGCAAATGGTGTCTCTGTTCCGCAAATACTTTTTTTGTATGATTAATGCTGTACACTTGATGAGTGTTTTTGTATCTAACGATAAGCAGAGGACAAGGCATTTGCAGAACCTGGTACACATTTGCTCTTTGCTCTACAAAGGGTATCTATCTGTGAGAGGCGAGCTTTGCAGTTTCTTTTAAACTTAGGCTTAAACCAGAATACCATATATTACACATGTCCAAGTCTTCAGATAAGAATAAGATACATGCCAAAAATATTTTTAAACTGCTTATTTAATTTTGGTTTTATCAATCAAGAAATTTCCTCTGCATTTATAGCTTCTCATAGCTCCATAGTGTGACTTTTTTCCCTAACAAATACAGCCTTGTACCCCTTATCTACAATAATGATTGCTTCAAATAAAATTTACTTTCTGCCTGTGAAAACAGTTCCAAGGGTAAATAGCAATTTGCTAGGATATGCTTTAAATAAGCTTTATTTTGTTGATGTTGTGTGTGATTATTTGGAAAAGAGATTTTATTCTCTAAGTAAGAATTGGCTTGTGCTGGGAGGGAATTTGACCACCTGACAAAAGCAGACATATGGTTACCTCACGGTAAAAAAAATAGGAGTATAAATGTCTCATGGGCCCGTTTCAAAGCCACAGACAGCAAAATCAGAGAGCCTTCATCCTACAAAGGTCAGCCGTGCTCCTGATGTCTGGAGAGCGAACAGACACTTCTCTCCTGAGATGAATTTACCTCAATTTCAAAAAACCAGTTAGGGTGGTGAGGCAAAGCAAGGATGGCACAGCATATAATGATTTCTTCTTTGAGCCGGATCTGTGCATTTCTAGTGTGGTGTAAAGAACGTGACTTAAAAAACCCGACCAAAACCCCTACTCTGGCAGGAGTTGTGTGTTATGGGCTGCATGGGGTGCAAGTACAAGGTACCGGAAGGGATAAGCCGTGAATACCTCTGCCAGCCCCACCAGGGCTGTGTTACAGGAAAAGATGGCCCTAAGCTGTGGTGGAGGTTGGCAGAGATGTGCCTGGGACCTGGTCAGTGTTGCTGGAGTGTGAGCCCTTTGCCAGGATATGACACAGCCCCTGGATAAGCCTGGAAAGACAAGCCTGAGGAAGTGCCTGGATGCTGCTGCACCTCAAAGCACAGGTGTGGGACCAAAAGCAGTGCAGGAGTGTGTTCACATGGGGAAGGTACCAAGGCCAAGAGATCCCGAGCTTTTAACTGCTGTGCAGTTGTGACTGGAGCAAAAATCTCGTGGGTCCCATTTATCCCAAGTGCAACATGGCTGAAATCAGCGTGAGTGACCTCTTGGTTTGATTCCCCACAAATGGCAATGTCATAGCTACCTCTTAACTGCCTGGATTTTATTAACCTTGTCAGTTTTTCTCAGCTATCCAAAGGGATTCAGGGAGCTTAAAAACCAGAACAACCACTCTGGTTATAAAGTAACTGCGTCTTAACCTGCCAGCCCTGTCCCTGCAGGGAAAGGGTTGGAATTTCACAGCCACCTATGTCTAATAGAGGGATTCTTGTAGCAATAACAGAAATACAGGGGTTTTCCCCCTAAAAAATCCCCCTGAAAAATTCCTTTACAATTTCTGTAATTATCCTTCTTGATAGGCTCTGATTTTCTCCGTTAGGGTGCCTTTGGCTTTCCCATGAGAGAGCACCTGATCCTGCTTCAGCTGAAGTCAAGGGCATATTTGGCACTTGTTGCAACGGGAGCAGATGCAGAGTTGCAGAGGGTTCTATGTGGGGACCCCACAGTTCAGCAAGGCTTGCGTTGGCTGCTGTGGTGCTTTTGCCTCGGTGGAGCTGCTTTAGAGATGCAAATGGTCCCTTCTATTTCTTCTAGAGCAGCAGTGTCACTAAGGTCACCTCTTGTTCTGGGACATAGGGTGAGAAAACGCTGACATAGGAGCAGGACTGGTTCCCAGGCACAGATGCTTTAGTGTGATTTGCAAGCCTGGCACACATCTGCAGGTTGTGCCTTAGCAGCAAGCAGACAGTGTGGCACAAGTATAAAGCCAAGGTTTTTATTTTTAATTTTTATTTCTCTTTCGTTTCCTTCTTCTTCACATGAGCCTTTTAAAACTGGCTGCTGCTTTTAAGCCCAAATTGGTTTGTACTTCTTCACAAGAAGGCATTGCACTGTGAATGTCTGTAACTACTGAGCTGACCAATGATTTTTTCCACCTCTGCTTACTGTTCTGCAGTGGCCCTAGCAGTCCTGTGTCAGGCTCTTCATGAAACTCTTTTGCTTATCCTCCACACTGCAGTTTTTAACTTTTGTCTTTTATTCACTCATTGGGAAAAACCTTGATGGCCCTAAAGCTCTGCCACCTCTTGCTATTTCTGGAAGTTCCTGGCAGCTTGGTTGTGGTTCTTGGTTCTGGCTTGAAGAACATGCTCATAGGATTAAAAGCCACCACATTTTCTTCTTCACCCTAGGTTTCTGTGGGAGCAGGGAAATGTCTCATGTGCCACATATGAACCAGGCTCTATAAACCCATAATAGAATGGGAAGAGAGTTCTGTGAGTACAGTTTGACCATCTTCAGCTACACACATAGAGTCTAGTGGACACTGTTGTCTAGTTATGAGTGAACTAGCCACCATCAGCCATAAAGACACTAAATATGTGTCTTTACTCAGGCTTGTGGAATGGGGGAATATTGTACCTCAAATTGTTTTTTATTAAGTAGCTGTTTGTGTTGGTTTTTAACGGTTTTTAACACTTTTTAAAAATTTTAATAATTATGCTGCACTCTGAGCAGTGATCATTTGAACTTGAAGTTTCAACAGCATGAAAGAGATCCTATACTGGAGCTGGTCAGGAAAGCTGAAAATACAAACAAAGAGCTTGATCTTTTCCCACTGCCGTAGGCTTTTTTTCCTGATTTTGCATAGTTCCTGCCCTTCCGCCTCTCGCCAGGGATAAACCTACTGACCTCATCAGCAGATGTATTTTTAGATGTATTGTTTCTAGCTAGAAGGTTGCAGCAGAGAGGGCTCTTAACATGTGTTACTTTGAATTTGTGCTTTTTGTGTTTCAGAGTACAAATAACTGCAGCCTTCAGTGCCTTTGAAGGGGACGGCCTTGCTGCTCTTCCCTTGCTCTTTTATGGACTCACTTGGCAGATGAAAGTTATCTCCATCAAGGAAATAGTCTTGGGTTTGGCCACTTTTGATTTGTAATGCATTTGATATTTTTTATAACACTGCTAAATAAACAGAATGATTACCCTGGATTTGACTCCCTCTAAACCAGAAGGAAATACTGTGGAAATACACATTTAATAATTAGTACTTATTCTGCAGTGTCACAGAGACACTCACTGTCGGAGCACACACCGACACTGCTCACCTGCCTCATGGTTTACCTGTAAATTTTCTTACTTCAGTGATAATGCTACAATACAAGATGTGCCTGGAAAGCTGTGATGCCAACTTGTTCCTGGACCTCATCCTTCAAATAAAAATTAATTTTGAGTTATATTTGAACAGGAAAAAAAAAGTGGAAAGAATTGAGAAGCTTTTATAGAGGGCCTATTTCACTAATTCTCTTCTGCTACCTGGTGGGACAGACTACTGATTGTCATCTGTACACCACACCCTCCCCTGTTCTGCTGGCTTTGTTGACCGTAAAAGCATGCTCCTAATTTCCTAATTTCAGTAGTAAAATAGAGCATTTTTGTTAGATAGGGGCCAATTCAAAATAGTGAGGAACAACCCTCAAATATTTAAATTGAATGACAAATGAAAAAATACGCTAGCTGATGGTTATGTGGACATGTGGCCAAACACCTCCCTCTCTTCAGGGCACAGTCTCCCTGTGCTGGGTGACCCATCATCCATGTTCCAGATGAGTAATGCAATGAAAACACACGTGCTTTTGGGCTGTGCAGTTGGACACCCCCTTCCCAAGGTGTGCAAGGTTTGAAGGCAAGGGGATAGTGGATGTCTCAGTGGCTGCAGTGCCACCTCCTGCTGGCCCAGCCCCAAGCCCTGGGTGCATCCCAGCACTATCTCTGTGGGGAAAAACTGCTCCTGGGGCACAGTGTGAGGGAAATTGTGTCTGTATCAAGCAGGGAGGCTTGTCCTACACATCTGGCCCAAGTACCAGAGCCCAGCAACCTCAAAAGGGAGGGAGGAAGCTCTCTGAGCCTCGACAAAGATGACCTGTGTTCTGGCCAGTGAGGACAATCATGGGGACACTGGGAAGAGCAGCATCATTTCCCATGCAACTTCATCTCCTTCTCATTATGTCTGTGGAGAGAAATTCCCTTGGCTGCTTTGTAGATGGCGTTATATATAGCCCAAACAGTTACTACCTCTACCTATACAGCCATCTATGGTGCAGCAAAGAAAAACAGTGGAAGATAATTAATCCCGGAGCCCCAGTCCTCCCACGAAAAATCAAGTTTTCCTTGCTATGTTTCCAGGTAAGAGAAGAGAGGACAATCCTCATTACAACTGACAGTTCCCTTCCCTGGAGCAGGAAGGTTTTCCCTTACATCTAGCAGAGAGAATAGTGTTTTGAACCTGCCAGATGCCGTTGCTATGGCAATTGAACTTCACACTTATATTGAAGGAGCAAAGCCCCAGGAGTAGGTAGAGGACAAACACAGCAGAGAGGGTGCTCTGCTGGGGGCTGCCAGGTGGCCCAGGACTTTGCCTCCCTGCTTCCCTATTCAATAGATGGGCAATTTAACTTTCTTAATAATTTTGGAAGGAGCTTCAACTGAGCAAATGATGCTGGCTGGGAATCTCCCTGCCAGCAGATTGTGTTTGTGCTGCTTGCCCGTGGTTGTGGATGTGCAGGTCTGTGGGAGCTGAGCGTGCCTTCAGGGCTCTGCCAGCCCAGGCTGCCCTGACGCCTCCTTGTGCCCTGCTGGGTCTGCCCCTCTTTGCAGCCTGTCCCCTCCCGTGCCCAGACATACGGGTAGGGTCGCGGTTAGGCAGCTGTAGGCTTTTTAAAGCACTCATCATTTCCCTGAATTCCTTCACCAGTGACGAAATATTCACAAGGTACCCTTGTAGGTGGTCCAAATCCACCCCAAAGTGCCCAGGGGCCATGAGACCGTCAGCAGGCAATTAACTCCCAACACCTCATTTCCCAAATCTCCCAAGCAAATGCAGAGTTTGGCTGAGGACTTCCACACCCGACTTAATTCCCAAACGACTTTTCATTGTTCAAACACAATTAACAAGTCAGGGAGTGTGTGGTGTAATGAGCACCCAGAGCTCCTTCTTGGCTCTTGCTGCTTTGTTATGAGAGCACCACACACAAGGATATGACAGACTGACCTTAATCATTGCTTGGTGCCCCATCCTGCCAGGGATTGCATACTTCAAGAGAGACTTGGCCTCAAGAGAAATCCCTGCTTATCAGTGTAGTTCTGGCAACAAGAGGGAGTTACAAGGTGGCCAGGGGTGCACCTGACAACTGCAGAGTACTGTGCACCCACTTGGAGGAAAGGAACTTCAGTTGCACAGTGCTATTCTTTTTAAAGGATAATTTTCTATGGAAAATAAACTCCAAAGCTCAGATAAATGTTACAGGTGAGACATCTCATTAGGAGAAATGACTGACTGAATTAAATACTAATCAAGCAAGCTCTGAAGCAGCATGCAACAATCTTTAGCCTCTAGGACCTTGAAGAATTGGCTTTCTTACAATTTCTATTTCAAAAAATAAAAACCCAATGATGGAAAAAGACTTCTGCTTTAAACTATGTACTCCTAACTCTGTTAACCTCCAGTTACCTTGGCTGAGAGTCATGCCAGGGTCTACATCTCACTTAGCATGCTCATTTCAGCTACTGCATGTTCATATTCAGGTTCCTTTTGTAGTTAGCAGAGAAACAGAGTCATTGCTCTCGAGGCAGACAGCCAATCCCAATCTGATGAATCTGACACGTGCCTGTTCCCCTCCCTGTTTCCCAGGTGGAGCTGGTGCCACAAGTGGGGATGGGCACCATCTGCACTGGGCATTTCTAAGCTTAGGTGGCAGGTCTCACTGTCCAGGTCAGCAGAGAAGCAGTGTGGCAGACAGGCAGGAAAGGCTGAAGTTCAGCTAAGCTCACTGTGTTTCCTTGAAGGAAATCTTTGTGGCAGTACAGCATGACATAAACAAAAGGAGTAAGTGGGGACAGAGGGTGCTGAGCTCTGACTACCCCAGTGAGATATCCCAGCTCCCTCTTAACACAGGAGAAAATGTTTCTTTGGTTGTTTTTCTGCTTGTTGGTCCTGTCTAATAACACAGTATTCATGGAACACCATCTCTTTCTCTGGGTCTCCACAAAAAATTTCCTCTACTCTCTCACGGAGGCTGTCACAGAGCAAATAATAAACAGATCTGTCCGGGAAATTATAACAAAATCAATCACTTGAATGGCAGGAAGAAGGTAACATGCTCAGAGGCTGAAGGAAGGGTCTTCCCTTCTCATCTTTAGCTCTGTGAGGCCACTCGGCTTTGAATTATCTCCCACAAAATGCCATGGGAGCAGGGCTGAAGAAGAGGTTAGTCTTAATAAAGGATCAGTGAAAAGTTTGGGTGGGGCTCAGTGTGGCTGCCACTTGTGAACATTTGGTGCCCTGGCATCAGCACATGCAGCAGGTGAGGATAGACAGCTGGACTTTTTCACCAGGGCATATTGGAGGGGCCAGACAGATAGGCCAGACAGACAGGCTGTGAGGGATGTGCAAGTGCATTGAGAGAGGGATGTGGCTTTCTTAAAAACATTTGACCCCCCAGTACTCCCCTGCCTCCCTGACCCACGGTAAGAGTGGCTTGTGCTACATCTCCCATCCACACACCAGTTTCCCTTGAAAATGAACATATTGTACTCTGCAGGGGCGGACAATTTGCTGAATTTCATTTCACTCCTTCAATCTGCTTAATGAATAACGATAAGCTTGAAGGTTTCACCAGATTCCAGCACTGAGCTGAAATTTTCGTTAACAACAGGTTTTCAGACCTCACTTGAATTTGGTTCTGCCTGGATCACCTTCCTTTTGCCTGTCTTTGCACGGCTAAATTTTATGTTGCCAAACGAAACCAGTCACTCCATGTTCCCCTAAAAGGCAGAAAGACATAGTCTAATAGGGAATTCTTGAGAGAGATTTGTAATGCCAAAAGTTACTGCGTGGACAGATTTCATTCTTCTGGTAGTTAATATGACTCATTTTGAAATGGGATAATTGCTATATGGTGGTGAGTTCATCACTTCAAAACAAAACGAGGTGTGGGTGTGTTTATGTGTGTGTGCAGGACATTAGCATTTACTAGCCATCAAAAGAAAGTATATCTTCAGTCTACTACTTCAACTATTTTCCAAACTGAAGTGGAAACCCTCTGTTGTACAAATAGTTAAAGCCCAGTTACATGTTGTTGGTCTTTTGGATTCTGACCACCATTCGTCCTGGGCAGGTGAGCTCTGTCAGCTCTGTCCAGGGAAGGTTCGAGGTCCTTGCAGGAAGGACCCAAATACACATGGCTGGATGCATGACTCAACTGAAGAGAAGTGGTACAGCCCAGACTCTGGCAAGACTTGTGGTCCTCTAGGCTGAATCTGCAGGGAAGAGAAATGATCAAGGTAGAGGTAGAAAAGGAATCTAAAATAATTCTTTTGCCTTCATAAGTGATTCTTATGATTTCTGATTATCTTTTAATGTAAATATGCTTAAATTATACAGTAAGTAAAAATACAGGCATTCATAAACCTTTTTCTCCCAGAGATTCTAGCAAATATGTTTAGAACTGAATTCTTAAGCAAGTCAGGACCAGGCTGCTTCAGAACTTTTCAGTGACATGGACTGGCTACAAGAGAAAATTAACTGTTTCCAGGGTGGAGACTGAATGGAAGAATTCCATCCCATGCATTTTCCATTGCGTGAGGAAATGCAAATGTCTGAAGATTATGGGGATGTTGCTCTGCCTGCACTGAAGACCCAGCTGACCCTAATATTTAATCTAAGTCCTACAAATCACAAAAGAATGCCACTGAACTTAAGTCCTTCAGAGATAAAATCCCATTTCTTGAGTCTTTCTCAAATTCCAGAGAGACAGAAGAATTGGATATTTTCAAAACTGATCTGGGCAAGACCTTGAACAACGTTTTGAAGTTAACCTTGTTTGGACCATAAATTTGAACTAGATGACCTCCACAACGCCCCTTTCTAAATTTCCCAGTTAATCTATCTTTCTCTGCAGGGGGATTCTCCCCAGAGAGTTTCCATCTTTCCTGAAACACAGTGTACATATACAGACGTTGAACTACATCTAGGCTCTGAACAAAAGTTATTTTGAATGCTTTATAATCCTGTTCACACACCTATTATCTTCACATAACAGTTCTGCCTCATGTTCAGCCTACGATGGATGCATCACAGCTGCTACATCCTTTCCTGCATAACTCTCATTGAGTTTTTTCCAACCCAGTAGGTCCCTAGTTGAATATTTTTGTATACCTGAACTAACTTACATTTATCTCACTGAGGTTTTTTTGGGGTTTTTCAGCCTACATCTCCTGTTTGTCGAGATAATTTTGAATTCCAACCCTATCTTTTGATGTACTTTCACATCAAAGTCCCCTCAAAGCTTGGTATTTACAGATTAAATAACCAGGAGGTTATTAAACACTTCCTGATCTCTCTCTCTGTTCCACCTACTTCTTACAAGTAAGCCACAGAGGAAACACGAAAGACCAAAGGAAGATATTATTTTGCTATTGGGTACTATTTCTGAGCTACATTTTCACTGAGAAAAATAAAATCCTGTTATGGCTACCCCTAGATAAAGGCAGTGTCATGCCCCAGAGCACAAACCAGTTGAAACCCTACCAGGATGAAGAGTCATGTCCTGAACCAAGCCAGATGACACACTTGAGACACACATTCCCCTACTGAAGGGCAAGGCGCAGTGGGGAAATAGGCCTGGCACTTGCAGCACGGTGCTGAGAAGCGTGCATTAACATCTTCTGTCAAGCTGCTGCCTTCCTTCCTTCCTTCCTTCAGAGAGCTGTGCTGTCTCCCTCCTCCCACTGCAGGGTGTCTCAGCAGTCTCTGTATCCCAGGCCCGTGGCTTATTGGCCAAATGCTTTTATTTCACCCATGCAGAAGAGCATCTGCACAGCTGTTTCATATTAACCAACGTGTGGTTCACAGTTGTAGGAGCCATCTGTGCTGAGTACCATTTTAACTGCTCTCCCGATGCTTCTAAGAGTAGCCTTGCTCTCCCTCTTTTTCAAATGTTATAGAGCCCCCAAGACTACACAGCACATTCAATAAATGAACAGAATTTGTTCCACACTGATAGCACTCTCTGGGAACGTAGCTCTGAAGCTGAATGCTTTTGCCATGCACAGATGTCAAGCCCCACAAGGCTACCACGAGCCAGACATGGAAATGTCAGCAGTCTGCTAAACGGGGGGTGGAGGGAAGCTTACATGATTATCTCCAATTAACTGGAAATGTGAGAAGAAATTCTTGCTAAAGAACTTTCAGACTTTTAATCACCTCTTGTTGCTGGCTACAGCTCTTCCCATCTAAACATAATGAGGGCACAAAGTCCTGAAGGCAGATTTGTACCCTTAGCTTTGCAAGGACCCAAAGGCTGGACTGTCTCTGCACAAAGTACTCCTTTGGAATATGCAAATAAATCTACCACAGACTTGCATCACATGGGTGCTCTAGACAGCTTTCTGTCCATGCAGTCAGCTCATCACCATCAGGAATGATGGGCCAGGAAGTAGCACTTTACTTCCAGGGTTATACTACTGGCCCTCAGCTTTTCCCCCAGTGCTGGTTGAGGGGTTCTGCACTAAGCTCCCAGATTTGGGATACACCCTTGTTGTTGCAGGCCCATGTAAGATCATTAAATTATCTTTGGACAGGTGCATCATAAGTATGAGAATATATATTGCCAGACATGGGAGTGACTGTTGAGGGCAGCAGAATGGGTATTTCTGCCCCTTGGTGTTGTTACCCCGTAAGCGAGATAAACTACCTGGGATAAGGGAAATCTAGCTGTGCAAATAATGTTTTGGAGTTAAACAATTAAATTAAAGGGAAAATTTTACAGTACTTTGGTCCCATTGGCAGGGTGCCTATTCTCCTGCCATTTCTTCCTGCAGGCTGTGGAAGCAGTTTCTCCCAATACACCCTATCTGCAGAGGTCAGAAAGGGCAGCTCACATCAGAGGAGGTCCTGGTATAGACACAGAGACGACTTTTTCTCTGCAGCGATGGCCCTGCTGCTTGCCCCAGTGTCCTGTCTTTCCTCTGATCCTCTGCCAGGTTCTAGCTTTTCCAGCTCCACTCTTCCAGTAAGCACATTCCACCAGAGAATACTAATTGGATCATTCCTGTTCCCACAGACTCTGTTGTATTACTAGTAATAGGCCAAATTTCAAGTATCTATGTAACAGAAAGAGATAGCACTCCTACTTCTGCATTAGCCCAGTTCACTGTAGAAATCCAGTCTGTGTATCCAAGTTCAGACTTGGATGTTCAAATAGGAGACCCCACAAAGCCTTAAGTAGAAACTGTGATCCATAAGCCTACGTAACTAATGTCAGGTGTGTTTTTTACTCAAAAACCACGTTTCCTCTCAAAAATAAAAGCTCTTCCAATAACTGATAAGGTAGGTTTAAGACTCAGCGTTTAAATGCTGTCTATCAAAGCCTGTGTCCATGCCTGCACCCTTACTAAGACCATTTTCGGGGAGATTCAGCTCACCTAACATGTTCATTATTGTAGGTGTCTTCATCTGAACTAATCACTCTGGACTCTCTTTTATAGTCAATAGAGGGAAATAGGCAATTTTATGCTGTGACTCATCTGACATATCTTAACATCTGTTTTAGGATAAAGTGAATCATGCTCTAGAGCTGTTTCTTTTCTCTCTTATATTTTTTTCTCTTGAGGCAGCTAGGTTTACTAAATTGGGCAGAAATATCTACACACCTCTCTCCCCTTCTGCCCTAGAATCCATCCAGATCATAGCAGCTCCTCTTAGTCTCTGAATATACAATTTTTTTCTTCAGCAGTTTGTGTTCTGGTCAGTGCTTCACCATGGCTTACAATATGTTCACTGGTGAAATCCTTCAAGAGTTATCTCTCAATGCTTTCTTGCTACATCTCCCCATCATTCTGTTTCCTCACATACTTCCAGGGAATAGGACATCATAAAATCTCTGTGCCTTGGGAATGTCTGCGACCTGAGTTGTACCCATTTGTATTTTCCTTGGCTGGCTGACTTACACTCCTGCTTTCCTTCTGTCTCCATGTTTTCATGGTGTCCAGCTGAAACGTAGTTAGGTGGTAGTTGAACACCCTCTCATCCTCAAGTCAAACAGGAAGAATACAGCAAATGTAGTTTCGTGAGAAGGAGCCGTATTTCAAAGTCACATTCTGCATGAGACCAGTCTCAAGTGAGCCCTGCAGAATGCAAGAGGAGCATTCTCGTGGAGAGTTCATCTACTGGCACCTGCAAGAGAGCGAGAGAGGTCTGCGTGCGCCATTTGTGCTCTCAGCACAAGCTGAGAATCCCATTTTCTTGAACCTTGCTAGAATTTCAAATATACCTGCAATGCTGATTACCCACAGATGTATTCGTTCCATAGCACCATTGCCAAATTCTCCTAGCACGGACTCAAATTCTATCTTGCATCACTACACCGTTTACCCACGTACCAGAGGCAAGCTGTGTCCCAGACAGCAGTAATCTCTTGGTTTTGCATTGTCATGATATTGGGGTGAGAGCTGCCTGGGGCGAGTTCATGACAGAGATCCACCCATAGGAATTCATTCCCTCCTGCAGAAATTCTGGAGCCAGACCACGACTCCATTGTGGTGTGTGAATTTGCTTGCTCCTGAAGAGCTGCTTTGCAGGAGGGGTAAAAAGACAATCACGAGATGCATCATGCTGTGCAAAGATCTGATAATCTCTGCTCCTGGAGATCCCTGAGGATCCCTGCAAGTCCTAAAATGCTTCTTTCCTGTCCAGCAGCAACTGGGAAGCTGGGTTGTTTGACCCTGCTATGAGACGTCTGAGTGGTGCAGAAGGCTGTCAAACCATCATTCTAATGTGAGGCAACAATTTCCATCTTTCAGAGCTGCAGAGAGGAGAAGGCAGAATCCATTGCTGCTATGCCAACTGAGCAAAGAGATCATTGCTCATGTCTAGAAAGGCTCTGCTTAAATATCCACTGCGGTAGCTCGCTGCACTGCACAGTGATCCCACAATCCGAGCAACAAATTAACTCACTCTGGGTGGAAAAGGGACAGTCATACAGGCTGATCCTGAGAAATCCTGTGCTGACACCCTCTCTTCCCCAAATGTCAAAATTAGAAGACACAGGAAAGCATGGGGTGGGATGCCCCTTCCAAGGGGACTTAAGAGCACAAGGTTCCTTTACCATACAGGGCTTTTTTCACTGTAATATCATGTAGGAGCTTTTGACATGTGACCTACTTTTCTAATCCTCCAGTCACTTCCCATATTTCTTAGTACTTGTTTGTTGTTTTGTTTTGGGTTCTCTCTTCTGGGTGGTTTTTTTTTTTTTTATGATAGAAGCAGCTGTGGTCTAAAAACCTTTTGGACAAAAGGGAAAAAATACAAGCAGAGGGATGAATTACAATCTATTTCTAGTTTCAGAAAAAGACCCAGCAATTCTATTACTGAAAAGGAATCTGTAGTGCAATATTAAAAGATAAATTTCTTTAAGAATGAAATTACTCTAAGAAAGATGAATATTCTATTGCATACGTAAGGTTGGTGTTCATCCAGGAGAAAAAAGGACCTTTTATAAGGTCATATGAAACATTTGCAGCAGTAGAAAATGTTACTCATTTGCATTCCACAGTTTTTTCTTCTTTTAAATATTTTCTAGCAAAGAAAATGGTTTCAGGCTAAGAGAACCCATTCACTAGATTTACTTTTCTCTTTGGTTAGTCCACTATGTATAGGCAAAAGTGTAGTTTTGCTATCTGCTAAATCTGGGCAGTATTTAACAACAAGAGCAGCCCAGCTGAAACAAATAGTCTCCTTTGTGTAGGAAGAGATAACTCAGTGAAAAAGTGGCAGAGCTCCAACAAAAGGCTCAGTCCTGAGAGATACTCAGTAGTCTGGCACTGATCCATCATGGTCCCCAGTTTGAAAACTGCAGATCTAACTGTGTCTGTATTGTCAAGCATTTCCTTAGGCACAATGCAAGAGCAAAACACCCCAGACCCTGCAGGACACAGGCCCAAACAAGAAGAAGAGATAACCTGAGCACATGTTCTGGGTATAACAGAGGTCTATGCAATGCTAGGACAGCTGATGAGGTAAAAAAGTTGACCTCAAGAAGCACCTGATTTGTGTAGAACTGTTGTGTGAGCCAGTTTTTTTAAGAGACAATGACTGGTGAGGTAGCTCTATTACTACCAGCTGCTATCCTGTTCTTCATCTTTAGATATAGGCTGGAAGTAATTAAAGTTAATCCTATTACACATGCTACATGGAAGATTTGAGAGCCAAAGAGATTGCTTGGCACTTGCTATATTTTTTTTTTTGGGGGGTGGGGCAGGGAGGGCATGTGGAGA
The DNA here is from genome assembly GCA_013400235.1 of Oriolus oriolus. Taxonomy (NCBI): domain Eukaryota; kingdom Metazoa; phylum Chordata; class Aves; order Passeriformes; family Corvidae; genus Oriolus; species Oriolus oriolus. The sequence goes on along the minus strand of VXBT01005721.1, from coordinate 419,190 downwards.
GAGTTGGGATATTTCTTATCTTCTTTTAAACATTAGCACCTCAAAGTTTTTATATTCTTGCAGATTCTGATTATTTTTTTTTTTTTGGTCTAAATCAGAGACAATATGAGACACTATGTCCTGAATTCCATGCCAGATTTGAAAATTATGATATTTGAAAACCAATAGTTTCTTTTTTCAAGGATACTTTTAAATTCTATTTCTGGAACTTTAAAATTCTCTTTAAAATTTTAAAACTTGTTTCTTATCTCGACAAAACTGGAATGATAAATGCAAAAATTTGTAAGGCCATTCCATATTCACAGAAGTCTATCTGAATTTTTAAATTCTATTGTCCATTTAAGTAAGCCATTTTAGTGACCACTGGCCACTTATTGCTTTATGAACATTAAACAAATGGCCATTTTGTGTCAGACCTTCACGGACTGCAATTATTCCCCAACAGTGTCTAATCTTGGATGACTTGGGAGGAGGACCAAGATATATTGGACATTTTATCTGATCTTTAGGCCTTCACAACTGAGGGGTTTCCTACAGAGACGCTTCTTAGCATTGCTTATTGGCCACCATCTTTTTGAGGAGGACATGGCTCAGGACTGCCCTAAGCTGAACAATCCTCCAAAAACTTCATACCTGACATTTTTTGGAGGACTCTTCCATCTAATTTATCTTTGAAAGGTAGCATCCTTTCCAAAATGAATCCGGGAACCATTGCATGATGTGGATCAGAACAGATGCATATTTCTTGATTTCTCTGGTGCAGTCACACTGGAGAAAAATGGAGAGGATTAAATTGGGGATTTGTTTCTTGCTACCCATCTGCCTGTCAGCCACTGAGTCATGAGCTGGTAAAAAGCTGATGGGATGTGGTGGCTGGAGCTGCTTTTGAGATGCCCTTTTCTCATGCTCAGGACTGAGAAGCGCAGCTAATGGCTGTCTCTGTGCTGAGCCATGTACACGTGCCTCCTGCACCCCTTTCCCCCAGGAGCCCGGGCAATAGCTCCCGGCCAGCTCCACTCCCGGAGCTGCGTGTGCAGGGGGTGTGCTGGCTGCTGAAGCATCGCTTTCCTCCTGAACATTGCCAGGCTCTTGGGAGAAGGCTGGGGCCACATGGAAATGTCCCATATCTGTGGGCTGCCAGCTGGACCACTGTGAATAGAGGCTGATATTGCCCCATGAGCACAGACAGAAAGAGGCCATCCTTCCTTCTGTGGAAAACAGCAGAATGATAATTCTCTTGTTTCCTAATAAGGAGATTTCACAGAGAATTTTAGTTTAGCCAATTTTTGTCATACATTGCTAGTTAATTGTTTTTGTCTCTTAATTAAGTTCATCTGCCAGTATTTACCCAGAGAACTGTGTCTAAGAGCTCTTTTGCTGGCTGCAAATGTCTGTGGAACATTTTTTCCTAAATTCTTTGGTTTGCTGTGTTTGAATTTGTTGATCAGAGTTGTCAAAAGTTTAGGACAGGACTTTTGGTTCATTTAAGGAAGGCTTCAAAATATGTAATTGGCAAAGTTTAAGTTTGGATAGTGATGCTAGAAGTTCCCACATATCCCTCCCCCTCCAAAACCCGAAGAGCAAAACAACAACAGATCAGAGGTGGATATAGATTTGCTGAGCTTCATGATAGCTACCTTAGAGAACCTGAACCCAAATCCCATAACTTGAGATGATTCATCGTCTCGCAACAGAGTCATCCAAAACTTGGCATTGTGTGGCTGCAAGGGAAAATTCCACAGCTTTGACATCTCTCTGATTTTGTTGTGCTTGCACAGTTAATTTTTAAAAGGCAAAACAGATGCCACTTTGAGAAAATCTAGTAAAGAAATTAAAGGGAAAAGAAAAGATGATTGCTGACTGAACTAGAACAAAAGGAACAGAAACAATTTTTTAAACTTCATGAACTGCAAATATGTAACTGCCAGTATTGTGCTTATCAGAGGAAATACAGAAATAAGAATGATCCCTTACTCCAGTAAATCCTTTTTTTTCCCCTTTTCAGAATAGTTTTGAGGTACCACATTGGTAATTTTAATTTCAAGTGATTGTTCTTTCCTAGATTTTGGAAAGGAGATTCTTCTGTGTAAAAAAAAAAACAAACCCAAACCTGGCTCCAAATTGTAGTTAGTGTTTAAATATGTACTGTTGTGAGATACAGCACATGTCCTCCTGCCCTTGTATTTTAGTATTCGTACTGATCAACCCTCATTTTCTTTTTCCTGGGTCAAGAAGAGTTATCTGAACCTGTCTGGCTTCAGAAGAACTGCTGTCATTATTTATAAAAATATCTGCATCTTCCTTATATTTCCCTCTACAAATGGTAATGTAAACCAAACGTGATGGACAATAAGGCAATTGCAACAATGCAATTTCTCAGCCTGTGTCTATTAGGACCTCCCTACTCCTGGAACACTGAGTCCATATTTCCATTAAACGCTTCCAACAAACACATAAATGGTTCCAGACATTTGGGGCAGTGAAACATCTCTAATCCTGAACAACTTAGAGACAGCTCCCCAGCAATCCTGAATAAATCTTCCCCAAATCACATGAAACAGTCCATCTCACACTGCAGTCAGGACTTGAAGAACCTTACCAGGATACTGAAGCTCTCCAAATTCACTGTGGCTGTGGAGCAAGAGGACAAGGGAGCAAGGCCAGGAAGATGCATCACTGCATGCATTTTCAGGCCACGTTGTGCTGGAGAAACTTCTTCACCTTCCTGTGCATCTGCTTAGCCTTATAAATCCCATGGGAATAATGGACATAGGGACTTTCTAAGTATTTGTAAAGTGCTTGGTGAAATGGGCAGTCATTTTTTATGTTAAATGTAGTGGGCAACAAAGTTGAGAGAAGATAAAAAAAAGAAGTTGCCAGTAGGTGATGGCTAAGGAGGAGTTTCATTCCCTCACGGACATTCCCAGCTAACCTATATAAAATGAAATGTTTTTTTTAATGTGTACCTAAATTCCTAGTCAATCAGTCAAGAAGTGGTCTCATAAAGGCAAAGCGTGAAGTGTAATCCTGCAGTAAGCAGGCATGTTGGCACCAGGAAAAAAATAAGAAAAGAAAAAAGGAGATAAATACATTTATGCAGACTGAATTTGCTCTACAGAATAAAAGGGGTTGCTGCTCTGTGGCAAATGACACTGTCCTTGTACCTTAAGCAACCACAGTCACAATATGTCTCTGAAGAGAACTGCAGAAAATGAAAAAAGCAAGTGTCAGACGTGGTCTTTTAAGAAGATTATTTTTCCAATCGATCTTTTATGTAGAGGGAAACTGATTTTGTCCTATCTCAATCTTAGACTTTGTTACAAGATTTGCCATTTTTCTAGTCTTCAGTGAACAGAATAATAGTTTGCTTTTTTTCTTCACCTTGGAGCGAAACAGTGAAACCTAGAATTATTGCCACAAAACAGATGGGGATATTTCTCATGAAGATGAAAAAGCAAAGACCTAATAAATGAAGAACATTTGAGAAGAGAAGGTTAAAGCAGGCTCTGCTGCACTGTGTTTGGCATTACTATTTTAGCAATGTAGATGGTTTTACAAACCAATGCTTTTTTATGTTTTAACTGCTGCAATGCGTCTGAAGGGAAGGGTGGATGGTGTTCATTGTTCACTGCAAAGGTGGGTGCAGTGTGGTCACAAATCTGGCCATACTTCAGCAATTCAGATCTCTCATAGCTCTGTTCTGGCCAAAGGGGTGCAGTACTGCCAGGTTTTCTCCTTGGCTTCAGCATCCCCCTTCCTTGGGGTTTTTTTTCCTGCTGGGACCAGCCATTCTGACAGCCACCATGAGACAGGGACACAGCCAGGGCAGGGATCTGGTTTCTGGCTTGGCTTTTCCGCTTCTCTCTGTATGCTAATACATGCTGGTGGATAATATCACCAGTGACCTTTTATTTTTGGTCAAGGGCTGCAAACTGACCCGAGTATCTGCAAATCAGGATAAGAGTTAGAGAGTTGGGGTCCCAAGACAGGCTGTGCAGCTGCACCTGGATACTCTGGATATACCCCATGTGCCTGCCTAGCTCTCCCCACTTAGCTTCCTTGTTTGCGGTATCTTCTCTTCCAGAGAGGAACAGTCTGGCTCTCTGTGGTGGCACAGTCTCTGCTACACGAATTAACCATTTTTTGTTCCTTATCTTTTTGACTGAGCAGTGGTCTCAAGAGAGGAAACTGAATTACTGTTTTGTGTATGTGGGTTTTTTAAAGCTGAAAAAAATTTTTAATTCCTTCGATTTCTAGTCAGCTGAAAGTTTTCTTCCAAAATTTATATGCAGACAATGTTATCCCCTGAGACCAAACATGAAGAATTTGAGGCCCAACAGGGAGTTTATCATAAGTTAGCAGCCTGTGAAAACCAACGGTCTTAATAGAAATTCATAGATTTAAAATCCAGAAAGGACATTGTGAATGCATAATATGACCTCTTGTATAACAGAATTCATAGACTTTTACTTAAAAATTTTCACCCACCTTAACTAAACCAAATAATTTTGAAAAGATAAATGGCCTCATTTCAACAATTCAAGATTTAAAGATAGCCCAGGATTTTGTTGTTGTTTGTTTTGTTTTGTTTTGTTTTGCTTTGTTTTGTTTTGTTTTGTGTGGGTAATTACTTTCTCTGTCACAATATTTTGCCCACTTCTATTGTGGATTTATCATAACTGTAATACACATCTGTCTGCTCTGGAAAGAGTCTTTTCACATGCAAGCTCTTCTCACAACTGGTCAGCTCATATGCAGAAACAAATAATTTCCTCCCCTTATCCTGCAGACTAACCAGAAAGAGCTCCTTCATGTTTGGTGAAAGAGCTAAATTTTACATTCTTGTTGTCATGTAGTGGGTTTTTTGGGGGAAGGGTGTTGGGGTTTTTTGTTTTTTGTTTTTTTTTTTTTTAGTATTTAGTTGGTGTGTCAGGATCTTCTTCACTTACAGTGTTCTTTCCTTTTAGTTCAAGTGGTGGAAAAGCATGTACAGCAGGTTTTGTGGGCCATTCCGTCCTTGAGAGTACTGACGTTGGATAGCAGATCTGCTTCTTTACACCAAGGCCTTTTCTATTTTTGCCTGCATAGAAGTAAGTCCTTCAATCAGTGAAAATTTGGGGTGGATAAATAATAAAGCAAAGACGTGCAGGGCCACATGCAAGAAAGGGGCCTTTCCTTTGTGGTCACTAGTGCTATCAATAACCCCTGTGAGTTACACAGATTTGCAGTACAGTATTGAAAGCTTTATGGAAATCCAGGAAGATGATATCAGCTGGCTTCCCTTGATCAACTAGATGGGTTACCTTGTCATAAAAAGAAATTAAGTTTGACATGAACCCATGCTGGCTGTGATCGATGACTGTGGTGTCCTTCAGGTGTTTTTCAATAACTCCCAGAAAAATCTTCTCCATAATTTTACCAGGCACTGAAACTTGACTGAGAGGCCTGTAGTTTCCAGGGTCAACTGTTTTGCCCTTGAAAACTGGGACAATGTTAGCCAGCTCCAGTCAACTGGGAGCTCTCCAGATTCCCAAGATCATTGAAAAATCATTGAGAGGGGCCTCGTGATGATATCAGCCTCCTACTTGCTCCTGGCAAAACAGTATTTAGAATGAACGAGGACCCTTTGATCTCCAGCATCTCAGCCTTGGTAAAACAGCAAAGTCACCAAAGACAGCATGATGAGGGGTTGAACTTCTGATGGAGTGTTAAAAGGAGGCCATTGTTTCACATTTCCTACTTGGATCTTTAAAAAATTCCATTTGATCTAACTCCACTGCTAGTAGTCCAGAAATAAAGCAATTCCTTGGGGCATGAATGCTATTCAGACAAAATAATACCAAGTTTTGTCTGCTTTCCCTTGCTGATATCCAGCATCTTTGCCAGCTCATTTTTCCTTAAAGAGGAAATAACCCACTTCTGGAATTTAGATTTTCCTGGCTTCTTGGAAACAGGGAGTATCAAGTGTTCTGAATAATGTTCCCCTTTGAAACCTTCTCAAAATAGCCTTGAAAATATCTACCAGTTTGAAAGTTTTAAGTTCCCTGGGGGTGTAATTCTGCTGACATTGATGGCATCTGCTAGCAGAAACTCTGTTTCTGCAGTTTCTTCTGTGAGCTGCATTGCCCTTTGCTTGACAAGGAAAGCTGCATGAAGTAGGTCCAAACCCAGCCATGAGTATTATTTGCTGTGCTTTTCTCAGGCTGTGCTCAGCACTCAGGCAGATCTGATGCTGGTCTGACAGCGGCTGAACTACTCTGGTTAGAGGGGTCACCACTCACAGCTGAGGGAGAGGACACTTTTCCCTCGAAAATATTGGGTTTGGAAACGCACAAGTATTTGATCATTTTCCTAGGGAACCAATCCTCCCAAGATAATGACTATAAATCAAAAAGCAAAGCTCTCTCACATTACCAGAACAGAAGTCTCATAATTCTTACTGAAAAAATCACATGCAAGTGAGTCATTCATAATTGCTTTATAAAAATAGTGAATAAACGCTGTCTTATTCTATACTTGATTAAGCACGTGTATAACTTTAGTCAAAAGAACCTGTCTTGTGAGCATAAAGTTGCAGGAATAAGGCTCAGTAAGAAGAGCATCTTGTGAAAAATATGGATCCCACAGCCAAAAATGTCTTTGGGAGATGCAGTTTACTTTTAGAGCATTTTCTGCTTCAGGAAGATTTGCTTCTGTGCAGAGGAAGAGCTTGTGCTTGTCTCCTTTTTGGTAAATGAAACTGTCTCCCAAGTTAGCATGGTAGAGGCAAGAATTTCATCTATCTAAAAATTAGTTTCTTCATAAATTTACTGTCTACCTACCTGGAGAATGGATAGGAAAGATAGGCCAGCTGTGTTTTCTCTTTTCTTAGTTACATCTTTGTTCACAGCACTTTTTTTCCTTCCTGCAAAAAGTGAAGATATAAGCTGAACTCTGAATACAGAATAAAACCAAGCCAAACCCTTGGATACAATACATAGTAAGGAGAAAACCTGTACCATGCTGAAGTTACGCAGTCTCATTCTTTTAATGTAAATGCTATCAGTATTCTGCCAGGGCACTTCACCATCTCTAAAGCCACGTTCAGTCCATGTAAAAGTCAACATGAATGTTTGATTTTGGCTTGAAAAATAGTTTGTTTGACAGGTATTGCCTCAGAGTGCCAAGCAGTCTTCAGTCCACCCACCTACAGCTCTCCTACTGACAGGTGAGCAAATTCAGCACTCCCCCAATCAATGTTTTGAGAGGCTGCATGTGAAAAGAAAGCCTCAGAAAGCTCCTGCAAAGTGAAGCACAGGGTCTTAACATGGAGGTTTAACAAGTCCACAGGCACTGTCCAGATGGAGGCTGCCTTTCAGACCTGCCTTGGAAATGCTGAGCAGTTCTGTATCACTTATGTCTCATCCACTTGATGGGTTTGTCCCCTGGACCCCTGCAGTTGAAACGTCTGATGAATTTATGCACTCCAACCCCACTGGCTGTTAGGGAAAGGTGTTGAAGAGCACTGGCCCTGAAATGGAGGATTCTGTGAGAGACACTATTGAAAGTTTTACTAAAATCCAAAAAGATTGCATCAGCTGGCTTCCCTTGATTGATTAGGTAACCTCGTTGTAAAAAGAAATTGAGTTTGTTAATCAGGACTTACCCCTCCTGAACCCGTGCTGGCTGTTCACAAGGGGAACGTCTTCATTAACAAACTTAATTTTTTGCAATAGAGTTCTCCTCAAGGCGGTCTGAGGACTGTCCAGCACACCCTAAAAGAGATGCCTACATCTGGTCAGTGCACCTGCTCTTCAAATGTATATGAAAACCCCTAAATTTAGGTGTCTTGATCTGTGAGGTATGAGGCTGTGGTGGCACTGGTTGCCCCCATCACTCCTCCTGCTCACAGTTCAGGGACACCAGGGACCTGCCTCACACAAGAACTGGGGCAGGTCCCTGTTTCCCCCAAGGGAAGAAAATTTTTGAACAGTCCCTACTCCTGTGCTGCTGGTGTCTTCCACCTCAAAATGCCTCTGAGTACTTTTCCAGCATAATTATGGTGATACTCAAAGCTGTTTGAAGCAGAATGATGCAGCTGCCTTGTCATTGCTCTTAGGATGGGAAACAAAAGATAAGCAAATGCAATATTCAAAATACTAAAGGTTCATACATTTAAAGGTATTAAATGCATTTTCTTGTCAATCCTTTGCTCAAATCTTTAGACCCAGAGCTAGTTCATCAGGCCCTTGGTAACATCCCAAATAAGTGAGGCTAGTAGGCCAGCTCTGGTAAAACAAACTGCTTTTCCAGGCCTGGTAAGTGTTTTTAGGGCCATGACAGTTCCAGTCAGACAGATAATCAACTTCCTGGCCTGCCCCCAGTGCTGTCATAACATGGTCTTCTGTGCGTCCCTTGGCCATGTCCTAAAATGATTTGGGCAGTCCCCGTCTGCTCCAAAGCTCAAAGACAACTCCAGCTGCTCTGAGAGCCCCGCTTGGGGTGGAAGACTTGTGGGGACTAATTGGAGGAGTAATTAATGGTGTTTGCTGCCAAGGGAAGCATGCACAGTGGCCCCTGGAAGGGCTGTGCTGTGCTCGTGGAGTGGGATGGCACCTGTCTCCTGATTTGCTTCTGCTGACAGGATGAAGCTGAGGTCTGGGCCTTCTCCTGATACTGGGTACAATGGCAGCTCTGATTAATGCTCTTGCATTGATCCTTCCAGCTCATCTCCTCCATTTCACCTGCTTGGCCTACTTCAGGAATCAGCTGCTCTGCAAGAAAGCCTCCATCTCTCTCACAGGAAAAACAAGATCTGCCCAGCCATGGGCTGCTCCACAGAGTGATCTGTGGTGGCTGCAGTCTCATGAAGTGTTTTGCCATGTTTTTCACCCCAGGACTCAAAGGGGCTGGTTTAGTGCTGTGCTGGGCACCACGGGGTGTCAGTGTTCACCTCCAGAAATGCTGCTGACTACTTTCTGAAGAGGGCTATTTCCTTAATTACTGTAGTTTGAAGAGCAGAGCCTCCGTGCCCTTTCAGCACAGGGTACAGCAGGGTATACTGCCTTTCCAGCTCTGAGAAGCGGCACAAGAGAAGTGCAGGGTGTGAAAAGGCTGAGAAGAGGGGGGTCACCACACCTCCACCCCATCCAGCGCTAGAAGCAGGGAAGGTCCAGCTATACTTTTTGTCGTGGAGGTTACTAAATGGGGATGCAGTGGTATTATAACTCCTGGGAAACTGTGATATGCATTTGCATGTTGTTAAGTGGTCCAAGACTGATTCCTGACGTTGCCTGCTGTTGTAGCAAGGCTGTGAGTGTGGTCAGGCAGCTAATGGCCTCAGGCAGAGGTGATGCAGGCCCAGCACGTTGCCTCTTTCTCCCCTGTCTGGGGAGAAAACATTTCTGTACCTGATCCCCTCTCTGTCCTGGGGCCTGTGGCACACATGGTGACAGGACTGTGACAGCCCAGGACTCGCCCTGCTCACACAAGGGCTGTAAAGGCATGGCACACATGTGTCCTAAGCTGTGCTATGTAACAAGAGAGAACAAACCCAGGTCATCAACAAGGGTCTGTGTACATCCCCACCAGTTTTACCAGTGTATTTGTACTTCTCTGGAAAATTGTTCTCTCAGTCTTTCCAGGAACAAAAGAAAAAGTTTTTACAGTTGCCCAAATATGTTCATTTTTTTAAAGGCAGGATATGTTTTTAGTATAAAATGTGACCTTAAAAGAGCAGTTTTTCACCACTGGATGGCAGAATCTTCCTCTGGTCTAACAATCTAATACCAGAACTATTTGCTAAAATTAAAAAGAAATTGGATCTGTCATACTCAATCCAGTGTCTGAACAAAGTGGAAGGATCTACTGGAAATGTAATTGCAGAGGCAGAAGTTATATATTTTAGAAACTCCTTTCTGACTGTAACACCTGACCTTTCAATATCTGTCCTGTTCACATGAATTACTGGGCACTTGCTCTTCTGAAGATTTGTCAGTGTCCCACAACATTATTCACCTTGTCAACATGGTGTTTATATCTACACTGAATATTTTTTCTCTTGAACTCCATATTGTGTCACAACTAAATGTCTGAATTAGAGAAATCACTACATACTCGGGAGATGTGTTTAGGAAGATGCTGCAGTTGTTAATATTATATCCCCTTGAAAAAACAAACAATAGTTTGTTTGGTAATAGTAGGTGCTAAAGTTCAAATAATATAGTTATTGGACCATCAATGGAAATATTATAAAAGAAAAAAAATGTATGTTCAATTTCTATAGGGAGGATGTGGTATTTTTAAATCTTGGACCTTTCCCAGAGTTACTTTTAAGTAAGGAAAAATAAATGTATTTATTCACCATTACTTCTTTTACTTATGGTATTCACTGAGCGGCTTCATTAGACCATGCCTGAGCAAAAGGAGAATATGGAAATGAATTTAGACTTCACCCTTGCCAAGTGGGAAGACAAACTTCATCCTTAACCTCAGAGGGCTTGGAATTAGTTTCTATCACGCAGAGACTATTAGTTTCTATTAGCAGGGACCATTAAGCAATTCTGAACATTGTTAAGAATCTAAAACTTTGATTCTTTTCTGAGTTCTACTTCCCTGGGCATATCCATGTGAAGGTTTTCATAGAGATTTGAATAACCTTCAAAATAAATCTCACAACACTTGGCAATCCTTCTTTTAAGAGAACTTTTTAAAATGTCCAAATGAAAAAAATTCTCCCAATGGTTAGCCTTTATAAAGAAAACAAAAAGTATGTGGATAGATAAGAAAGGAAAAAAAACAAGGTGTATCATAAACTAAGTTGTTTCAGTGCATGAAACATCCACATCGTGTCTTTGACTTCTGCAGCATTCTGTGGCAATGAATTCAATAACATCATTATATACTTTGTACAGAGTATGTCTTCAGAAGTCTTTGTTCATGGTATTTTTACCCTCTTCTTTACTGGTCATTTATGAATTCTAAGCTATTTGTTGAAGGGATTTTATTTTAAAAGAGACAAATTAGCATTTAGACTGATAGGAACTGAAATACGCATTTGAGTCACTTTCTCAACAACAAAATACATATGATATCCTAGAAAAAGTAAAAGAGAAAGTAAGCAGTGCAATATGAGTGCAAATAAAACAAAAGCCATGCTGACATCTCCGGAGGGGTTGGGGGTGCCACTTGCGTTTCCGTGAGCCAGGAATCTCCCTGTGCATCGGCAGGTGCTGTGCTGGAGCAGCAGTTCAGGAGGCAGCAGCAGCTCATATGGCAAACCCCAGGGAGGGGCTGAGAAGTTGCCTACTCTCCCCCTTCTGGCAACTGCCTCTCGGCTCAGGACTACAGCTTGCCTTGATTAAAGCGACCCCCAGGATGACCTAACATCCACCCCACCCTCCCTCTGTGTGAAGCAGCTCTCCTGGTGTGTTCTCCAAAGAACATCTTAACCCTGAAAACTGCAGAGCTGCATTTCCTCTGTGCAGCACTTGTCAAGTTGTGCCAGAGGGTGAGAGGGCCTTGAGAACATCTGGATTATAATTAAACAGGAATTTCCAGTAACTAGACCTAAGCGGCTTGAACAACAAATTTACTGCTGATAAAGCGAGATAAATTTACCAGGGTAATCCTCTGTGTTTTCTTCCATCCTGAATAACATGTAGCTTTGTAATTTATAGTGAGGGAACACTGGGAAAGGTTCATTTTCACTTGAGGGCTAATTGCAGGTCCAATAAAAGACTTTATCAATGACAATACCCAGCAGCATTACTGTTCACCTGAGTGCCAGGCTCATCGGAGAATTGTAAAATTCAAGCTGCTGATAAAGAAGTGCAGATTCAGGGCAGATAAACCATCACTCATGATGTTTTAAAATATCCTATTAAAGCTACAGTGAAAGTATAGAAAGAGTTTGCAGCATGTCCTGCAGTTTATTTTTCTAAAGACCTCCTCATTCAGCAGAGGCATGTCAGGATAAATTCCCAATACTCAGACTCAACACAGCAAGTCAGCGATATGCATAATGTGATATTCCTAACAGGTTAGGACATTCATGTTACACCTGAATTAAACACACCTGGAGATGCTCTCTGGCATCAGGCCAGCAGGTCTAATCCAGCCTCAACATGTTTTTCAGTCTCTTTTCCTTTTGGAAGAGGAGACAAGAGGTGCAGCCAGTGCACTCAGAGTGGCTGCTGGAACTGGCTTTCCCTGACCATGACCGGATGGACATGTAAGGGTCTCTGCTGCTCTCCCTGTGAGACCCTGAAAAGGGCAGGCCATGCCTCTTCTGTTCCCTGCTTTCTTACAAAAAACACTGTCTACTTAGTCTTTGGCCTTTTATTTTTCTCTCACCTACCACAGGGATGGTACAGAACATCATCTACACAGGTGGAAATTCCTTGAGGTCTCCTCCTGCGACTCACATCTACAGTAATATTAGTGCTGACACCTTACACTTGCCACATCTCTGCTGTGTTAGAGTCAAATGTCATTTTTGATGAACAGCAGGCGAGTTTTTTCTCCCTTAATGCATGGGGAACTGCTAAAGAGGGGGTTCCCAATACACTGCTAACAGAATATGAGGCTCTGAGTGGCTGATTTCGAGTACAGCCCTTGTCTGACATCACACAGCCCTCAGCTGCTGTGTCCTCATCCACTGCATCGCAGGTTCGCATTGGAAGGAGCCAATGGACTAATCTGGCATGTCAAAGCTAGTGTTGCAAAATCCTTGGGTATATCAACGTTTCCAAGCAGTCATAAATGTCAGCAACTTCAGCGACGGAATGAGTTACAGCAAAATTATGGTTTAACCTGTCATGAAGAGTAGGCTCTGAAAAATTGGTAATCTTGCCTGTGTTTTGCAATGTATGTCTTCAGCTGAGGTCACATTGAGAAGTCACTGCTGAATGTTTAACAGAATGAATGGTACACAGTCTGGTGCTTAAAAACCATTCCTTAATTTTTGCTTGCGCTTTGAACATTTATTTATTTTCCCCATTTATTTTTGCAAGTGTGCTGTATGAATGTCCCTGTGAAATGCTGCTGTCTTTCAGCATTACTGTCACAGGTACAGGGCTTTGTCTCACTGTGACTGTTCCTGTATGTAAAACAACCCAGCTAACCTTGGAAGACCATGAAAAAAGCAGTTGGTCCTCCCTTTATCAGTGTCACCCAATCCGTTAATGAGATGCTAATGGAAAGGTCTTCACTTATGGTCTAACTCTGCTCAGTAAGGTCAGGATTAAATGTAAGGGTTTCCTTAACTGAACTCCTCAGGGTTCATTCCTTTCCTCTAGCAAAAGGACTTGTGAGATGGGATTCAAGCTTGATGCCTTGGATGTGAGGAAGAAGTCCCAGCACTTATTTCTGACAGCTTTTTCTTCCAACAGTTTGAGTCCTTCTTAAGGCCGTTCCAAAGGCTTAAGGGGCCCCTTTGTTCTTGTGCCAGCTCTGTGTGGATGCAAACCATCACCTCAGGACACTAAATTGTCTGGTTTGCCAAGGTGGAAATCTGTTTCTGCTTCAGAAAATGGGATCTGATTTGTGAGGGCATTTGGGAAAGAATGGGAGGTGCTATCTTTGTGACTCACTCTCTCAGGAAAAATGCAAAGCAGGGTAAAGACTGTATAGCAGCAACAGGGAATAAATAGGTTTCTGTTTTGCATAGCTGTTATCCAGGGAGACAGGGCTAGAGCAAACATATTCAGTGATAAGTCTCCTTTTTTTGTCTCATCGCTGGGTGTAAAAATCACTGCTGTAAGCTTGAGCAGGAAGAATTTGATGCACAGCAAGAAGTGGCCAGAATAAACGAAGAGACATGAACACAGACCAGGGTGGGTTTGTGCTGAGAGGAGCACCTGCAGTTCTTGTGAAGAGAACTACCAGGAAGTCTCTGCAAATCCAGATATTTATGTTTTATTGTAAGAAAATAGAAGACCTGCATAGCAGGGAAATGAAATTCCCCATGTCTCCCTGGAAATGGTGGTTCACACTCCTCCAGAGGTTCTTATTCCCTTGATGGTCTTTGAAGGGTAATGAGGTGATCAGTGGAGGACTCCTTCAGCTATTAGTCTTTCCTGGACTGAGTGGTACTGCAGAGAATTAAAGCTCCCAGAAGACAACAGCCATTCCTACAGTCTCAATATATTTTATTTCTGTAAGTGGAAGAAAGGCTACGACAGAATTATTCACCCTTCCCCCACCCCCCATAACTTCCCTTATTGCTGCCGTATAAATTAAAGCTTGCAAGGGTTTTTCTCCTGAGCAGACTCTTAGGGCAAGTGCAAAACTCATTAAATGAAAACAAATGTTCAACCCTTCCCTGTTATTTCCCTCTCCAGCTGGCCTGTTAAAAAAAATAAAATCCTAAAACTGAAATAGAAAAAGGTAGGAGTTTCCTGTTTTGCTAACTAAAGGGAAAGGCCAAGCTGAGCCCTGCTGCAAACAGTGAGACCATCCATCCATCCCTCAACTGGGACTGACCAAGAAAGGAGAAGCAGTCTCAGAAGTGTGTGCGGGGATGCTGAGCCCTGGGATAAGCTGGTGGACAGTGGGAATGAGGCGTGTATCTCCTCTTCAAAGCACAGCCCCAGGCCACCGCTGGCTGCAGCCCCATGTGCGGGCAGCGTGTCCACCAGCAGCTTGAGTCGGCCATTTAGCGACAGTAGGTGCACTCAGATTGACTCCAGCCATGGTGTGATGGAGAGAAATGCCACAGAGGCACATCGGCTTCATGGAAACACGCAGCGGGTTTGCCTCTGCAGCGATTAAATGGAGCTGTAAACAATGGAACTGCAGAAGGGCTTTGAAGGGGTAAAATGGCCAAGCAATGCCAAACAGAGCCCTTCACCATGTCAAGCTGGGAAACCCCAATACCAGTGAAAAATACAGTGAAACCCACGATTTCCTAGAAACTTTAGGTGGACTGCACTGGGGTCCATGGGTGCTGAAAACAGCCGTATTTCTGAACAGTAACTTGCCAGCAGTGTTGGTAGGGGTTTGGTAATACCACCAGAGCTCACATGGCAGTTTTCCTTTGCCCTGGTGTGAGCTAATGTCTTCATAACTCTCTGTCAGTGAATTGTATTAGCTGCAGTTCAGAGCAATCAGTCTCTCCTGGGAAGTTACCATTTGACTTTCGCACTTGCCCTTACTAAGTAATACTATAAATCTTTGAATCATCTGGCTGCCTTCGATCTAGCTGCAAGTGTGTTGAATACTTGGTGACTGGAGTGGAGGAAGGAGGGAGAGAAATACTTCATTGCTGTGCCAAAGTCATTCAGAGTGCTGAAAAAAGAAAGATGGATACGGCTTATCTTCCTAATGAAATTATTTTAGTTTGCAATGTTGCAATTTGTGTTATCACACTTCAGAGCTGGGGAGGAATAATTATTTTAGTAAGTGTATCTTTTCTGGGAAAAAAAATATATGTTTAGTTGTATCTCAAAACGGCTTCAAAATAAGATCTTGTCAATAGCAGAACTCACAGGTTGTTTGTAAATGGCACTTTGATACACCATTACATAAAATATTTAAACAAGACAGATTTGAGGAGGGACATGCTGCTTGCAGGTGGAGCACCCATGGCAGAACGTGGGGAACCAGATGACAGTGTAGAGTACTCTGCATAAAACCCCCGAGTCATAAGCCCAAGTGACTGCAATACAGAAAAAGCACTGGATTTCCCAAGGGTGGGATTTGTCTCATTAAGTTCAGATCTTGCACCGTCATCTAGAGTCCCTTCAGCAGCTAATGAACAGACTAAGCTCATTGCATGTCTGCTGGAATGTGGAGCTGACCTTGCTTTTTGTTCCTAGTTACCCAAGTGCTGCTGTTTGCATTGCCCCTTCACACAGGCAGAGGGGCAATTTCTCATCCCCTGAACATTTCTTACCTACGTTCTTGTGACATTGTGAAGTGGGAGAACAGACCCAAATCCTGTAACTGGCTAAGCATGGGCTGTATCAGCATTTGTAACAGATATCAGCTGGTGGGCCGCTCTCTTGGAGTGCATCAGTCACTACTAAGGAGTATTAGGGGCAGCACAGCGAGAAGGGCTGTGGGAGGCGCTTTACTGAGAGGCAATGTGGTGTGTTGAAGCTACATTGGCCTTATTACACCACATCAGTGTCACAGAGACCGCATTGCCCTGAAATCTGTTCAGAAAAATGAGAGTGATAGCTGTGCCAAGCAATATATTAAAGAAAAAAAAGGAAAAGAAGGGCATTGTACTCAATATTTGCAAGGCCATCAGCCACGTCCATCAGCAATCACATCTATTAACATGATTACTATTGATAACATACTCTTCAGTTCTGAGCTTCCTTAATTTGAGCATTCATGGAACTCAGGTACCAGCTGAAAGGCTTCTGGTTTTTTTTCCCCTGAATATTACTAGATGAAATTATTATCAGTGATAAATCTTTGAAAGACGCCTTCCTCTGAGAATTTAATTTTGGCATCCTTTTTGGGTAATATTTAATACTCTCTGACTGTCTGCAAACAAGAGCAGAAATGGGAGAGAAACACATCCTTGAGCGCACATTCGGTGCTCAAATTCAGCTGCAGCACCAGATTTGAATGAGACAGCAAAGTAGGACAATCACCTTTCACTCCTGAATGCTCTTGAGGTCAAAAAGGAGAAAATGCACCATTCAGCTATAGAGACTTCCAGTTTCTGAGGCAATCACTTATTTTTTGCTTTTATCAGCTACTTGTGTTACCGTCTGTTATAAAAAGCGACTCCCACACCCTTTATATCCTTATATTGTGCTTGTTTATACAGTTCTTATGAAACAGAGGAAGCTTGAAACTAATCTTCCTATAATGTTACACGTAGACAATATGTGTGTGTGTGAATACATATACATTTATCTGGAGGCTGGTATAGCCCAGCATCCCTAGATATATTTATGTATCTCCTAAGGAGAAAAGTGTGGCTTACTATAAAAAAAAGTTTATGTATACCTGTACCTATACCTGTAGGATGGAATCATAGAATGACCTTAAAGATCATCTTGCTCCGACCCCTGTTCCATGGACAGGGACAACTTTCACTAGACCAGGTTGATCAGAGCTCGGTCCAACCTGGCCTTGAACACTTCCAGGGATGGGGCATCCACAGCTTCTTTGGGCAACCCGTTCCTGTGCCTCACCACTCTCATAGTAAAGAATTTCTTCCTAATATCTGATCTAATTCTACTCTCTTTCAGTTTGAAGACATCTTCCCCTGGTACTGTCACTCTTGTAAAAAGTTCCTCTCTCTGTCTTTCTTGTAGGCTCCCTTCAGGTATTGGAAGGCCTCAGCCTTCTCTCTTCCAGGCTGAACAATTCCAAATCTCTCAGCCTTTCCTTGGAAGAGGGGCGCTCCATCAAATTGAGAGGGATGTTCTAATCAACATGACAGGCCTTCTGTGGACTCACTCCAACAGGCTGATGTCCTCTATGTGCTGAGTGATATCCCAGATATTCCCACAGCTGGATGATACCTATTTCCACAAACACAGAAAAATTAGAAAGAAATAAATGTGTGAAATGGACAACGCCCCCCCACAAATTTATTCCTGGATTTGAAATTAAATCATGTATGAAGGGCTCTGACTTGCCCATGCAAAGCAACAGTGGGATCCTTGCCTCAGACAGTCTTACATGGGCTCAAGCCTTCTGCAGCTTAGAAATGCTCAGAGGGAAATTAGGAGTCCAGTCTATCTCTGTTGTCACAGACACGTCCACAAATGTGAGTTATGCAGTGTAGTTTTCTGGTCACATGCTCCTAAAATGCATGTTGTACATAGGTCTATGAACACCACAGAGGGTTCATAGGAAAAGAAGGGATGCATGCTTTGTGACTAGCTTTCCAGTCCTTATGGGAAACACTATTTTTCTGCTTAAAATATACCAGGGTTTTGTGGTCTTGAATTTCTTATGAAAGAGGAAGGCTTTTGATTTTAAGAAAGGAGGGTTGACTGGAAAAGAAGTTTGATTTGCATTTTTTAAGAAAAATATTGACATTTTTATTATATGCCAGGACAAAACTAACCCCTTCCCATTTTTTGTGAGTGGTAGGAAAAGTGTATTTCATGAAACACACTTTAACTGTCTTTATGCTTTGAGGTAGGTGAGACCCAGCACACTGAAAAAATGTGTTTGGTGAAAACAACAAGCAAGAAATCCAGGTGCCAGACTAGTGAGAATTGGGCAACGAAAGCGCTTTTCTCTCCTGTAACAGAATCAGAGGTGTAAGTTACAAAAACCACACTGCCTGCTTCCCTCCAATATGTGGGACTCACCTCTGGGACTGCTCACCTGGATGGGACATTTGGAGAGGGGAAGCGTTGCTTTTCTTTGGAAAGGCAAAGAGCAGATGTTGCGGCGCGCTTCCTACCTGCCTGCTTTGGTCAGTTCACTCTGCCATTAGGAAGTGGTCCCCACTTCCCACTTTTGCAGCAGAGCACTCCCACAGTGTAAAACAAGCCAGGGGATGCAGCCTTCAGGTCAGCATGCAGGATCAGCTCACCAGCCCAGTGCTGGTGTCTGAAGACAAAGTGGCAGGAGAAGGTTGCATGAGAAATACTAATTCCCACTAATGGCTGAGAGCAGAGGCACATGCAACAGTTCGATTTGATGCATTTTCATTAGTAGTGAAGCAGGTCATCTTGGATCTGCTCCAGACAGCTTATTCTTGGCTTGTAATAGAGTGAATAAATATCACTGCTTGCTTGTAAGGCCAGGTCCAAGCAGGTGACTTTCCCCTGGGGAAGCTCCATCAACCCCTCTTCAGCTCTACCAAGTTCTTTTGACTAGGCTGAGTGCATTATATAGTAATAACCCTCTTCAGTACTTTGGAAAACCTGTATTAGAACCAGCAAACAGGGGTTGCGTGGCAGTCTGGATGGATGGATAGCCTAGGTCTGGTCACAGCAGCAACATCAAAAAGAGCAGCACGTCTTGGCAAATGCAGAGGCAGGACAAGTGAGAGTGAGTGAGTTCAAGGAAGCTTAAACATGTCCCTGGAGGTTGTCACAGCTCAAGCCCTTACATCTGCAGGCACAGACCCCGTAACTGAGCAGTGGGAATGATCAATCCCTAAGAGAGAGGCCACCCACCTGCTTGCCTGGGGCAGCTGCTCCCTTGCGTCTGCCCTGGGGCTGCCTCTGCCTCCAAACACCCCAGCAGGGTAAGGTAGGGCAGGCATTACACTGGGGCACATGCAGCTGTCTCAAAAAAAGAGGCATTTCTGAGTGCCTTTTTTCTGAGCTTACACAGAAGTTTGGATGCCCCAGGACAGACATGTTGACCCCAAGCAGTTCCCAAGCGCAATGAGATTGCTCTGGGCTGTTGGCCCTCACATCACTAACTTTTTAAATGAAGGGAAATATCCTCAGAAAATACAGAATTTTGCTTTAAGCTTCAGTTTATCATTCCATGAACAGTGGAGATTTCCACTATAATGAATAGAGAAGTGTGTACCTCTTTCCAGTGTCTGTACTGCCTGACAACAGCAAAACATAACTCTGCTGGAAATAACTGCATGGAGCAATTTGCACATCCAAGAGTGGGTGGGAGCCAAACTGCTGCTGTGGTGGTCTCTTGGGGGTGCTGCATTTTCCTTGAAATCCCTTCAAACACTCTTGATAGCCATCTGGGGCAGACCCTGAAAGCACCTCACAACCAGCCCAAGGGATGTCCTCCAGCCTTGTCACAAAGCCTGTGACGATCTTGTTTCCCTAACAAGGAAACCTTCTCCAGTAAACCTCTGATCTCACAATGTGGAGTAATACTCATCATTTAGATCCTCTTAAAAAAGGTGAAGAGCTTTGGGACTGGGATGGATGCACTTGAAATAGGAAACCTTGGTCCTGTTGAGTGCTTACCTTGGGTATGTTCTTGGTTGCTCAGCCAGGAGGTCCCGCCAGTAGTGCCCTGGAGGCTGGACATTTGCAGCCCCTCAGGGAACCTAGGGCTGAGAACCACTGTGCTGACCAACAGCACCCATCCCCTTGACAGAGCTGCCTTCTCTACCTTAAAGATAATGCAGTGAATGAAAATCTATCTAATTCAGCTTGGTCTGCAAACAAGGCAGGCTGGGGAAGTCTGGATGGTCCCCAGAGCACCAGATGATATTCAGGTCCAATATTAATTATTTTTAATAGAGGAAGTATCTTCAGTTTAACCATGTTAGAAGCCTCTGAATTATGTCTACAAACCAAATAGGTACCAAAAGGAATTCCTGCTAGGCTTTTACATGAAAGCTTTCTGCTGCTCGTTGCTAAAAGCAATCATCTTTACATCTTTGCAGGAGTTGTAGCCTCAAAGATCGAGAATCTAATCTCTTAGTCATATTTTTGTCCCTGAAATCCAGTATCCTGCTTTTTACCTTTTACCAGCAAAATCTGTAGTTTCAGAATGCAGCTGGTAGCTCCTGTACCTCTCTAGGCTCAGCCCCTTTTTCCTCCTTCCTTTTGTGTATGTTTTTCTTCCAGTTTACCAGCTCTATCAAGTAAATAGATGGTTGCTATGATTATGCTCCATGCTGAGTTAAATGTTGCTAAAAGTATTAAAGGATTGCTACAGAACAAAATGCCCCTCTGGGTGAAAATACAGTAGTTAAATGTGGAAAACCTGGGTCTCTCCATGCAGTCAAAATACAATTTAAAGCAGCCAGGTTTCAAAAGTGCTTTAGTTGGGCAAACATAGTGCATACTTTTGTTATCAAAATATATCTGAATCAATATTGCTCTTTGAAATCACATGGGGTCTCTGCTGGAAGACAACTGAAATGAAAATTACTCTGTCTAGGATTTCACATTTGGCTTTGTTTGCTCTCTGACTGGGGGAGAGGTTAGAAAAATGCTGATGCTGAGGGTACTGGGCTACCTCTGAAAGTCCTTCAGCTCTTCTTTGGTGTTTTCTGGCCAAGAGATATAAGGCAATGGAAGTCAGGCATAGTATTTGCTTCAGGTACTGCTAAGGTGCAAGACACAGGGTTATAAAGATGTTACTGAGCTCTAAAAGCAGGTTGTTTTTAAAAAATAACGTTAATTAATTATGATTTTCTTCTCTCCTTGGGATACTTGTACTTGGATTTCTGCTACCATCAACTTTTCAAAAATTAAAAATTGGAGTGTTAAATGCTTTAACACTGTAAACTTTTAAGGCACTTAATTTATTTTTTTTGTTGGAAGGGTTCTTCTGAAAGATGTGCATGGTTTGCAAAAATCTAGTTGGAACACGTGAATATTCGAAAAACCCCATGTCATTTCCAACTGTTAATGTCCCATCTGCCTCCCTAAGACTCCAGGCCCTCTGCAGTTTCTTATCTCATCTCAGTCTTGATGCAGCTTTTTATATGATTGCCCCTGCAGGGATGAAAACAAGCCCCACTGACAAATAACTACATGCACCACAGACGTGCAGCTTCTGGACCAACCTCCCCATCTGTACTGAGGGCTGAGGGCCAGGCTCTGAGAGCTGGGACAAAAAAAAAAAATAAAAATGATAAAACTCTGAGTTATTTGTTTTCTGTACACCTGCGTGCAAGAGGGTGCGGAATATCCTTGCCATGGTGATGCACATGCACAGGCTGTCAAATAATTTGAAGGATGGATAATAACTGCCTAACTGCATTTTTTAAGGAAAGTGCACATGCTTTGCAATGCCTGCTAACAAGCTGTAGAGCAGTAGCATGGAAATCGGCATCCCCCTGCCCCCGCTGAGCCTAGAAAATGCTATTTAGAGCAGTTTGGTTTAATTTTAGTGGAGAGATTTGCTTTAAAAGCTTGTACTCTCTATAGTATTATGCAACATATGCCCTGAAAAGCATGTTATTTAATCTGTTTTCTTGTTTGTGTTCTATTTAATGCTAAAGGGAAAAAAGGGAATACAGAGGTTTTCTACTGTCCTCCCCTTAGCAGCTTTTTGAGGTGGATTGAGAAGCAAAAGCCAGGGACATCGTATTTCTGCTCTGGGAAACATGGCACAGGATGGATGCACTTTGGACGAGCAGAGACGAGCAGTCTCTGCCTAGCTCTGCACACAGGAGGGGGAGACTGTGTTGCCAGTTAATGTAAACAACACAGGGGTTGTGTGGTTTGGCATTTCACAAGCACTCCAGCCATTTCAGGGCATGGCAGCCACCTCACAGGGCAGCTGCTGTGTGGCACCACAGATGGCAGCAGTACAGGTTCAGCTGTGCCTCCTCACATCTGAGGGATGGGCTCAGTCCAAAAGTTCAGCCAGAAACTGATGAAACTTGGAAAAAATATGCTTTTTTAGCACAAAAATGAAGTGCAGGATTGTTTCTGCTGCTAACCTCAAGAATAAATGACTCTATAGGCTCTGTCTGTACCATTTGATGAAGAGAAACCCAGGACAACTCCTGCCAGGAAGAGAGGTTCATTTTGGGAGCAGTGATGTGCTGCTCCACAGAAAGCAGAGTTTTGTTTCTTGGTTAAGCTGCAGGATTTCTGCCTGGTGTTTGGCTTCTGGTCTCATCCTGCTCTTCTCTCATGCACTGAACTGAAATAGTTACATTCTCCGGGGCTCTGGGGAGCACCCTCAGCCCTGTGCTCAGACATGGTTACTGAAACATCCCCAGGGTGGTGTTTTGGGGTTTAAAAATCTCTCACTTTCAGGAAGGGCAGCTCCATTTTTCCACCTTTTGCTAGCAAGAAGAAAGGTGATTCCCAGGAAAGAAAATAGATTAGAGCCCTGTCAGAGATATTTTCCCAAGGAGAGATAGGAAGGGCATGGAGTTGAAGGAAGGTGACAAGGGAAAAGACTATGCAGTTTCTGGGCAGGTATTATACAGAAAAAATCCTATGCCATTCGTGGTCTCCTCAGCAGCTGACTCTTTGCCAAGACACAACCCAAATCTTCAGGGCAGGAGCAACCTGGGTGAAGCCAAGAGATCCAGCAGGTTTCTCACCACTGGCCATAACTTCATCCAAGACAAGTAGCTCTTGCTGGTCACTGCAGGACTTCCCTTTGAGTGGGGAGCAGACACCCTCCCAGGTGTCCTAATGCAGGTCATGCATTTGCACACGACAGCCTGGTGCATCCCCTCCCCTTTCAGCAGCCCCCTCTAAGGCTGCTACTTACATGGAAGAAAAGTAACACAGTATGACACTCACATGGTGCAGGTTTTTTTGGTTTTTTGGGTTTTTTTGAGGTACTTCATGTTCAGGAGAAGGGGAGGAAAGGAAAGAGACTTTTCAGTCTGGATGTGGGAGTCTTGACACCCTTCATTCTGCATCTGCCCAGGGTGGGCTCAGACCCTGATCATTCCCCAGGAAGGAGATCCTTTGGTGAGTTTTCTCCAAGGCTGTGAAGCTCCTCTGATGGTATGGCCCACGGTAGCTTTGCAGGGGACAAAGACTTAGCTTCACTCCCACAGCCCTGGACCAAGCACATCTCACTCTCCTAGCAAGCAGAATTCCTGGCTGTACGGTCACAGCCATATCCAAAAAAAAAGAAAGGAAGCAAAATGCAATGTTTCCTGCAGATTTCCCCAGCTGCATGATGTAGTTGTGATCTACATACACAAGGCAACATTTTCAGGGCTTCAGGTAAGCACACCCGCTAATTAAGGGATTTTTTTGGCACAAAGGATCCTTTTCAGTCAGTGGCTAAAGGAAATAGGACAAACCCAGACATCAGGAGGGGCAGTGCTTCAGCTCAAGCCTCCCAAATTCTTTATCTTTTGTCAGATGATCTGGCTGCCACAAGTGACCACACTTTAAAAAATCCTTCTTGTCAAAATTTCTGATAGAAAAATCCCTCTTTAATCTACTCTGAATCAGGCCATGCTGGCCTTTTTCACGCTGCCAGGGTATCCCCGACAGTGACGTTGCCCAGGAGGGTGACAGGTTCATAGGAGTAAAGGCAGCTCTGGTGAGGGAATGCAAAAATGATCCTAGATTACAGTATGTGCAGAGTGCTGCCCAGATGGATGGGAATTTTCTCATGGAGCAAGGCTTGGGCTATACCTTCCTACCGTAAGAGGAGGGAATAAAACAGGGCTCTCATTTTTTAAGAGCATGAGGAAGAATCCACTCCTCAGACAGAAGTTTTCCTTCAATAACTGAGTATGAATACAGGCCCCCTCAAAAATAAATAGTGGAAAAACAAGGGAGTGGCCAGGCTTAAAAGCCATATTCGGGGTGGGGTGCTTTGTAGTCATGCACTGCCACGTTCTGGGTTCATGATCTACCTCAGGGGTGTGCTGTGGCCAGTAACTCTAGAAGTACCTCAGTCAGAGAATAATTTTTAAAATGCACAGAAATCAGCTGTCACCTTCCTAAATCAATGCAGCTTACAGCAATCAAAGTAAAGAAAAAGTACTCGATTTTATTTGCTTTTTGATATTTTTTAGGGAAAAAAGCACTTTAAAAACCTGATGGTATTTTACTGAGTAGATGAATAAATATGTGGTGGGCTGATCCTGACTGGACACCAGGTACCCACCGAAGCTGCTCTATCACTCTCCTCCTCAGCTGGACACAGGGGTGAAAAACATAAAAAAAGCTCATGGGTCCGGATAAGGGCAGGGAGAGATCACTCACCAGTTACCATCACAAGCAAAACAGACTCAGCTTGAGGAAATGAGTTTAATTTATTATAGATTTTTATCAATCAAATTAGAGTAGGGTAATGAAGAACAAACCCAAATTTTAAAACACTTTCCCTTCACCCCTTTCTTCTTCCCAGGCTCAACTTCAGTCTTCCATGAACTTCTCCAGCACAAGTCCTTCCCATATAAACTGCTTCAGGGTGGGTCCCTTCCATGGGGTGCAGTCCTTCAGGAGCAGGTTACTCCAGAGTGGCCCACGCTGGAGCAGGTTTGCCAGCAGGACCTGTGACCCCACGGGGGACCCATGTCACAGGTCCTGCCAGGGGCCTGCTCCAGTGTGGCTTCCCACAGGATCACAACCTCCCTTGGATATCCTGCTCCACCATGAGGTCCTCCATGGGCTGCAGGGGCACAGCTGCCTCCCCGTGATCTTTGTCACGAGCCGCAGGGGAATCTCTGCTCCAGTGCCTGCAGCACCTCCTCCCTGCCCTGCTTCACTGACCTCAGTTCCTGCAGGGCTGTTGCTCTCACATATCCTCACTCCTCTGTTTCAGCTGCTGTTGCACAGGGTTTTTTGTCCATTTTTAAATCTGTTGTCCCAGAGACTCTACCACTGTCACCAATGGGCTCAGCCCTGGACAGTAGCAGGTCTTTATTGGAGCTGGGTGGCACTGACTCCACTGGACACAGGGGAAGTCCCTGGCACCTTCTCACAGAAGCCACCCCTGTACTCCCCCATTGACAAAACCTTACCATGCAAAACCCAATATAAAATAAAAAAGAAACCTGACTTGTTCCTAGACAAGCCCAAATTAATCAATTAACTTGAGGGAAAGCAAATTAAAGTGCTGATAGTTTAATAATAAAAAATCATAAAAAATTTTATAAGTTGTGGAAAAAAATTCTGGAGTCTCCTCAAGTTAAGGTACCCTGTGGAGTAACAGGAAGAAAGGGTCAAGCTTTCCCCAGCTAACTTTAGTTTCATTGTTTAATTGATGTGCCTTCTCAGGTTGGTGGAAAGAGATGAACGATTGTGAACTGGGGTGTGAAAAGAGGGGGTGTCTCCACAGATGCAGAGGCGGGATGCTGAGCATAAAAGCTTCACTTTTAGGGTAGTCTCAGTCTGTATGTCTATTCAGCCTTTTTTTTTTTTTTGTTTAATTGTGCCACATCCCAAGTTGATGATCAGTGGAAGGTCCTGCTTTGATATCAAGCTTGTTACCTTCTTGGAGCAAGCACGTGTGGAATAAACAAGAAGGGGTTGCTGTTGGGTACTTCCCAAAGGAGAATTTCTTTCTGCAGAGGTGGTGGG
Organism: Oriolus oriolus; assembly: GCA_013400235.1. NCBI lineage: Eukaryota > Metazoa > Chordata > Aves > Passeriformes > Corvidae > Oriolus > Oriolus oriolus. The sequence goes on along the minus strand of VXBT01005721.1, from coordinate 393,328 downwards.
GACTTTTTGGCTGTGAGGTGGGAGGTGGCATGAGAGTCAGGAGAGCAGCTCTGTACCTGCTGGGTTTCATTTCAGTTTGAGTGGGAGTCATCAGCCAGTTTTCCTCCTGGCCCAGTGTCAGAAACAAGAAGGGAGCCTCCATCCTGGTGGTCTGATAGATGATCAGTTCAGTCTATAATTCTTACACGGGCCTTGAGGCAATTTGCTCTGGCCTGCAAATACAAGACACAGCCGTGCTGGGTGCCAAAATGAGATGTCAAGTTGCGCTGCCCTTTTCAGTGAGACGAGAAATATGCCTGGGACATGAATGCATTCATCCTGGAGGCCTGCCAGCAAAGCCCTCAGGTTTCTGTATAAGGGAGTAAACCTGACATCCATACCCTGAGCAGGCTCAAACAGCCGTGCCTGCCCAGCTCCTCTGCACGTGCCCTGGGCTTTTATCCCTGCATCAGGAATTTAAGCAGGGATGATGGCAGCTGCCTCTGCAAGGGTGATATCCTGTCCCTGCCAGGATAGCAGTAGCCTGGGGAGCCCACAGCAGCATCTGTGGCACAAGCACATCTTGTACTCCACCGGGTTCTGCTGCATCCCGTGGCACTCCACAGCATCCTGTAGCATCCTGCTGAATCCCATCGTGTCTGCCTACAGCCCGCTGCCCCGTCACAAGAGCAGAATTCATTTCCTCCTTCCGGCTGTGCTGGTGCCAGGGAAAGGTGCTACCTTCCCAGCCAGCCCTCCCTGGCTCACACAGAGTTGGCAGCCAAATGTGAGTGGGGTGGTTTATTCAGTTGTGGCCTTTGACTGAATTTATGTACTGGGGTAATATGGGTAGGAAGATGTCTCACTCCTCAGCCTGTGTATAAATGTGTCTCCACTTTGGTTACAAAGGACTGGAGAGAGGAATGCTGAGTGCCAAGATCTATGGAGCCACATGTTTATCAAGGAGATGAAAAGGAAGAAAACACCTTACTAAAGCTCAGCAGCACTGTGGCATCTTTTTAATTTTTTAATGCTAGAAGAAAAATTAACTCTCCCCACTATGACTCTTTCTCTGCTGGCTTGTGTGTTATTTCTTTATTGGGTCTCAAGCCCGTCTGCTTGCCCTGCACTGCCAAGGAAAAGCTTTAGAACAGAGCAACCCTGCATGGGAAACTCTTAGTGACTGGTGTGAGGCAGCAGACAAGTCTGCCTTTGTGTGGTGGTTTGTTTTGGAGGTTTGTCACCGCCGGACACAGACAGCACTCGCTGTGCCCAGGCACCACCCAGCTCCTGGGTGTGCCCCGTACAGAGCCCAGGGACCCTCAGGGCCTTTGGGCTGGGGACAGCTCTCCCAGAAATCCACACCCTTAAAAAATGGGGGGAGGGGGGGTGGGACAAAAGTAGTAATTAGGTATAGGGTTAGCTGGCAGTGTGTGTGCTATTTTGGGAAGCTCAGTTTTTAATGTAGTACGGCATTTTTCCACATTAACAGTGGTGTAAAAATATCCCGACCTTTTAAATAGTCTTCACAAACCTGTCTCAAACAGGTTTCTTAAGGATAAGCCTCACTTAAATCTGAAGCAAATATAATTGAAAATATTACAGATTTTAGTTAGCACTTTCTTTTTTGACTTTGTAAGGAGCAAAATGTGGTTTTCCTGCTTGGACACCCTTGAAGCTGAGCTTTTGTCTCAAGGCACCTAGTTACAGGTTTAAAATCTCCACATTGCTTTCAAAGAAATAGAGAGGGGTTTTTTATTAACTTTTTTTTTCTCCCTCTATGCAGAAGCACTTTCTGTTTGTAGATAACAAGTGGCTGGAAATGAAAGCCAGGGGTGGGAATAGAAGGATACAAGGGCTTTTCGGACTTCAATCAGGTGATTAAGAAAAAAAAAAGCCTACAGTGTGGTAACTTACATTTCTTGGATTTTTCCTGCTCCAAACAAACACCAGGAAATGTAAATTGCTTCTCTCTTCAGACAACACTGAATTACCTCTAAGTAATGTTCAAAAGTCTATTATTTAAGCATAAAGAAGTCTGCATGTTTCCTTCTGCTTTCTTTGAAAAACAAAAGTGTTCTCCTCTTCAAAATGCAGCAGTGGTCTCTGACAGCTCCTGAGCACAGAGTTACCCCTGGCCTGGCCCCGGTAGTGACCTGTGGACTGTGCTGGAGGTGCCAGCTGTGGGCCCATCCTTGAGGATGGACAAGGATGATGAGCTGGATAGCTGTCCCTGGCACAGGACTGCCAGGCAGGAGAAATTCCACACTCAGAGCAGCGTTGGAGAAGAGAAGGACATGGGATGAATTCTATTAATTTTTTAAGCAGGTTTTCTCTACACATTCCACAGAATGGAAAATACTGGTGGTGCACCTATGCCTGTAAAATTGTTTACTTGGTAAAGCACCTCCTGGCCCACACAGACTTAGGACTTATGTCCCAGAACTGTCCCTTGTTAGCTGCCCTTCCACTCACAAAAATGAGATATTTTGTATTTTATTTTTCTAAAGAGCCCCTGAGACAAAGAACAAACCCTGGCTGCAGTACATGGGATGAAATTGTGGTAATGCTACTCAGAGAAGTAAAATTGGCTGAAGCGAGATCCCAGTGAATGTTTGTATCAGATTAAGATGAGAACAGGGAGCTTGGGGGAGGAGAATGGTCCATGGGTGCTTGTTTGGAAATGTATTTGGACATGACTTTCCTCTGCTTGTGCTGCCGCCTCTGGAGGGGAATGTGTGGGGCCGGGAGGTGCTCCATGCAGCGGAGAAGGTGCAGATCTGCCAGGGGCTGGGAGAAGGCAGGGACGGTCCCCCACTCCCAGTGTGACCCCTTCCTGGGGGCAGGTAGGGGCAGAGGTATCCACTGAAACCTCTCAGCATCTGATGTGTCCCCAAAACCTCATGACAGGAGTCACCGCCCGACTTCAGTCCTGGATGAGCAGGAGCCATCTGGCGAGGGGGCGGTTGCTGGTGGGCTACAACAGCAGCCAACTGAATTCAATAAAACTACATGGGGTATTTTTGGAAAAGCTGACATCTTTCTTTCTCTCTTTAGCACTGAATAATCCAAGAGCCTGGCTTCCTTGCACTGTGGGCCTTGCTGAGAGCAACACTCAATGGGCAGGAAATGCTGCCACCTGGTTTTGATGGTTGCAGACACCACAAGTACGTTTGGACATAAGTGAATTAATTCACTCTTAATCTTCAAAACTCAGAAAACTTCAGATGAACTGCAGGTCTTGGTACCTACAACACTGGCTGATAATTTCCATGGGCCCCCAGGGGACAGGAGTCCTTGCCTGCAATGCCTCCCATGATGTCATCATTTGCCCTCAGTTTCCAGATGATGCCAACTCAAACTTTCTATTTCCATCATCTTACAAGGAGCTTTTAGCTATAATGGTTTTATTGAGTTCTTAAGTGTTAAGCAAAACAATCCAGCTATGAAGTTAATTGTGTCTGCAAAATGACAGGGATCTTACAAACTGCAAACACCCAGCCCACTCAGGCTAAAAATGGTTCATGCAGTTCTGACAGTACACACGGTTGATTGAGAGTTTGTTGGTAATTTGGGTTTTTAGTAAATATAACCCCCACATTTTCATCAGCAATTTGATTTAAAAAAAAAAAAAGATCTTTGCATTTTCAGGTTATTAAAGTGAAACGCTCAATATCCCCTTTCCTGCTCTCAAGTGTTGGAGCATTTGCACATAAAGAAGAGGACAAGAAGCAGCGTCAGACCCTTCAGTGGGCAGTTGTGGGGGGTGTGAAGGACGTGTCAGCCAAGATGCTACTTAAACAAGAGGCATCTCTGCTGTTTTCATTAGCACATTCCTGCTTTGTCTCTAGGCGTGTAAATGGTGAGCAATATCTCTGTCGTGGTTTGGGTTTCTGAAAGTCCAAGTAGATTTTTGTGGGCGTTGTGTTTTGGGGAGAAAAGTGAGGAAGTGTGGAAAGGTGGGAACTGAATCGAAGCAAGTCTGGCTGCAGGGGCAAATCAGTGCCTTCATGCACGTAAAATGGGTGGTCCAGGAATAAACTGAAGACTTTAAAACCTTCAGCTTCTGGAAAATGTGATGGACAGGCACAAGCAAAATACCACTGGGAATTCTGGGCCAGGAAATGCTAACTTCAGCTACAGCAGTGCTGTGTTTAAGGGTTGTGGGGCCAAAGTGAGAGGCCCCCTGGTCCAGCTCTGAGTCAGCACTGCCTCTGGAAACCTGCACCCTGTCCTGACTGGGGGAACTGCCCAGGTAATGAAGAGGAGTTAAAGTCCCAGCACGTCTCCTTGCAGAGGGAATGGGCATTCCACCTGGTTTGAGCAGCTTTTATTCGCCTTGGCCAGCTCTTCACTGACACTTTTCCCAGTCTCTCAGAAGGCTCCTTCATGCATTTTGTGTTCACTAACAGACTATTTCCATGCATTGTGTATTTCCATGCTGCAGCAACAGCCATGAGTAAGCTAAATGCTGATGTCTTTAACCTGCTTTTGAGAAGGTTCTTGTTTAGTCATACCTTGCACAGGGCTACATCACAGACAGGCACTGTGCAAGATGAGCTGATGAAACAGGACTTTTAGAGCTGACCCAGCTAATGCCCTTCCAGCAGCAGAGCTGGCTGCAGGACCTGGCTGTCTTTGCCCGCCCTGGTGAGGATGTGCTAAACTTTATCTTGGAAGGATTTATGTAGTGCTGCACTTCATGTATCAAGGGAGACATTACTGCACAGAGCAAACAGCTGTACTTAAAGCCACGTGGAAGCTGCTGCTTGAAATACTGGTACTTCCTCATGCAGCTATACAGAAGAACCTTCCCTGAAAGTTAGTCTTTTCTTTTAACTGCTCTTCTTCCATACAAATAAAGCATAGTCCTCATGGCACTGTTGCCATTTTCAACAGTGGTTTCTAATTCTAGATTTTGAGTTTTAGGGGTGGGATTTAGCCCCCTGGGAAACCACAGGAAATTTTAAAGCACACAAAGCACCATGATCCCTCTGGGTGTGTGAGACACTACACGGTTTCACAGCCCAGGACAGCTGGAAAACCCTTGTCTGGATAAGGGTGTCCAGATCCAGAGACATTTGTAAATCTTTCCCTGTTCAGCCTCTTAAGCCAGGGCAAAACATTTTTCTGTTGTGTTTTTCAGCTGAAGGTACACGGGCTGTGACCACACAGAGCCTCCTTCAGCAGAAAGGACGCTCAGTGATAGGCACATGACCAGTGGAGCTGTTGCTACTGGCAAAGGTGCCTGCCATCCCCGGGGCAGTGGCCCCAGTCCAGGTGCTTCAGGGGCCCCTTCAGGAGGCAGCAGAGGACTCCCCATAGCATCTTCCACTGCAGGAGGTGCAACCATTCCAGGGGCTTTCCGATGGCCAGGATTCATATGGAGAGCATGGGAGAGAAACATGGAGGCATTTATGCAATGGCACAGGGGATTCCTCGTGGAGCAGGAAGTTTCTCTGCCATGTTATCTGTTGCTTCCCTTCCTGGTCACTACCAGGACACTGCAAGCAAATTTGTGGTCTCAGCCTAGCGAGCAGTGGAGGGCTGCTTGCCCTGGGAGGGCACTGGGGTCCCTTTGCTATGGCTCCTGCCCTGGTTTTCAACACAGGGAGGAACTGTGGGACCAGTAGTGGGACCTGCTCTGGTCCCTGGCTCGGGAGAGAGCTTTTGCAAAGCAAGTGCTGACCTACCTCCATCTGAGTCAGCATTAGCTCAGTTCCAACCCCATTATCCATTCTCAGCTGCAAGTAACAAACCAAATTCACTTTGTGGTGCAGCTTCAGTGAAATTTAAGCTTGATGGAGTCAAGTCTACCAACAGGCAGAGAGAGAGATGTGCAGAACCTTTGAGAAGGCAAAAAAAGGCAGTTGGGAAGCTCTGAAGATCCCCTTATCTCTCCACCAGCTGTGGGACTTCTGAATAGCATCCAGCAGTGCCTTTCCTTCCCCACCCACTTTGCTACACCTGCATGACCCTGCCTCTCATGGCTTCTGCAGTGCCTTTGGCACATAGCTGTTACTGCACCATCCCAGTACATGGCTTTGTCAGCATCATTTTCGGAACTGCCATGTGTGCTCCACTACAGAAGCACACGGCTACATTTAATGCTGGACTGAAAAGTGCCCGAGGCGTAGATCAGTCTGGATGAAGAACCAACTGCTGCAAAAACATGAGACTTTAAAAAATGTATTTATTTATTTCAAGTTTTGATGCAGATTTATGTTTATGTTTTATGAATTGTCACTCCCAGATGATTCAAACACACACAGTTCTGACAGTTTATTTTAAGCTGAACATCTCCATTTACTGAAACCGGTATTCATGCAAAACCCTTTTATATAGCAACTTTAACAAGTAAACCTCCTCAAATCCTCTGTATCTTGTGTGTGTGGATCAGGCAGTCAGTAACGTTTAGGAAGTACAAGCCTGGAGTGGAGCAAGAGGTGAGCATGACACTAGAAACGTGGCTCAATGCACACCAAAGCAGTACTTGATTAAGTGGGTAGAGCCTTCAGGAGATGTACTGGGAGCAAGCACAGACTGCTGCCCAGAGCAGTGAACTGGGTGTGAATAAATGATGAGTCAAAGCTCAGTCCAAGGGAGTTGAGGAAGTCGTGTAGCAGGAGCAAGAGCAGTCTGTCTGAATAATCAGAAAAGGTCTGAGGAAATTTTAATCAGGGGTTAAGGCTGTGGTTCCATAGCCAGTGTAGAAGGGTCGCAAGCAGAGTCATGATTTGGCACACAGAGCAGGGATGTATATCTGGAAAAGCCTGGAAAAAATACCAGAATGTTTTGTTTCTGTTTTGATATTTATATGCCCAGTTCTAGTGCCCTGGCATATGTGTAAGATACCATTTCTGAAATTAGAGAGCCAACCTGATAGAAGACTTCTGGCTGTTTCTAAAAGATATTTATACATCCAGAAGGAATTTTTGAAATGGATAAATCACTGACAAATTGGTTCCCATAAATAAGACTAAGAAGTATGGAACACTGTGATGCTTAATTCACAACTCTCTTCTTCTCAGTCATTAATTTCATCTGGACTACTTCAGCCAGCAACATCAAGCAGACACAGAAGTGCTTGCAGAATTCAGTGCAAATATTTCAAACACTGTACGGGGGGCTGTTGTTGGTAAAAACCAAACACGGATATTGTTTTAATTGCTTTGTGGAATATTTTTAATAAAAGTTGTATGCTTTTTGTGGATTAGCCTCATGAATTTAAAGCTTTGTTCTGCCTGATATAACAACTTCTCAATTGCATGAACAGGAATAACTTTACAAGTTTATTCTATTTTATTAAAATCAGTGTACACAGTTTCAAAAAGCAATTAGTATTTGTTTAGCTAAAATGTTTCAAATATTAATAGCTGCTTCAAAATGTTGACAAGCCCTAAAGCCCAGCAAGTAACATGCTTTGATGTGTTTGTCTTCTGGCAGCTGAAGAGAGAACTGATTTAAAATGTAAATGATTAGTTTGCTTAATATTTTCTTTCCAAATGTGAAATCTGTTTGGGCTTTTTTTCCCCCCCTCCAAACTGTGGTTTAAATTACATTTTATTTGTATTATTTTACAATGTATCTCCCAAAGGAAAATGGAGACAACTTGCTTGCTGACTTTCAACTGACCAGGTTCTTGCCTTCAGGTGACTCGCTGTGCAGATTTGGCACATGTTGGCCTCAGTGTGGCACACCTTCCTACCTATCTGTAGGCACACCAGCAACCCTGCTGAGGCCCCTGCTACATTCAGGTCAGCAGGATTATTTAGTTTATTTAAGATTAAATTATTACATGTTTGAAGCATTGCTGCCATAATAAAGATATTTTATTTTTTAGTACAAAGGGATTAATTCACACCTTAGGTATTTCAAAATATATCTCTAAGGATGTTTTTTTAATTTATTTTGCAAAAAATAGAGCAGTTATGGAGGCCTGATTCACAGCTGGGGTAAGTCAGCTTCCACATATTGGAGAGGCTATGATGGTTACAGTAGCTGAGGATTGAGATCTAGAATTTCCCTAAATATATGATGCAGATGTACAACTCACACTCACAGCAGCAACTTAACACATCTATCTGGCAGTGCATGAGCACCTCTCAGTCCCAAAGGAACCCTCCTATCCCTTACCTACAGAAATAATCTTTGAAACACTGAAAGCACAACACCTAAACCGAATCTTGTACCACAAAGGCGTGGCCAGAGAGGAATTTAGGTTCTTTTTGAAAAGAGTGATGAAATACAGCTCTGAGCCAAAGCCCAGTGATGCTCCAGCCCTTTCTGCTGCCAGCAAACCCCATGAAGGCCTGTGGGACACCAACCCTGCTGTGAAAAGATGCAGAGGAGTCAATAAGTTCAGGAGATCGTCCCCTGGCTCTTACAGCTGCTGCAGTAACTCAGAGAGGGCACACACGTGTGACATCCCTGGCAAGCTCCTGCTATGACCCCGTGACACTCTTAGACTGAATTTGACATCCTGCAAACCTATGAACTCTGCCCACCTGGTATCTGACACGGCATCCTTCTGTGAGGTCCTGTTTTACAAGCAGATGAAGGTTTCTAAGCAGATGGCAACACTTACACATTTCAAAGTGTCATTCGATTTCTCCTCTGACATTAAAAGACACTGCATCTCCACACAGATGAGTTATTCACAACGGCAATCTCTGCACAGGATGTGTTAAATACAGCCAGCTAACCTTGCAAAGAAATTACGTGCAAAACCATCCCAACAGTTACTATCAAGACTGAGAAGGCTGGTAGAGCCAGCAGAGATAGCTGAACACGGAGCTGTCTCCCCCAGCTAGAGACCTTTGCAAAGGAGGTTTCTACAGCTGAGCTGAGTTCTGCAGGCTCCCTTTCCAGTGAGTGGAGAGTGCTCTGAGGGCACAGGATCTGCCCTGCTTCAGAGGTGTGTGTCAAGACCCACACCTCTGGCTCGTGTTGGCACCAACAGGGCAGATGCCCACCTGCCTTTGTGGAAACTGAGTGGTCACTCGAACTGGCCCACTTCTATGACAATTAATATAGCACAGTAATGCCAACATGTTTTCAGCCAGTGACGAATGAGTCAGTAATGGGTGTGCTTTCCTCCACTAAAACCTATACATATAAACCAATGTTCCTCTTTAACTCAAGGGTAAAAGGAAGCAGTTCTGCTTCAGGTTCATTTTTTTCTCAAATCAATCATATGCAAAAAGCTGTTCACAGGAGACTGCAATAGTGAGTCCCTTAGTGCCTTTTCCCTGTCCCTAGTCAATTCTAATCCCAAAATGCAGTTTAGTTACATGAAGATGTGTCATGTCTCATGAGGGTAACATATTTACAGGCTGGCTGCTCTTATTTACATTGCTTTCATCCCTTCCTTTCATTGCCATTTTACAGTATCATATTATCAATTCAGCCTTTGGGAAAGAGGCCAGTGTATATAAATCTTTGAAAAAAAAAGATCCTGAGTGGATTAGCAAGTGACAGATGGTAGGGACTGTGTCTTACCACGCTGAGGCAATCCACATGGCAGGCAGGCTGCCAGGCACAGAGCATGGCACGAACAGGTCATGGCCCTACACAACTGATGGCAAGCAATGCAAAGGCCATCTGAAAATCTGCAAAGGGGAAAAGAAGTGCAGCAGATAGTGCAAATGAGGCCATGGTGTGAAAGAACTGAGCAGTGTTCCAAGGCTAAAGCTCCTGGGACTCATCAGGCTGGCACGGGGCAGCACCCATGTACCAGTGGCAGTCTGGGATTAACAACCACGTGAGGTTGGCTGAGGAAAACCTCAGAAAGCAGCTCAGCTTCCTGCTTTTGGGACTGGAGATAGCCTGCTTTGCACCAGGCTCAAATACCTCTGCTTAGCATGTACCCTCACAGCTGGTCACTTGGCTTCACCACCCCCGAGGACTCGATTTAACCTGGCTGAAACAATAGCAAAGGTGTCTCACAAAATTCCACTCTGCCAGTGCTTCACCCCACTAGCAAGCAGAACAGACCTCTTCAGTAACAATGGCTGTGGCAGTTCCAGCACCGAAGATCACAGGCTTCCCAGCCCAAACTCTATTTTGCAGACATGAGGCACAGTTCTCTGCCACCAAATCCTTCCTTACAAACAAGCAGCAAGCTTTTTGTACAGCATGATGTAAGGCCATGCCAGCCAAATGCCAGCTACTCCAAGGGAAGGGCTGAGTTACAATTAATGCCAGACTGGGAAGTCACTTTGCAATATGGATGGTCATTTATTTATTGTTTTATCATGACACATCAAATGCTATGGCTGCAATATCAGAACATGGTGTCATTTATAAAATATCAGTATTATTAATGTGGTGGTAAGATACTGTTAACATTTACAGAGAGGTGTATAATAATTCCATAGCTTTGCCTCAGTGACAAAACACCCTGGCAAGCAGATGATGGATGGAATGCAGTGACTCTTTATTATCATGGTTTTTCCTCCTTGATTACTGAATGGCCTATAATGATATCAATAATTGTTGCTGAATCTAATCCTTTCAAATATGGTAGATAGATCCTTTGCTTTTACAGTATGTGTCAGAATAAAAGAGAAGCATCTGAAAAATAAAGAGAAGGCATTTTCTTACAAAATGAGATGAAAAAATAAAACAATATAAATGAAACTTTCAAGTGTTTCTTTTTATATTTAAAGCTCTTATTTCAATAAACTGTATTTAAACATTCTTAAATAATCATTCTGTACCTTTGATTTTCTGTTTCACCTTTGGAAACAAATAGAGTAATCTCAATATAAATGTGTGCAAATAGAAAATATATAAATATATTTATGGCCCACGTCATAAAAAGGTGGTCTCGGAATTGTCATTTTTACAATGATCAGCTGGGGTTCCTTTCATTTTGTCCTGCAAGTTATTTGAGCTCTCTTCTTTCAAGCCTTTGAAGTCCACATGCAAAGAAGAGCCAAGCACACACATACTGTCCTGTGTTTCATTTTGTAAACTGCTTGATGACACCTGTAAAACAGTCCCAATGTGACTGAACAGCGGAGTTGATGTGATCCACTTCAACAAACTGAAGTCTGCTTGGTCGACTGCTGAGCTCCATGGGAATGTTGTTCCCACAGGCAACGACTCCACCTCTGAAGTGCCACACTGAACTTCATGAAATCCCCCGGACCTTTCCAGGCTACTTGCTGATGAGGGGAGCTTGTTTTCCTCATACAACACAGCACCCTGGGCAGAGGCAGCCGCAGTCTGATCTGGTTTGTGTTCTGCCTTTGCGTGCTCTTGGAAAAGTGACTCCCTTGTTTGAGGAGATGCTGGCAAAGGAGTGCTTTGGTTATTAGCCTTATGACAATCACTAGCATTTGAGCCAAGGCTCGGTGAGAAGCTGTCTGCAAAGAGATGTGTCTGACATATTGTCTCCTTTACATTCAACTCGGTGAAAAGCTGCGTGCGAGTCTCTGGGGGCAGTTTACTCAACTGGCGTCCAAGCTGAAGCTGGGTTGGGAAGAGTGTTCCCTGAAGGGTTCTGTACAGGAATCTGCAAGAGGAGAATGTGCACATGAAAAGAAAGGAAAGAAGGAAATACTCAATACGTTATTAAGAGAAAATACCTGAGCCAAAAGTACAACACAGAAAAATAAGACAGTTCTTGGTGCTGTTCTTATGCTCTACACAAGAAAGCTTGCAGATGGACAGCTCTGAATGCTGTGCTAATATTTTGATTAATAACTTAATTAAGCAGTGTAATAAATCTGTCTCTTTAGCCAGTGATCCCCCTTGTGATTACACACAGTCTTTTATCTTTCCTGATGAGGAATCAAAGGCAATGGGGATAAATCTGCAGAGCAAGCCTCCTACATCTACAAATAGGGAAGCAGGTCCACAACATACTATGAGAATTTCTGTACTGTGCATTTTTTGTGAGGATGGACTGGATCTGGAAGCATCACAGAAAACCTCACAGGGTTGCAAACCTCTGCATGGCCAGCAGGTTTGACCAACAGTCTACAATTATCCCATTCCTGTGGTCTATGGGCAGGAGCTGTGGTCTGTTCCTGTGGTCAGGAGCACAGAATAGGTTTGACAACCTGACTTCATATAATCAGCTGCTGAAGGAAACTGAGTTGGCTGGTAGGCAAAACAAAAGAGGGGGAGTGGAAAATGTTCTTGCTCTCCCAATCACATGCATAAAGTGCCCTTACATACAAGAAAAGATAGGAGAGGAGATACAATACCTGGGCAGCAACGCAACAACTGGCGATATAATGCAAGTGAAATAGAACATAGGGTCTCCCATCAGCCTTTCCATAGTCCAGTAGGGATTGGATGGAGGATGGCAGACTGGGCAGGAAGCATTGTAAACCAGAGCCACAAAGAAAAATAAAATGATACTGAAGATGCAAGATGTCCAGTGAAGAAAAGTCTAGAAAAACAACCAAAAAAAGAACAACAAAAGTATAATGATTCTTTATATCCTGAGAAATTCGCTGTGACTTAATTAAATCAAAACTCCTTAATTTCTGGAGTCAAATCCATACACAGCAAAAAGCTTAGAGCCTTGTATATTTAAAAATTCTTATTATAAATACAACACTACAAAGCTGTTTTCAGATCATATTTTAAAACCTTCTCCATGTTTGTTTAAAATGCTTGCTAAAAACAGGATGTGCTGAGGGAAAGAAGCAATTGTCTTATGTTTTTGAAAGGTGGCACTAGGAGAAGAGCTATGTATGTGCCAGTGAGTTTCTATGTAGGCTGTGGGTACCTTACCCAAGTTTTGGTTTCAATAGCCAAATGCAGGATGATGGTGAAAAGAGCTATTGTGGTGATGGGAGTTCCCCAGGAGAAGATGTCCACCTCCGAATCGTAGTAAGTCTGTAAGAAAGAAGATAGAATTTAGCCCAAGCTGAATTTCCAGTTCTCCTCCAGATGCTTGAAATAGAATGGCTTAAACCAAACACTTACAAAATAGGGGATGAAGAAGCAAACCAGGCTTTGATACATAGCATCAATCATGTTCATCCAAAACATGTGTGGTTGGTACTCCTGTGTCATCAAAAAAAAAAAAAAAAAAGAAGAAAATCAGATCATAATGAAGGTGCTGTTTGCCAGGATAAGTACTTGAGGGGCATATTTCAAGGGCAGTTTTAAGGGCTTGGGCAAATAGCTTCGTAACTTTCCCAATCATTTAGCTACCCTGAGGGATGAAGCACAAACAATCTACCTGCAAGTCACTGTTCTGGGATGAAAGTCTTTTGCCTTTTTTTTTTCCTGGCAGAGGGTGTAATTTGAATCTGATGCTCAGGCCAGGAAACATTTATGAAGGTGCCCTATTTTATGCACTGCAGTCAGACCACTAATGAACATGAATAAATGGGTTCTGCATCAGATAAGCACAAGCACTGGGTATTTATTGGCAGAAGAGAAAACAGAAAATGCACATGTACTTAGAGAACATCCACAACAATGGTCTTTAGTGGCACTTCATGCAGCAATGTATGCTATAAATATATATATAAAACATACATATATATATACACACACACATACCTCTAAGTGTGTGCATAAAACTGCTTGCTAAAACCAATATTAAACTAACATTTTGGTTTACAGAAATATATAATTGCAGGGGTATGGATGGTCATATAAGGGACCTAGATATAAGGAAAAATAGTTTGTAAATGGCAGAATGTTTATGTAATTTTGGTATATAGTCTACATCTCCAACAACTGGGTTCATGAGGTCTTCTTCCCTTTGTGGAAAATATTATTGCAGACTGAAAATGGGAACTGAAAGATGCTTAGAAAGAATTATGGTGTTACTTGGCTTACTGAACTAACATGGTTAATTACTGCATCAGGTTGCTCAGAGGGATTTTGGAATCTCCAGTGTTGGAGACATTCAAAACTGGACTAGTTAAAGACCTGAGAAACCTCATCTAGGTTTGAAGCTGTTTTGACCAGGAGTCTGGATCAGATGGCCTCCAGAGCCATCTATTTTATAATTCTTTAGGCCCTGAATCTCTTTTTGAAAGAGATACTACCTGAAACAGGATTTTTAAGTTTTTAAAATGCCTTTTTAGGTAACTATAAAGAGAATATGATCAATAGATTAAGAAAAAAACAACTTAGAATGATCTCTGGGCTTGTCTATGAGAAATAACTACTGTGAACCTGCGAGACTTCTCAGTTTGCCTGCTGAAGACAGGCAGACATAACCTCCCAACAAGGCTCAAGGCATTACAAGATTTCTATCACCCTAAAAATGTGCAAGAAAGGAAGGTATTAATATTACAGATCTTTCAAGTGTGATGCACTGAAACAGAAGAAATGTTGAAAACAGAAAACAACAGATGAAAAAGACAGAGTTTGGACTAATGGACTAAAGTAAGTTACACTAAAATTCTCCTTTCATCTCTCCAGGAGAGTATCTAGCAGTGCTCCTACATGTGTGGGGTACCAAATACAGGTGTACACTTGGAGGCAAAAAACACTTACTGTGTCCTCTCAGAGGACAGCTTCATAAGACACTTTTATGAAGGCTTTTGCCTTCAAAGCAACGTCTCCATGTAGATAGTTCTGCCAAGCAGCAAGATTTCCCCACAGTACACTGTACCTGTAATTACCAGGAATGGTTTGGCTCAAATGCGTCCTGCAATTCCTTCTGTTTTTATTGTACAATTCAAGCAGATGGGGACAAGGTGTTTTCAACAGATATTTCAGCTGAATCTGTCATCTGTGACTACTTCCCTCAGAGACTAAGTTTATCATGCTTACTCCCAAGGCCATAGTTCTCTTCTTTTTGTAAAGGGCTGGGGACTTAAGTCTTGAGTAAGTACTGTGAGGTTATTCTGTGAAAGCCCACACTAGCTACAAGGTGTGATCTGTTTCATTTTTGTGGTTATTTGTGAGCCTGGACCATGAAGGAGCTTAGGTTGAATTAAATCATATAGCCTTCTCTCCTGTCACGTATTAAAAATATGTGTGGTTGGGGTTTTTTTTGTTTGTTTGTTTGTCTTTTGTTTAGGTGTACTTTTGGCATTTTGACTCAGATAAGAAATATCACAAAATAATAACACTGACTTTTCAGACTGTATTTATCAGTCATCTACCCTTTGAGAGCAGGATTGGTTTTCAGTTGAAACTAAAGATGCTCAGGAAAGAAACTGCAGTAATCAAGACGTTTTTACCTCCATATTCTGTCCGCTTTTATAAAGCTGAGGTACAGCAATTAACACTTCAGCTGGCACATCCTTATCCAGCACACCAGTAACCAATTGTGGAAGAGACGAGAAGAATAAATTAAAGAAGATCAGATACCACTGATCAATCATTGATGAGCCAGAGAACCCACAGTAGAACTGGTACCAGAAGAGAAGGGCCACAAACATCTGAAACAGAACAAGCAATGCTGTAAATATAACAAGGCAAGGAGGATCATCATCCCATTGTGTTCTGAAACCATTCTGATTCCAGCTCTGCAAGGGCTTATCTATGACCACTGAACCCATGAGCAATCCTTCTGAGGAGGATACCTACTCTTAAACTCACTTCCTGATGCATGGACCACTTGGCTAAGCTGCAAACATCTGGCACACCTTCAAGTCTTTGTGCTTCTGGAACCTCAAATCTCAGGCATCACAAAAAATTAACTTTCAGTTCAAGTGAAACACTGAGGTGCAATTTAATTAACTGTAAACAGCTCTCCCAACCACTACTGACCTCTAGGTAAATGAGTACTGATGTCACAGCACTTACACGACTACTGTAAGAACAGGCATTTCCACAATAATATCGTCTGCTGGCTGGAAATGTTTTGGGACACTTTTTTGGTCTACAACAGACAAATGCAGAGCTTTTTTGCAAGACCAACATAAGACCAGCAGCAGTAAGGAGGTGAAACTGTAAGGTCTAGAAAAGTTGTCTTAACTATTCAGTCTTTGTGCTTTGACATTCAGCAAATTAGCAGTGCTGTAAAAATTACTCAATCTCCCTTACTCTTCAGCTCTATGATGAAATCAGCTGCATGCACAGCTGCAGAGGGGTTGTTCATCTACTTGGTTGGAGTCAACCAAAAAGAAACAAATAACACTCTTCTACACTTTCTTCAGCATGGAGAATCCAGAGGGCTCAGGAAAAGTGCTGATTTCAGATGCTGATGAAGGATTTGAGGCCTAGAAAAAGATGGCCAGCTTCCTAGAGAAGGAAATAAATTCTCAGGCTTGATTCTCCTAAAACTACAATTTTTATTATTCTTTGTAAAGTGATGAAAACCAGAAAATTGTTGGAAACCTTGAGGGTTTCCCACCTTTTAATGATGAAGATGGGAAATGACATGACCTCTCCTTTCACTTCTTCTTCTTTTTGTATTCTGTTCTCAAAAAGCTTTCAGCCAGATGGAGAATGTTAACCCTTCATGAATTTCAGATATACAGAGGAAAATACAGATCTGTTCTATCTGTGTGCCCAAATGTGGTTGAAAATTAAACATAGGAGGAAAAAAAGGCTATAGTGTGCTGAGTCAGTGAAAGCTGCTTTAAGGAGGCTAAGCCTATCTCGTAAAGGGAAATTGCCACAGAGTAAGAGGTCAGTCCTGCAGTACACAAATGTACACACATGTGTGTATATATATTTATACACATATATACACATGAAGTAGATATATGCTCAGGCAACATTTACATCCTACATTGAAGTGGCTTGTATATGAGCAGCAAATACACCTCACTGTTAGCGAGCCCATACTACAAATTAACCTAGGAAAAGTTAAATGGTAGTATTTTTGTAAGCACAACCTCCAGAAATGTTTATGTAAATATATTTCAAGAGGAATGTCTTCCTCTGACCCAAACAAGACTGAGTTACCAAAGCTTACCCTCTTCAGTACACTTGTCTGGGACATGGCAATCTCCCAAATTGAACATATTGTGAAAATGATTTCTTTTCCACATCCAAAACCAAACAAAATTTCTTGAGTAATTACTCAAAAAGAAATTGCAATAAATATGTGAATTTAGATACTTTTTTCTCACTGTTTTAAAACAAAATGCAGCTAATCCTGGACCTATTAAATTTTCTCTCTAGAGCCTTGCTAACTTGTCTTGGAAACAATTTGGCTCTGGCACAAATATGCAGTTTGATGAATATACAGTCAGCTGAAAATCTTCCTACTGCCTCTACTATGGGTCTTAATAGGGCTGTTGAAGAAAGGTATAAAAATAAATGAAATTTCAGTAATCAAGCTTAAATCAGATTTTTTTTTCTCCTGAAATTTTATTTTGTATTAAGCAAGTTTTAAATTTGTGGAGTTCAAATTTTAAATTAGATAGGTTCTAGGGAAGAATGGAAAATTTCATAGTATGAGCAAATGGGGAAAAAAACACTTGAGGAAACAGAAAACTTGCAGAACATTTGCAGTGTAGGTATCTTGACTCTCTGTGCAGAATCATCCAGAACAGTCTCATTGCAAAAGGTTCAGGTGCTCCTGTCTTCCCATTTTTAACAATCTTTCCTTAAGGGCAGGTACTGTGTCAGACATAGTCATGTCTGTATGCTGGATATCCAACTACAATTTTAGAGTCAGAAGCAACAAGTATTTTTCAGAAAGCTCTGAAGGCTGCCAAAACACAGCCAACACAAAGAGACTTCTTCAGTTATTTTCTAGCCTTGAGGCGGTAGCTTCTGAAAACGTCTTACTAAAAATGGCATGAGAAATAATACTTGTAATCAAGGGCAGTTGTACCAAAGAAAATGGAAGATTTAACCCAAGCTGAACAAAAGCATAAACAGCATCTCTGGCTGCTGATTGCTGGAGTGTCTCTGTGCATTACTTCTGTGTTTATTTTTTAAAATTCTAATGTAAGATGGCTATGCATACATGTCATGGAAGTTCAGATTTGATACTGTCAGTGGGTATCTTGGAAACATCCAGCACTGGGGGTGGGAGTACAGATGTTCAGCATCATTCAGGATGAAGCCTTAAAACTGATGCATCTGAACACCACCACATATTTCACTGCTGTACTTCAACAGGTGGCTCTCCACTCAGTGCAGCATTACTTAAATCTGCAGCTCAGACTGCCAAGTCCCTACTTTCTTCTGTGTCTGAAAGGGCACTTGCATTCAGTCCCTGCTCTGACCACAGAATGTATTTTAACACGCTTGTTTTAACACAAAGACGCTTTATTAATCCTTTAGCACCCTTAGGTATTCCTGGGATGTGCAAAATCTTGAGCAAATGATGGTTTGGAAAGCAACTTTTACAAAACTGAAAGCCACTTTTTTTCTGATACTGGGGACAAAATCCCCAGCACACAATTCATACATTGCCCTCTGGAGCAAACAGAGGTAAGAGAGCTCTAGCTGTCCTCTTTTTCCTGCTTCTTCATGCCTTACTCCCAAGGTGATCTGTAGCTGTTGCAAGTGAGCAAATATATGTGCCTGCCAGCGACTCCCACCCAGCTGGTGGGTATTCTGGTTGCCTTGTTAGGCTGTTTTCAATCAATCATCTTTGTACTCCAAGATCAATGCAAAGGGCCTTCGTTGAGGCCAAGGAGTTGAGTTGCCTCTGGCTCAATGCCCAGTACTGGACTGAGTCCTGTTTCATACACCAGGGAGGAAACACAGACCCGTCGTCTGTCCTTTACCAGCGTGTGCTTCCTTTCCAGTGAACTATTTTGATTAGCTGGGAGTAAGATAAATCAAGAAGAAAACCTTCCCAGTCTCCGCATCTGAGACACAGAGAGAACTTGAATTATCCCAAGTCACTAGCAAATATGTACAGTGATTCATAAACAATGATGAGATACAGTCAAAAAAAGAAAACACACTCAGCTTCTACTTGGGACCAATTCTGGATGGCTTTGGCATTGAAGACTCCTGTATCCAGCCAGCTAAATTCTGCAAAACTGCTCTACAAAGAAACTGTTCTTCAGCAGTGCTTGTTATTTGTGTTACCTAATTTGCACATTCAGCAGCACACTGTAGCTGTTATGGAGTGGGTCCTGTATTTCTGCAAATGGCAGCCAGCTGTCTTTCAGCTCTGCAAATTTCTTTGCAGCTTATTTATAAACCATTTGAAGGCTGACCTAATGCTCACTTAGCACAAAATAAACCCTGGAAACATGTGGTGCCATAAAGCTGCCAAGTCAAACACTTACTGCATTTTTGTAGAAGAAATACAGCACCATGTTGGCGAGTCGGGAATAACACCAGTGGCCATGAACAAGCAAAAGCTTCTCCAAATGCCTGAACCTCGGGATCGCGAAGTCACTTGCCATCACCGCCTTTAATAAAACAAAGGTTGGAATCATTATTGTAAAGCACCACTTTCAACACTAACAATGAATCTAGTCATCTTCTCGACTCCTACAGTCAGTGGAAGTTGTACTCATGAAGAATGAAATTCATGACAGTGCTTATGAAATGCAGCTATTGCTGCATGGATTTGAAATACCCATGAGCAAACGCGGCAGCTTGGCAGGACACGCAAGGCAATCCAGTCCTCAGCCAGAGGAGATTACAGCCTTCATTGCAGATGGTAACAAGCAACAACAAAAAGCATGAGTTGGGAGAATGGCTGGCAATTGCAGGTGCACCAGCATGAAGGCTCAGGGTCCATGTGTGAAGATCTTGGTGGCTGTAATATCTTTCTCTGTAAAAACTACAGCGTACTTACAGGGCAAAATGAATTTCCAGAGAATAAGATAAGAACAGCACAATTAAGTGGCTGCCTCATAATTATTCGACTTTAAAAGACAAAACAATAAGAGTATTAGTTTTAATTTTATTTGCTGATCTGGTTTATAAAGTTTACTTGGCTGTCCTGAGATACCACTATTTTGATGGTTTTTTAAAATCGCACATTTTCTATAACTGTGTATGAGAAAAAATCACACTAGATGAGAGTCCTCTGGGACTGTGCAGACTGTCAGATGACACTGACAAAATGAATCACACAGTTTCTCTCTAATTCTGACTAAATTTCAGGGTACTGTACATCTAGATGAGACCTACTTGTGTTATCATGGTTGTTTCATGATTTTCCTTATCCCTAGGGTCACACTAAGGTTTCATTTAATTTTATTTTACATTTAATTTTCTATTTTGGTATCACCTTTCTTCTCACAATTCAGTTCAGCAAAAACAGAAGGAAAGGTGAAAACCTCCAAAGGAGCAGTATCTTCCTTCCACTCTGCTGGGTATATTTTGGCTGTATTGTTAAATGAGAGACATATTTCCTTTTAAGTTTTCCTAATTCTCTTTCTTAGTAAAGCATCAAAAGGGCTCAGTTTTTCCCAAGTAAGTGCTTGTAGAAGCTATTAAAATAAACTCTGTAACAGTATGCAAGAGAAGGTGTAAGAATGCATTGCAATTTAAGCAGTATATATATATAAGGACTGAGACGTTTTTTAATATGTTGACACATCCCAGGATTTCTCAGGTACTGAGACACACTTGTTATAATCTCCCTGCACAGAAGTCTGATTTGTCTTGCAGACATACAGTTATCTTGCAGTCTGAGGAGAACAGAGCTATGCTATGTCTGCTTCCTTGTCCTCCGCCCCATCTCAGCCTATTCCAATGTCAAAACAAAACCGTTAGCTTCATTTGTGCTTCTAACATAGAACTTTGCAGCACACTGTGAGAAGTGTCACGATTTTTTTCTTTTTTTATTCCGTTTTTATTATGGTGAGGAACACAGAGAGAAAGATATGTTATCCAATTACATTTGCATGTTTACTTAGTCTCAAAATACCCCCCTGATTTTCACATTTTACTTTTTTTTCTTCCAGCTCCACATGCTTCCACAGAATGTGGAAAGAAAATAAAGCAGACAGTATTGCTGTCTTAGACATCTAAATGCTCAACGCCTTCTGAGTACCTGCGTGTGTACGATTCTGACAGTTGTTTATAGTAAAGAGGTCTGTGTGGTTCCTCAGGACTTGCAGGAAGGGAAGGGATCTATAAACATTTTCCACTCTGTTGAACTTTCATTTAGAAAAAACCAGGTAGTTTAATGAGTTAATGAGAAAATAGCTTTCAGACCTGAATACACTGCAAAAGCCAGGGGAATTTGAGGACTGGTTATTGAAAGTGTATGAGCTCAGCTGAAAGTGGCATAAAGGGGCAAGGAGTAAAAAAAAAAAAGCTATGAGCAATACATGTCTGCATCAGGGAAAAAAGTGATCTGAATTAATACACAGATGACAAGAGCTTATTGGTAAGTTCATAAGAGGTGGTAAGACCCAAGAAGTTTGCAGCAGACTTTTTTGAATTTATAGGTTTGGAGGGGAGCCCACAAAACCAGCCTTCTCTGAGCTCTCTGGAGCTTGGACTGCCTGCAGAGTGATACTGCAGAAGTAATGCAGTATTTGAAGATTCATACACATTGAAAAGTGTATGATAAAGAAGAAAAATATCTACTGACTTTTCTCCAGTGACCTGTCCTAGCTTCTGCTGATCTGCAGTCAGAAAATGCATAAAGCTGATACCCAAGTTCATAGTTCACTTAAATTTTTGTTTCATAAAGTTTGTGTGTTGACCCAGATAAATTACAGCATTCATGAAACCCCATGAAATAAAACTCAATAGCCAACTTGTGCACTGTGTGAAGGAGGCCTCTCTTCCCTTTTTGAGCAAAACATCCAGCCAGTGTTGCAAAAGATGCAATTTGGGTCAGAGAACCACCCACTGGTAACTAAGTTAAGGAGCATGCTCATCTGCTCAGGTCCTCAGGATGGAAACACTTCCCACTTTCACTGTAGAGCTATTTGACATATACTCTCTATACTCTTTGAGCTACTCTCTTTTCTCATGCAGTCAGCCCGCCCAAATACAAGGCAGGTTGTGGAAATGAGGTATCCTCCTCATTCTCTGTGTCTTACTGCCACGTCTGGTCCGATCTGCAACTGATCTGCACTAGCAGTAGAGGAGGCTGATATAATACATACATCCTATACATACACATCCTCTCTTCTGGGGATGAGAAAAGTGCCTCTTACACAGTGGTAAATGCAGTAATCATGGGTGGAACACATCCAGAAGACTACAAGGCAAGTACCCTCATCCTGCTATTCCCTGTGACTGGAAATGTGGCCAAAACCAAGACCTGCTATAAGGTGCAGGGAGCAGTGGTTCTGCAAAGGGCCACAATTTCTGTTTTGCTGTCTGAATAAGCTGAGTGAGTGAGATGTGTGGGTGGCTGGGCTAAGGGTCACCACCACACCATGCAAATAAGCTACATCAGTTGTATTGGCTTGTGCAGCCACTCCACAGAAGAAGTATAACCAAGCAATACAGGAGAGAGGAGAATAAAAGCCAGAATAAGATGAACCTTTATTTCCTAAATAATGCATAGCTGAGCTTTTTTTCTCCTTTACACAAGTATTTAGCTAATTATTTCTTTAATCATATTGCTTAGCGGGATCTGGTAACTTCAATTTTTTGAGAAAGTAGAGTGCGTGTAAACTCATCATAGATCTGAGAACAAGTGTGAGCTCAAACTCAAGTCGAAAGAACCCTTATAACACACAGCTGGGACTCCTCAGCACAACTTGCTGCTTTTCCTTTATTTGTGCTGACTATCCAGAGGCAGTCTGAACAATCCGACCTATAGGAAGTGGCTGTTTCACCCCCTCATGGGAGTGCTTTCCACTGGATGAGCAACATTACCTGCATGCCTTCTTGACCAGAGATCCCCACACCAACATCTGCCACTTGGATCATGCTGACATCATTAGCACCATCACCTAAAGACGACAAAATACAGCTTTGTTGTCACAGACCAACTACTGTTAGCAGCAACAAAACAAAGGAAAAACAGTTGCTGGTTGAGTATAGTAAGAGAGACATTTACTAAGTGTTGGTTGGGTAGAGTAAGGGAGAGGTGAGGTAGAAAAGGATGCATCTTTGGAATATAAGGTTCAAAGCTTGCAAAGTTTCCAAGGCATTCTGATCTTTGTAGACCTTTTTATCACAGGAAAGTAACAATAAAACAAATACATCTCTTTTTAGTAATACCTAAAATTCAGGTATCAGGCCTGAACTGCACCAATAGTAAAATAGTGGAAGGCTGAGAATGAGCTTCCCAATACTTCTGCTTCGTGATAACAGTCTGCCTGCAATCAGGTATGACTAAGAATTAAATGTGCAAGAAGGCTTAAAGCCAATGAAAACATCTACACTGTAAAAATACTAAAAGAAGTTAAAAAGTAGACGAATGAAATAAGAAGTCAAGAGAGTAGGGTTGACCAGTCCGAGATCTTTAATAGACCCAAGGCTGGTAGATTTAATTGGAATGGTTGTAGAGCCACCACCCCCTACTCTGCTTCCAATCATGATACTGCAAGTGATAGGTGCCACAGACACGATACCAGAATGAGATATGTATCTCCTTATTAATCTCTTAAATTTACAGCCAGTGTACTAATGGAAAATGAAACTGTATTAGATTATGACAAGACACTTGGTTTTAAACTTCAGTGGCTGAGGTACACACCATATCTCACCAGACACACATGTAAGAGTGGTATCTGCTCACCAGACAAAGCTGATGTCTTTGTGACCGTGTGACACAACCCCAAGTTAGCTCGTGTTGGTTAAAAGGGAGGATGCATACAGCTAGGCTTTAAGCCAGAGCAGGAGCCTGAGCTCAACTCATAGGCTCAAGATGCCCCAAAAGAATAAAAATACAAGCTGCCCAGCCTCCACTGGGGTTTTCAAGCATTCTGGATAATTCAAGTTAACAAGCCAGATGTTTTTTACAACATATGCAAATGATTATGTCCACAGTCAGTTAGCCAAAGATATAAATGCAGTAGGAGGGAGGCATATCGGGGCTAGATATAATATACTGAGCATGAAGATTATGATAATCAGCATGTACTTGGTGATGTGGTTGTCACACAAATCTGGCAATTATTATATGTACTTAGGATTTCCAATGGGCAGGTCCCACCCACATGTGTTCCAGCTATAATTAACCAATACAGGTAGATGAAAGCAAGTATATTTGTGTCAGCGTGTGCTGAAATCGTATCTTCTAATGAAACATGAACCTCAACTTGAGACAGGGAAAGAAGAGCTGGTTGACTTGTGTAAAAATCATAGAAATATGGAAGATCCTGCCAAATTTAAGACAGACTGACTGCCAAAGTCTCCCCTTTGCTAATTGAGCGATTAGGTGGGAAGAACAGTAAGTGCTGGCTGGCATGATACCAGTTGTAAACCCACTTTCTGTAATGACAAGGCCAAGTCATAGCCTGTGCTGTGTGGCTGACTTGTGATGATAAACACAGAACTTTGAGTTTAAGCATAATCGGATGAAACAGCACTAAGCACAATTTTTTTTGGTATAATACCGTGATTGCAAAATGGTGTTTTGCACAGCATCAGATAACCCAGCTCTTCACAGCTGTGTTCAGACATGTCAAAACCTCTTAGCATAACTGGGTCCTGATTACCTAACTTCTGTAGGAAGAAATCCCAAATACTACTCCAGAGTTCTATCCTGGTTTTAAGTAAATATGTTAGAATAAATATATTTAAATTGTCCAACATGTTTTCAGACAAAACTGGAAGGCTGTTTCAGTTGTGAGGCAGCTGGGAGGGTCCTACTGCATGTCAAAAAAATCACGATTTTCAAGACACAGTATAAACACAGTACAAGACACATCAAGGTGGGCTAGTTTAAACTGAGGTATTTACCTATTGCCAAGGTCATTGCTTTGAGTTTGTCTCTGACTAGTTTCACTACCATGCTCTTTTGGAGTGGAGTAGACCGACAACACAATACTGAACGGCATTGCTTGGCTAGTGCAAGAAATTTATCTTCTAGCGTGGGTTCCAGGGCATAAGCTAGAGTCCTTCCATCAATCACTAGGCCCAAGCTGGAAAGCACAGAGGAAGAGGGTGGATAGAGAGGGGTGAATCCAACAGTCATGTTTCCAGTAGCTCCGTCTATTGTGTTGTTTGAAAATTTAGACTCTATGCATTGCAGACACTGTTCGAGCAAGACAGCACATGTCTCCTGAAAAAAAATTCAAAATAAAAATGCTTGAGAGAAAAGAACATGCATTCAAAGGCTTCTGTTTGCTGTATGTTTAGGCATAACTAATATGGGGAATGTATTATTTGCTGTGCTCTTAAAAGTTTTAATTTCTAATAATCTTCTTTTCTGCTTGTTCTGAACACACTTAATTCTTGCAGAAGGTATGACAACAATAAAGAGTAGAAAGGCTTAAAATCTAATTCTTCTTTAACATGCACTTTTGTATGCTAAATTAATTTCTTTTAGCTCCTCAGAATAACACTGCTGGGAAATGATATATAATTGGTACCAAGTTAAGTATGGTGATGAACACCATTACGGTGATGAACACCATGTATACGCCCACAACTCAGATCAAAGAGTTATGCATTGTTAAAGGCCAATTAAAGGTTATTTAAGCTGAAATCTCTCTCCTAGCCATACTCAGCTAAAAGATGTTATTGAGAATATATGAACATTCAAAAGAAATGCTATCGGTCTTACAGCAAAGTATGACTAAAAAAAATATCATGGAAAATTAATTTACCAGTTCAGTTGATACACCCAAGAACGGAAAATGCTGTTATCTTTTCTTCCTTTTTGAAAGAAACTGGAGCTGAATACTGATGGCCTACCTCTCCTCTGCTGATCTGAAGTCCAATTTTATCACCCCATAAAAGGACTACAGCACTAGCAGTCTCGCTCCTTGTATGTTAGACCGTATCAGTAAACTCTTTGTGACTGCTTGCAGCAAGTTGAGCACAGGAAAGATCAGTAATTCAGAAGGATTAGAAAAGCTCTGTTAGGAAGCAAGGCATTACTGTAGATGTGGTTTTCTGCCTTTCAGCGTTAGCATCGAAATTTAAATATTGCTTCTATCTCCAGAGAAAAAGCCACCTGAGAAAACATGAATGACTGAGTTATCTAAATACTACATTTCAGTGGCATAAAATAAAGCACAAATTCTCAATAGGTTCTCAATTGCTTTCTTTCTCAACATGTATTTAATAACCAGTTGCTATTTAGACCCATTAGTGCCAATAAACAGAACTAGGGATGTTTTGGGAATGCATACAGAACAAAGTGATTTGTGCTGCTATGGCATATTTTCATTCATGGGGGAGTTCACTATACACAGTTACATGTTTTCAGTATGTTTATGATAGATGAGACTATGGTTTAGAAGCATGATTCACTGAAAAGTATTCAAAGACATGTCCTACCTGAAAATTATAGACGAAGCAGGAAAAGAAGAAAAAAAAAAGAGGAAAAGGAAAAAAGCCATCAAACTTTTAATTGTACAAGTTGAAAATAAATCCAAACTACTTCATTAGTAAACTTGTATATTGGATCTGCTTACTGGTGATTCAGCATTCAAAGTGATGATTTCTTCATCGTGATCTAGTAGCTTGCAGGCATATGCAATATTAACAGCTGTTTCTTGCTTGTCTCCAGTAAGAACCCAAATCTGCAACCCAGCTTTGCGCAAGCTTGCAATGGTTTCTGGAACACCATCCTGCAAACGGTCCTCTATGCCAGTTGCACCTAAGCACACACAAAAAAGCAAAATATTCCATAGTAAATGAACACTTAGGGTTCCCCAGAAATTTAAGCTTAGATTTAAAAAAAAACCAAACCCCAAAACAACCAGCAGTCACTTTTACCGGGAAACAGCTGAACTACCAATGGTTGCAAGATTTGGGCAGCTTTTATGGGGTATTGAGGAAGAAGAGAGGAAAGTAGCTCCAGTAAACGTTTGCATCAACAATAAACAGTAAATCCAGAATTCAGAATTTCAAAAGCAATCAGATGCCACTCCTAGTCCCAGGGTTCACAAGGCTTATTGTCTCTATGCTTTATATATCCACCATTTCTGCTCAATGTTGCTAGACAAGGTACTGGTTCTTGGAGATCATTTCAGTTCCTAAGGGTCTTAATTGCCTTTTCTCCACGAGAAGAGAGTGGGTCACTAGAAATTCCTCTTTTGAAGGGGAATAACAGCAGGACTGCAGCTTGGCAACAGCAGATTAGGCTGCAGACATAAACCTTTTCATGCCTTGTTGCTGCTCTTTGCTCTTGGAGAAAGAGACTGGTGGCCAAATGAGATACAACAGAGAATAGATCATAAATCTGGTGACCAAGATGTGAGAGTAAAATCTGTATTTTCATGCTTTTGGTGCATCTTTCTACCTGTTTATAAGAGACTGGGTATTTGTTTTGCGCTTACATAAATCAATTGACTGAGACAAGATTTTCATATATATGAAAAGTGGCAAAAAGCCACTCAGGATCAAGCTCAGTGTCACCACTGGTACATCAGTGCTCCACTGAATGTCAGAGAGACTTTGGTGTGAGGAAATGCAAGCCCTGCTACTAGCAAATGAGGAAGTGACAGACATGAACAAGAGGAAAAACAAAATAAACTTTTCTCAGCTAACTATTACTCCTATGGTTGTTCCTTGAAAAAATCCCAATTAACAATAGAAGTCCACTTACGTCTGAGCGCCAGTCATTTACATGAAAACACATTCTTAGGGCACTGTTGGGAAAGCTATTGCTATCCAAACAAAGAAAAATATATTCCAGACTAAATTTTTCTTCCCACAACCTAACGATGACTGGTCATTGCAAGCTACAAACCACAGTATAAGGTTCTTGGGGAATGACTGAACTGATAGTTTACTACTGGCCAGAGCTCACTTATTTGTCTAGCAGCTCAATTTCATGTTTTTTTTTCTTTTCTTTTTTTCACCTCAGACTGCAGCCAGAACCAACAGGTACACCCATGGTGAGATCCTGATTACTCTGGTCCGAACGAGGCAACTCATGCCCCCCTTTAAGTCAGGGATAGAACCAGACAGTTCAAGGGCATGATTCACCTAGTTCTAAAGTGGATATCTTAGTCAGACTTAGATATTTTCTGTCTCTCCATTGGTTATATATTGAGCCTTGGAGATCTGCAGTAAATTCATTAAAAGCTGGATGAGGTGGATCTGTCTCCCAGAGACAGGCATGCTGGCAATTAGTGAAGGTTGTTTTCTCCGACAGTGTTATGGCTGTGCCAGCTTCTTTGCCAGAGAAAGCAGTTGGATGCATGGAGCACTAGTGTATATACATACATTTTAGAATCTCAGAGCTTTCAGCATCTCAGCTCAAAAGACTATGACTTAGGTCTTGCAATACTTTTTACATACACTGATTTTCACTGCAAATCCTTGCCACAGAATACACAGGCCCTGAGCGCATGTGCTGAACCTGATGTATATGAAAGTTGATGCCTCTCACAGATGCAGTTTATGAGCTCTGCTTTATGTGTATCTCTGGTGCCCCTGGAGTCATGGAAGTCTCTGACATGTTGAAGCGGCACTGAGCTAATGAAATTCTGTAGACAGCTTGGACCAAGCCCTCCTCTTGTTTAGAGCAGCAGTTCCCATTTATGATATTGTGTCAAATTCATCCCTGGTATTACTCCCCTTATTTCACTGGTGATAAAATGACGGCAAGAGCAAGGAAAACAGGGTATGTCTTTTATGTTAATTATATCCCATTCCTTCGTGGTGCTGCACATGACAGCCATGATAAAGTCTCATGGAAGCCAATTTCTATACTGTCAGAAACAATTTAAGGGAAAGAACGGATTTCATAGCCAAGCTTTCAGAATTTTTATCACATTTTAATTTCATGTCCAGCTCTCATTTCATTACCTAGCAGATGAAGATTCTTCTCTATCCGCAGTGCTGACTGAAACAAAAGTTCTTCACGATTTTCAATAGAGGATTCTGCTTCTAAATGAGTTTTTAACCAACAGCCATATTCTTCCTTGCTGAGAACCTATCACAAAGAGTATGTGAGGGCACAGTCAACATGATGCAAAGGCATTTATCCTTTACTGAATAAAATGAAAAAGAAGTTATGAATCAAGAACAATAAAATAATAAATACCTTCAGTAATCTTTGTCAAGACTCTCCTTAAAAGCAAACTAAAAGCCTGCATTTACTTACTCTTTTTGCAATACAGAGGGTCCGCAGCCCATCTACAGCATAAAGATTAAGGTAATTCTGGGTTTTGCTTCGGATTTTTTTTTGATGTTTGCCCCGAGGGTCATCTAGATAACAATAAAAACATAAATTACTCACTGAAAAGTAACAGCAGCTGAATTGCCTCAGAGAATAAAAACTTGTATATAGTACTTACTGTACCAGCACTTTATAACTGATACTTTTAAAGAGCTGTTGGTATTTCCTGGAAAACTCAAATAAAACATTCCATTAAAAAAAATAAAATTGTCTTTTTGTTCTCTTTTCTGTCTTCCCTCTTCAAAAAAGTCACTGTGAATGAACATGAGAAAGACCTTTTTTTTTTTTACTTCTTAAGTATTTCTTTCACCTGAATATTTTAAGAAATCATGATAATCTTCACAGCAAACAATGCTGTCATAAATAGAAGTATGATTTCAAATACACTACTAGCAAATGCTTTTCCGCTTCTCCACAGCTCATCGTGCGCAGAAAAACGACACTTAAAAATAGCACTCAGTTTTCCACCAAGGCTATTATCTCGAAAGAAATGGAAACAGTGCTCTGTTATGTATATCGAAGTGCATGAAGGTCCTTTTGTCTGCTAGTGCTGTACTGATACTTCCTATCAGCCTGAATCAATGCACAAAGTTCTGGGTATGACTGTGATTTCATTTAGAGAAGAATTTGCACTTGCAGACCTCACAGCTAGCTTCTACCTTGGATGCATCACCAAAATTTCCACTTAGCTTTATCCTTCACTTAAAGCCATGTGTAACTACTCAAAATGAGCAGTGAGCATCTGTTTCTTTTCTCTCTTTAGCTGGGACTGGTGCAATGTGCTCACTCTGTGATCAACGTAGAGTAATAAATACGATGGCAGCACATTTTGTTCCATCTTATTACACGAAATTATGTCTCCAAAAATTAAAAACAAGTGATAATGCATTTTTTTATCATCTAGGATCAAGACAAGTTCATGAAAAAGGTACTGTAGTAGTAATCTTAAACAATGTGAATTTCAAGGTTAGTACTAAAGTAAATGTACAAGCTGGTAAATTTTTAGATTAGGACCCTTGAATGAGAATGACCGGTACCTTCTGGCAGGATTTCCTATTCCCTGATGTGATACACCTTTTCTTTTCTAAAGTATGAATATTTTGGGGGGATGTACAATCATTTCAGGAGATAATTCTGTAACTGGAGATGTTCTGAAGTGCAATATTTGATTTACTGGTACTTACACAGTAACCAGTCACTGAGTTAGGTGAGCACTCCTCACCAGAAGTCTGAGCACCTCAAGAGACCTCTATGTACTCAGTTCAGCACTGAATGTGCTCGCCTCTCATAGTGAGAGCCTGTGGGCACTATACCATTATAGTGGTATATATCAAGCACTTAATATGGGTATATAAATTAGATGGCATAAGTAGCTTATTGTTTATACTTCTCAGTGCCCAGTTACCCAGTGTGCACTCATACTGAATTTGATCCTGCTATGTGCTGGCTGCATACATATATCTGTCTGTCTATAAAGCTACATAGCATTCAGCACTTTCACATTTATACAGCAGCAGAGTGTGTAATTGGGCATTCAGATGCTCCACCACAAACACACACATGCAATGATTTTGTCGCAATAAGGGAACTGTGAGTTTGGAATCCCAATATTCTGGTTTTTGTTCCATTTATCTCAACCATGTATCAGAACATTTTACTCACTGTAAAGCTGTTTTCTCACCTTTAAAGACTTTTCTGTCCTCTCTAGGTCTGCAAAGCTGGTAGTACACATATGCAGTTGTTCCTAAGGGACTCTGGGAAGACTGTGGTATTTCCTACATGTGTTCATTTCAGTTCCATCTCTGATTAAGGTAATGTAGTGAATACTGACTGGTAGGAATAATCTCATGGGTCCATCTACCTATTAATACTACCTATGCTATCACTGATGATTGTCTCAAAGGGACAATATAGATATATTATTCCAGAAGGAGATCCCTACAAGCATTATTTGCAATTGGAAAGCCCTTTCTGACATTATATATGGAAATATGCATATAAGGAACCAGCAGCCTAACACTGTTTCACTTAGCTACTCTTCTATTAGTGTGTTATAACCTTTTTGGCTCATGTGACTTTGCTATGTAACATAAGAAATTTTTTTTCTGGGAGAAGTACTGCAGCAAACCTTATTTGAGGCTTCTTGTATTAGTGAGTCATCTTTTTAACTTAAACAAAAAAGAACAATAAAGCAGGCAAGCATTCTTCCTAATTTATTGTGATACATTAATATTCTAGAGAAAAATGCCATATTTTTTGCATATCCCACATGAAATTGTCTTATGGGAGTGGCTATTTCAGTGGCTCACTGACTTCAAATGATGCAAACTTCAAGAGGTGCTTAAACACATCAAAAGCTGTTTCTATCCCTTCAAGGTTAAGTGGTGTTAATCACTTCAGATCTGTCTGAATACCACAGGTGCTAATGCAGTAATCATAATGTCAAATGCTCATACCTCCTTCAATGAACAAAGACAGCAACTCTCTACAAGTAGAGATGTGCATACTATTTTCTGCGCAAATTCTCAATTCCAGCATGTCGCTCTTCCACCAGCATACCAATGACAGCTAAACCCCCTTACAGCTGTTCTTGTGCCTCATCAGTCCTGAGACTTATGCTCAAGAAGTTAAAAGTGGGGAAGGAATCTCTTGCAGACAAAACCCAGTTGTGGAGATTCTTTTTAGCTGGGATGCAGCGTCTGCTCTGAGCAGTGTGACCATATGCACCATGTCAATGAAAAACAGCAAGGAAGTCTTCTCCAGAAGAAAGATAGAGAGCTAGTGGCCTTCTGCTTCTTCATTTCCTTCCGTAATCTCGAGCTGCAGAGAGCCAGCGCAGTCATTGTTTTCTCAATGACTTATGTTCACAGTTCCTGTGTGAGCTGGGTATTGACTCAAACAGTAACTTTCTTATTTATGAACACACTGACTGTTGAGATAAAGTAAAAACAATACACTCTTGGGAATCATTTCAAGGCTTTTGGAAATATCTGCTTGCTATCAGAATACACCAGGTTCTACAGTCTTAACTAGATATACAGGCAGAGCAAATGGAGTCAATTCATAATCTTTTTAAATTTTGAAGCTCATGACGATTTATACTTTTCTCTAAGACACAAGGAAGCTAAAACATACTTCTGCTCCTGATTTTAGGCTGTTTCTCATGTCATATTCTAAAATACTCTTCCTCCCAAACAGGAATCTTTGTTTCACACCATGTTGATGTCTCAGTCTAAGGGCAAAAGCCTGAAGACACGCTTGACTAGCATGCAGTTCACATGTCCCTGAAGCACTAAGAGAGCAAAGACCAAGCTGTGGGATTAGTTGTCATGTCCATTCACTTTTTAGTCATTTCCTTGAAATGATAAATGACTGAATTCTCGTAGCATTAAATCTCCTCTCACACTCATGTTCCACTGTCACCAGTGAAATGGATGACACCAACGACAGATCCCACAATATAGATAACAGCCACGGCATAAATCTTTTGAGGCTGCCTCTACATCCACTGACATTAGGATACTGCAGGCAGAGACAGCAAATTCAGTTCCAGGAGTGAAAGACACTCGAGAGAAATGTCAAATGTTTTTCAGACAGATCTGCTGAAATATACAGAATTATTGAAGCCAGAAGAGGCTTAAGAGGACTAGCAAACAAGGGGAACTGTTTATGGTGTTCTAGTGGCTGCACTTTACATTGCTTGCAAAAGCAAAGCACACCAGAACTCATGGCTCAGTTTGGGCTAAAAATCTCCAAACAAACAAAAAACCCAAACCAAAACAAAAAACCTCCTGCACAATTTCAGAAGCACTTTCAATTTGCTTGCCTGTAATGATGGTGGAATCTGTATTTGCCCAGCTGCAGACATTGCTCGTTTCCACACTGACCTTCAGGAACTCTGCTTCTTCTTCTCTGACATACATCACCGTTGATAATGTCACCATTTTTTTATTTTCTAACTGGCCTTTCTTTTTTTACCTAGGTGGGTACTAGACCTGCCTGAAATTTCCCTGAAAATTCCTTGATCCATTGAGTCTACTGTCAATGGACACTGCAGCTTTGAACATAGTGTGTTACATGGTGGCAAAAAGTTTAAGACTTGGCATAAAACATTTTTATTCTTTTCAAATGCTCAGTTCCCATTCTGAGAAGTCATTTCCAATCATTATTTCCTAGGTATTAGAAATTTTCAGTGCAATTAGTAGTTTGGAAGGAAAGAAGTTTCCATAGATGCTCTACATGCCTTCTGTGATATCAGATCTTTGCTAAAAAATTAGTCATGAATACTTTGTTGTTAGTTAAGGACAAGTTGTTCTTAATTTTTTTGGCTTAGCTTTGATTTATATGGCTGTAACCAGAAAACTAATGCCAACATTTTTCTGTGTTTCGTTAAACTAAAATTACACAGTATAAGCCTTTCACAATTGTTTACTCCAACTCATGTGAAAGTAACCACAAAGTCAATGCATTAATGGAACATGGGAAGTACCTCTAGCACTTTGGGGCTCTGTCTATTCATATTGGAGCAATCTTTAAACACTGGATGAAATTCAGTGTTGAAAATACAGTAAATTAGATGCAAACTGATTAACGCAAACTGAAACCCATGTGTCTCCTTTAACTTCTGACAGCTTACAGGATTCTTCTTTAAACCAACTGATTACAATGAACTATTTAAGGTTGTCCCTGCTTCCTAGGACATTTGGGTGCTGGAGAATCTCCACGCTTTAGGGAAATTCCACGTTCACAGCTACATGTCTGTTGCTTGCTTGTCAACTATGTATTTGAAGCCAAGATTTCTTGTCTGAACAGCATCTCTCCATCTCTTGCCACAACCTTTCTGTTTTGATGGCTGATTGATTCACATTGCACTTCAGCATCATAAACACCAATAAATGTGCTGATTAATGCAACATATTGCAGCAAAAGGACGTAAGGACTTACAAATGAAACAGAGGGAAGCAGCAATAAGTATGTCAGTTTCATATAACATTCTGAACTGTTCAAGCAGTGCCAGGCAGGTTTTTCTAAAGAAATGTAAATTGCTTTGGCAGGGTTGCAAGAAATTCCTTTAAAACAAAGTTTCCTAGTAGAAGATCTTCTACAGCAATTATCTTCACTCATTCTTGCGAGGTAAGGAACCAGCAATTTGTTACAGAAAATTTGCTATAATTACAAAGTATTATAAAAGAAGGGTAATGGTTGCCATTCTACCAAATGAAAGCAGGCAAGTCTACTTGCTAGACAAGGCAGTTAAGATACGATGAGATCTTCAGCAACTAACTGCCTCCCAACCCCCCCCCAAAGGTAAGTAAGAGGTGTACCTGAAGAGCAGGGTAGAAGAAGATCCATAATAACTGAATCTGCTCCTTTAGTGTAAACATTTATTTCATCTGTGAGAGGATGCCTGACCACTACTGACATCCTCTTCCTGACGGAATCAAAGCCCAATGTATGTAATACTTCAAAGCTTAAGGTTCCCAGGTGAGGTAGCTCCACTGATACCTGGTCAGACAGCCTTCCAACCAGAGAACAGTTATATGCCCTTGCTGCATAGACGAGAGCAGCTTCATCTGGACTCTCTGCTTCGTAACGGAGTTCTCCTTCCTCAGGTGCACCCCCCACAGCTGTCCTGCCTTGCTGGGAGCTGTAGCCATTGTTATTCATCTGTGCAGAGTACGCCAGCTTCTCTTCCAGTTTTAATAAAGTGCTATCCGTAGATGTAGATGAAAGCACGCTTAAACCAAATCTGTGCATTGATTTGCTTGTAGCTAGACTAGATGAACTGCTGCTGTTAGATCCCGAGGTCAAGCGACTTGGAGTGAATCTTCGTATGAAGTCTTCAATGGTTTTTACTGGAGATTTTAGTAAAAATCGGTCTCTAACCTTGAGAAGAACAAAACCCACCAATGAACAAACACCAGAGAAAAGCTGTGCAAGAATTCTGACACTGATAGTCAGTCTAAGCATCTCCAACTAAAGAATAAAATTTCTTTGAGAGCAAAAAGTAATGGTATTTGTATTTTGAGAAAGGAAAGTAAATGGACAACACTGACTCAACAACAACAAAAAAACTTACTAGAACTTCAGAATTGTATCTGTGCATGAAAGCTCATATATTTGTATTAAAACAATTTTTTCTCCTTTCACCTCCTCAGATATGACTAATGGATAGTCTGTCAATATTGCACCACCACCATCAGCAGTGCATACTAAAAGCTATCATTAATATGAAACCCCGTCATTCTTTGTGCATATTCAGTGAATGTAGTGAAAAAAGAAGTTCATGCAATATTTTTCTGTTGAGAAGGGTGGTATCCCGTAGAAGTAAAGTTTAATGAGAATATGCCAATGTTGAAAATATTAAGTAAAGTTTAATGAGAATATGCTAATGTTGAAAATATTCTCAAAAGACACATGTTGCAATAAGTAATTTTCCCTGTCTCTTTCAGCATTGAAGCATTTTGCTTCAGATGTATCATTCATCTCAGTTCAAACAAATCTGTTCCAAAGATACAGTAGTATTAATAGTAATAGCATATTCATAGCAATATATATTATATTATTGTATAACAGTGAATTCCTGAAACAGCAGAACTGAGCATTCTCCAAATGTTTCCTTGGCACAAAACCACATAATTTTGCAGACTAGTTCACTTTTTATTCCAATCTGGAACAGAAGCAAAGTGCAGAATTTTCTCCAGAATGGAAATTCCAGCTGCTGGCAACCTTTAATATTACATTCCATTATAGTTTTGTCTTACAGATCATCTTGGGATTGCGTTCTTGGAATTCTCATTCATCAGTGACACTAGTTAAGGCCAATTTAAGCAGTAACCATCATTACTTCTCATAATAAGCTTAAGATGCATCTTTTACATAATTTGAAAGTTTTAAGTGATGTTTTTCAAGTATGTTTCTCTTTTTAAACTTTTAAAAAATGTCTCAGCCTTTTCTTAATTTAACCCATACATATGAAATATTTATTCACTGACAGCTTATATCCCTTTCTGGTAAGCTTTGCACATTTACAAATTAGTTTCCAGACATACTTACATACTTATGCTTATTAAATGAATAAGTTACAGTACAAGAAATCAGGAGAGTTTCAGAAGTATCTTGAAATTGTCGATGAAAGCATATCTTGCCACGGAGGCATGTGAAATAGCTGACAACATACTCCATTCAGCTAATGCATTCTTAAACTCACCCAGTCACATAGTGGTTCTACGAGTCATCTCACAACTTGTTCTAGTTGTTTCTCACTAGAACAGGAGGTTTTCATTTCCCTATATTACAAGATAAATTAGTATCAAGGCAAAAGATGCTTGAACTCTCTTTTCCTTTTTCTTTCACTTACCTTCTGTCGGGGCTGATTTGGTGCAGTAACCACGACTGTGTTACATATAGTCAAAGCTATGAAGAAGTCAAAAACGTCACATAGCTCTGGACTCAGATGGGATAATGGCTGTTCGTGGCTCCTCATGACCTCCAGATGCTTTGCACATTCATTCACCTTTTCTAACAACCTTGGGTCAGGCGTGATGTCCTTCTCCTAGCAACAAATACCAGTGATTAATATATGTGTTTCTACACATTTCCAAAGCAGCAACAAGCAATTAAAGCATCCAAAGCAGTGTCAATACCAAGAGTTTTGTGGTGGCCTTACATCACAGAGTAGAGGTGGAGAGAACTGTAACACACCCATTCCAGACAATAAACAGTTAACAGTGAGTCTAGTGGTAGAAATGATGTGAAATATTTATAGCAGCAATATTTATCTACTTTGGAGGTAGTGGATAGGAGAAGAGTTACATTCTAAATTTCCTCCCTCTTTCCTGTTTAATTCAAGACATTTATTATCTAATACTGAAGTATGGTACACTGCAGAGATGAAAAGTGTAGAAAAAAATAGACATTTAAAGTTTGGCTTTACATCAACACAGGAAAATGAAACCATCTTCAATTGTCTGTTAGAGAACAACAACCATCCACACATCTGAAGTTAATTCATGAGGGTTTTTTACATTGAAACACTGAGCACTTTCAACTCTATTTCATCAGTATTTTCTACTTATTTAATCTAATTCTTGTCAGAGCAAACTCTGGTATTTTGTAACACAGAGGGAGGCAAGAATACAAAAGATTAAAAGATAAACTGATATAAGCCTCTTTTCTC
Source organism: Oriolus oriolus (assembly GCA_013400235.1). Lineage (NCBI taxonomy): Eukaryota > Metazoa > Chordata > Aves > Passeriformes > Corvidae > Oriolus > Oriolus oriolus. The sequence goes on along the minus strand of VXBT01005721.1, from coordinate 356,081 downwards.
AACAGAATTTTATCTCTTGATGCTCAGCAGCTGATGAATATGAGCAACCACAGAACCCCATGTATAAAAACTGCAGCTTGGAATTTTATCAAAAGAGGTTACTCCTGACTGAAATCAAGAAGTGCCACCAGTGCAAACAGCATCTTTCTTTGTCTGTATTTGTAATTTGCTCTAAGGGTGAATTTGCGTCAACAGCGCAACAATGCAAAACCTCTAAACAGACACGACTTGGCTCCTCTCCCCTCTTATTACCACTCAGCTCATGTAAAACTTATACAGAATTACAGCAGTATAAAATAAACCAAATGAAGTTGTAGGGATATAAAGTCGCCAACATTTTGAAACATAAAGATGTTTATTTTTTAAAATACAGCACATGCAGTCGACTGATAACCACTGAAACACACTAGAAAATATGCCATGGTATATGTCAACAGTGTCTAAGAATTGGAATACGTGGTGTCCGCCCCAGCACTTGATGGCTTTAAAATCCTCTGACAAAAGAGAAAAGAAGAGGCATATGCAGAACAGTTCGAATCCTTGACCTCAATGCTATTTTCAGCTTCTGTAGATAAAAGGAAGACATATATTTTCTTTCCAAAATCAAAGTATAACTAAAACAAACGTTTCAGATTGTCTTTACCTTCAGCTTGCTCCCACAGACAAGGCAATTAGATAAGACCTATGCCAATGCTTGATTGTTTTTGTACAAACAGCTGTGACCACAGGAGTAAAAACACCAAGATGAAATCTATAAAGAGGCACACAATGTGCTACAGATTTCTTTACCTTTTCCTTTTCAGGACATGGGTCTATTACAAGATACAGGACACTGTGCATTTAGTTCTTATGACTTACCATTGGGCTACTGAATGCAGTGTGCTTCGAGAGTATGCTTGCTCTTTTTGCTTCAGCTCTGCTACCTGTGCGCCGGTGGGTTTTGGTGCTCTGGCTCCTGTGTATCACTTTGATGCTCTGATGGCTACAGATACTGTCACGCTGGGACAGAGTTCCTCCTTTCGGGGCTGCCTCTTCTTCCTCAGAATCAGGTTCTTGGTACATTGCTAAGCGTTTGGCTATCAGCAAAAATAAAGAGGGACAAATGTTGCATATGTTAAAAGTGGCTTAGAAAGAGGGAGAGGTGACTTTTTTTCAAGTGATCTGATTTTAATATTATACTATGCTTTCACAGTAATAATGAATGATTCCATTACCAGGAGATATAGTATAGTCATAATTGAATGGTAGTATCTAATGGAGGATGCAGATAACATAATTAGAAATGTAACACAATGCACTGCCCCACTTAGTATCATATTCTCTCTGAAAGGCAGTTAGATGCTGCAGTAATTCAGTGCATCCCTGAAGACTATTCTATAGCTCTGCCTGATGAAATCAACCAAATAATTTGGTCTTCACTTGAAATCTGAGGAGGAAATAAACAATCCAGAATTTTTTCCTTTAATTTCCAACACAAATTTAAAATAAAGTATTTTCCAGCAAAAATGTCACATCTACTGAGTATCAGTTAATGACACCTGAAATGTACTCAGAACAACAACCCTACAGAGCACTACTGCCTTTATTTTACACACAGAGATGAGGTACAAACAGCATTAAAGCCTTGCTTAAGGCCAGGGCCATTTGCTGCAGAATGGAGACATGAACCCAGATCCTTGACTGCTAGCCTAGTGTAAAACCACCCTGGAGTCTGTCCCTTCCTCTCTGCATGATAGGCAGGACAATGCAGCATGCAGTACGAAAACCAGGGTACCCTCACCTGGTGCAACACTTATTCCTATCACCATTTGCTGCAGTGACTAATTCCTGGTTTACACAGAATGAAAGAGTTTTTCCAAATGATATATTTTAGATGAATGCTTCCTCAGTGAAGAATCCAACTAAAACAATTAATGCTAGAAAACAATCCTGGCAGTTGGATATACAGGAATCAAAAAGGAAACAGAAAGCAGAGGTGTGAAACAACCGTGGAATCCTGCCCCTCTAATAACAGGCTGTTTAGCTCTAACTGATGTACAACTTATCTTTTCATTCCTAAAGACCATGGGCATTTAGTAATCTGAGTGATTCATCAGGCAGGCAAATGCCACTCTAGGCAGGTATCTATTTATCCCTGCATTATGTATTCATTGAAAAGCTTTTCATTATGCTTTCAAAATAATCCACACTATACAGATATACAGTACAAGTTACATACTTGTGGCTCAGTTTGTTTCGGTTCTCCAGTGTAACAAATCAGATTTTCCTAATAGCAAATGATAAATCACTAGCATGTAAGTTAATTATTCAGGCATTTAACAAACAAACAAAAAAATTCTTTCAAAATACTTCCTGAGAAAAATCTTGCATTATGTATGGCGAGTTTGGCACGTGATCACTTTTAATGTATCTAGCTTTACAAACAAAGAAAAACCCACCCTCACTATCCACTGCAAATTCCAAACATGTTTTAGCTGTCAGAAAGCAGCTGGAGGAGTTGAAACCAGACCACACACAGTACATGGTGATAGCTCTGTCACTACAGTATCATACATCAGAGGTTTTTTCAACTCCATTGGAAACACATATAGGCTTTGTCTGAAGTGTGGGAAATGGGAGAGTTTCTCAGCCCTGGCTGTGACAGTATACCTGGTCACTGCTCTAACTGTATGCCCAGGTATGCAGTATCCTCCACTGCACTCTGGCTCCTCCTGGCAAAAAAATTCAGACTGTGGATGTAGAGAGGGCCATAGTGCATTTGGAGACACAGAGACTGCAGGACACGCTGTAGATCACTTCAGCCCCAGAGCTTGAATAGAGCCCTGCAGCCCAGGTCCTGAGGCTGACATAGGCTAGCAGTGGATGACTGGGGAGTTTCCTTCATTAGCATTATTTGGTGGGATACATGTTCATCTGTGTTATATGGTGCGAAAGAGGTGGAGCAACAGCACATTCGCTGCTGTGAGGGCAGCTGCTCCTTGAGCCACACAGCTTCCCAGAGAACAGCACAGCACTGTTGCCTTATCGTTTCAGTGCCTGCCTAGTTCTCTGATTTGTATGACAGAACCTACAGGACAGCTCAATGAATCAGGGAGGTCACTGCTCTCCTTGGTCCTTCTGTTGTGTGCTAATGAGATGCAAATAAATGACGTTCACTTCACCTCCACAGGCCGCTTCCTGCAACTTCATGCATGTGCTTTGGGCCAGTGCAGTTCTAAGCTCTCCCATCACTCTTGCCCACTAATTCCTGCTCTCTTCCGCTCTGTAAGCCTCTATGCATTTTGCCAGTCGAAATACAGATCCCTGTAGTGTGAATTTAATTCAACTGCTTATAGATTTGTCTGTGTCAGAAGGAGTCTATACAGAGGGCCCAAAGTGAACTGCAGCATGTACTAAGCAGAAATCCAGGCCCTGGATCAAGAGGAGAGCCAGACTGCTCACTGTTCCCACAGCAAAACAGGTGCCTTTCAAAGGAAACCCAGGGAAGGAAGGAGGAAGGCAGGAGACATGTCGACATCCCAGTGTGTTAGTTACTTTGATGCCTCAAGAACCAGAATGAAGTAGCACGCTGAAGGGCTTTTGTCCTTCTGTTCTCTGCACTGGGGAGGTATGATGGAGTGCACATCTGGGGAGGTATGACGGAGTGCACATCTGGAGAGGTATGATGGAGTACACACCCTGGGATGAGGCCTGTGTGAGGGCAGTGCCCAGTCAGACAATGCAAGCTCTGCCTCCGTTATCTTCTGCAGGCTCCTAGTTACACGCTACTAACCCCAGGCTGAAGAAACATTGCTCAAGATGACACACCGGTAAGGTTTTCTGCACTTTACCAACATTTAAGATTTAAATCAATCATGAGAAAAACATTTTTATGCCTCATTTTCACTAGGACCCTCAGCAGCAAAACCAGTCTCAAGCAGAGTTGGTGCAACATGTGGGCAAGGCCACTGTCAGGGAAAGCGTAAGAAAAGCTTGGATTTGCCATATGGATAATATTTTCACCATAGATGCTGGACATTTGAATGGTAGGCTGACAGAACACTGTGCTGCTGCTTCTCATAACAGGTAATATTCCTTGACAGGGAAAGGACTGGCTACAATTACTTATTTCAGCTTTGCAAAATATACTACTCAGTTGGTCCAACACCCTTCCAGGCAGAGGCTTTCTTAAAAGGATAAATTTTCTTTAATAATCATACCTACTTTAAGCTTCTGCTCTGAAAATACATCTTGAAATATAAGACTTCAAAGATCCTGAGCTGAACATAATTTTATTCCCTGTATAAAAACTCTGTGCTTAAGCAGAGAATTCATTCCATGGACAATGCACAGTTATGCCTGCATACCATACCTCTGGATTCCTCATTGCTCTTTCTTCTTTCTTGCATTACATCTACACATATTTTGTTTATTCAGCATAGCAAAAGCTGTTTCTAATGCAGCACTCAGTTTATTTATTAGCATTACACCGATAGCATGGTTCTTTTTAGTCTATGTAATAACAGCTATCTCTTGCTCCCTACACAGGTTTTATTGTAGCACATCCATTTAATTGTCCCTGCCACTGAGAAAAAGAAGGAAAAGGGAAAGCAGGAACAAGACTGGAATCTCATTTAACCAAATCAAATGTAATTCTTTTGATACAAATGGTGTTATTTCAGTTTATACCAAGGGAAATTTGACAACAACAACAACAACAACAAAAAAGCCTGAGCACCTTTCAACATTTTCTCAAGTGCAGTCTTACACATTATGCAGCAAGAATTAAGAAGTTTAAAGAAATAATGAAACCCGGCTCAGTCGTTATGCTATGGCTAAGGTTCACATTGCTTCAGCTGCGCAGTGCGTGCTTCTCTGGGAACATGCTGTTCTCTCCACCCACTCAGCCCTCTCCAGTTGAGAACCTCTTCCTGTGAACATTATAACCTGAAAGGCATTGTTGTGGGATGCTTTTCAGTTTCAGCACTGAAAATTGATGGCCTTGATCTTTTTTTTCAATCGAGTTTCTTATTAAGGGCAAAGACACAAACAACTTTGCTAACACAACAATGCAATTCATGAAAGTCAAATTTCACTATCCTGTAGTTCACTTTATATTTATGGCACAAAGGAAAAAAAAAACAGTCAATACTCATTCCATTAACCCTCTTCTATCTTTCAGAAAACAGCAGGAAGCTATAAATAAAACTCCTGTAGTAGCTGCTAAATATTTGAGGATAAATTCTTTTATTTTAAAAACGCTTTTCTTTCATTTCATTTTGATTTTGGTTTTCTTCTGTTTTACCTTCCATGCCATACATGTTCTATGACAAGGAGTCCATTTTGCAGGCTGGCAGAGACACTGTCGCCACACAGCCAGATGTTGCACTAACTAGAAATGTGGGATTAGGAACCTGTGAAGAATTTCCCTTCAAGCAGAATAAAACTGCAGACCCCCTAAACCAGAATACTTAAGCTGTCTGTGTGTGGGCACTATTTCACCATGGAAAAATTCCATTTTGCCTCAAACCATTCAATAAGGCTGCTACTGAACTGTCACAGAGTAAATCTAGACGTGCAGCACTTACACCATCACACCACCTTATTTCCTTATAATTTTGTAAGTGCAAGCTTATCTCACTTTGAAGTGCACTCCAGTGTCTACATAAAAGATTCAGTCAAGCAGCTAGAACACTATAAATTTGTACAAGTGTGCTAACACAATCTTAATTTACTTTGCAACAACTTCCCCATAAGAACAAGTCTTGAGCTAAATGCCAAGATTTCCCTTCTGCTAACCTCTTGGCATCCCCAGGGGCTTAATAACCTTAAGCCCTTTACTCCACTTAGAAATGGAGGTAATTCGTTTCTTCTTGAGATTTTTTCAGAGAAACTGTCAGTAGAACAATTGAAATATACCTAAGCATAGGTATATGCTTAGAGAAAAGTAGTACTTGTCTCTAGGTATGAGTTATTCTGCCTTTTTTAGGATTTAAAATGGGGCACTCCCTATGTACTGAGTTCTACATCGGCTCATACTGGTTCTCTCCTTAGTTATCAATTAAAATTTTTCAAAAAGCAATAAGAAAGGTAATGAGAAACTACAAAAAAACTACACAGAGTGCCTGAAGCACCCAGTTCTGTTGCAGTGCCCTTTTCCCTGCCCCGGCTAGCAGGCGCTGACCTCGGGCACCGAGCACCCTCTGCCTGCTCCGGGGAGGCGGTCAGAGGCAGCTCACAGCTGGACGGCACCGAGGAGATAAAGGAGAGAGAGGGGTCTCGGCTTGGGGTTCAAAGGTTTATTGAGGGGAGGAACTCCAGAGGCTGAAGGACCTCACAAAATGGAGGTGCAAGACTTTTATAGGGAGGGTACAGGGGTCGGAGGGACACTGGGAACAGACCAATGGGAAAGGTACAGGGAGGGACAAGGGTACAGGAGACCAATAAGGTACTAAACAACTTAGAAACTTCTAAAACAGGACCATACAAGGAAATTCAAAAGGATTACATCAGGTAGGATGGGAACAAGGAGCTTACAGCTTAACACAAGGCTCTACTAGGAACCAAAAACAGGTCACCACACAGTTCTGCTAAAGGTTTTCAGCTTTCTCGGAAAGGCTAACTGGACTATCCCGATTTCTGAAGATTGTCAGATTTTAAAGGTGGCAGATGAGAAATCCCTTTGGAAGCAACCACTGCATGTATGGAAAAGGTTTTTCGATTTCTATGCCTTAAAAAACCCAAAAATTCTCTAATATGGCTGGACTACGCAGACTATGTTCTTGTGACTACACACAAAAAGAGTAAGAAAATTCCACCACAAAACAGCCCCTCAAACTAAGAATGATTTTTTTTAACATTATGTACTTTCCTATGAAAATTAGTTGCTAGCCGACTTTCATCAAGAAAAAACTGGACAGCAGAAAGAAACTAATTCTCTCTCAGATTTAGTGATTACGAAATTTTGTTAGACAAGAGAAAATCACTGAGGTTTTTTATAGTCTGTCATCACTTCTATAAACTTCTCTTACTCTTATGTTGTCTATAGTTTTTTTCACAGTCATTGGAAGGAAGGGGGAGGAATTCAAAGAATGAAAAATTCCGATTTTTCAGATTTGTGTGGTTGTATTCATGGAGATTCGTGTTTTGTCAACAGTTTCATACAATGGGTAGCTAAAACTAGAAAAAGAGAGATCACATCCCATAGGCAAGAGTGTGATTAATTCAGCATTTGGAAAACAACTAGAACAAATGTCAGGCCAAGACCATCTGGTTGTAGCTGTATCATGTAAAGACTTTCAGAAGCACAGTCGGCTTTTGGGCACTGACTGTCTCTGGGATTAGCAGGCAGACTTGGGGCATGGCCAGTTCTAGGAATTGTTAGAAGCCCGAACGGAAGAGCTCTGGTATGGCCATGAGATTTGACATATAGGGAAACAACACATTTTTTCTTTTCTTTTTTTGCGCTAACATTCTTTTGGGCTAGAAGGTAGTACTGATTGGAAGAGTAATTCTGGGATATAACCAGAGTGTAGTGCCAGTGGGTATTCTGTAAATATCCAGGACATTTATGAATGGAACAATCATTTTTCTACTTGGAATGGTCCATGACACACCCTGCTCCTGAATTAACACTCTGCCAGTCAAGAAGAACCTTTGGAGAAGAAAATAGTCACACACACATGAGGCAGGAATTCTCTTCATCTCTACTGAGAATTCTAAACCACAGAGAAATAGGCACGTACTGGAGAACCATGTCTAAAACAAATCTGATAAATTACATCCCACAAATGTTTAATTTTCTCCAGTAACTGTAAACTTAGGAGATTACTGTCCTCCATGCAAATATCAACAATTAGGTAACTAGAATCCCATCCCTGTCAACATAGTTTCCACAGGACCCAAACATGCAGCGCAAATTCCCAAAGTTTGATCCAAATTAGTGCATAATCCACCACCAAAATGACTGTAAGTGACCTCAACAGTGATGAGTATTTCATAGCACTTCCATCATGGAACTATTATTAAGTATGCACACAATTTCCCCTACAGTCTTCATGAGCATTCCTGGATTCCTCTTCAGTGCTAAGCTTTTGCATAGCACTACCCATGAGTAATACTTTGTACTACCTCCAGCTGATTCTGTGCTACACTAGTGCAATTTATTGCCCTCTATTGTTCATGCTTTTGTCACCTCTTGTCTAGACTAAAACAATGCAATACTCCTGGGCATAGCGCCATCCACGTCATAAGAAACTTAGAGCTAATAGAGAGTTCTGGAGGAAAATGTCTTCTTCAGAAAATTAATGAAAACTTGTTTCCCACACCTAAAAATGTATTAAGTCTCGCTCAGGGTTTCAGTTCTTATTTTAAAGCATGTAATAATTGCTTCAACCCTGCATAAGGTCTGCATAAATCTCTGTGATGAAAACCATGATTAACATGTCCATATCTGATGCAAAACAGAACTCTCCCTCATAACCATAAAGCTCACCTTTCACATGGGGAATTTATACAACTTTGTGGTACGGATTTCCAAGGAAAATAAGGATACTCCCACCACTCAAGAAAAAGATATGCCGCCTCAAATATGCCAAACCTAACACAGCATAGCATATGCCTTTAAAGTAGCTCCCAAACCCCCAAAATTGCGCACTGCATGTATAGGGAGAGGAAGAAGGGGAAAGACCAATCTACACGTCAGGGAACTCATGTGCATTGCTTAATGCACTCCCTTAGTGCAAGGAACTGAGATATGACAATGACAAATGCAGTATAATAACAATCCCTGTAGAACAGAAAAAAATGGGATAATTTCTCATAACTCTGAATAAATTTTAGGGAGAAGAGCTTATAAAGCAGCACAGAGAAAATTTATGACGGCTATTCACAATCTGTTGGTTGAGCAATTAACAGATTTGCAGTAATCCTAGACTATGCAGAAAAAAATGCTTTAAAAGAAAACAAAATTTCAAACGTTAGGAAATTTCAGACCTCAGTTTTCCAGACATAACTATCCTGCTCTGTGTATGTGCATGGCTTCACCCAAGAATATAGGGCCTCCAGCTGACTTCAGAGGCAAACTTGCCAGAACATCTTGCCATGGGAAAAAAAGTCTGCTACATCTTAGCCTTGTTCTTGGATATGGCTGAATGGTGCTGTTATAACTGAAATTTATCTTGTAAAATTTATGCCTGAGGCAAACATCTGGCATGATAAATTTGAACCAAATAGTTAGAAGTTAGAAGTTTTGTACAGCTATCCAAAACTGAAAACAGGATCTTATCATGAGCAGGGTCAAGCAACTGGAATGACAGGCACTGCTACCCCACCACAGCAGAATAACAAACTTAAGTCAAAGAGCTGAGAGCAAGGATATTTCCATCTTTAGACATCTACTTTTACAGTGGAAAATTACCTGTTATCCACAGCTTTTGCATCATGACCCATGTACAATAATTGTAAATTAATTTGTTCATCTAAAATGCTACTCAAAGTTTGATTCCAAGTAACAAACCACTAGGCACGAAAAACATACTTCGGATACGTGAAGACATAATGTCATCTTTGAAACAGATCAAAAAAGGCAAAGGCATTTTACTTGATTTTCTTGCATATATGGTGGCCTCAGATCAGCCCCTAAGCGAAAGATTTTAGAATTTTCTATTTCACAAAGTCTGCAACAAAACGCGAGGTGCAGAGCAGGATGGTATCAGTTAAAACATATGCAGGAAATTCAGATAGTCTGGTATATGACACAGAAAAGTGGCTGACAAATCATTTGCAAGTAAGCACACAGCAATGAAATGTTGTTGATGCACAACCTGAAACCAGAAAGAGCTGTGGTAGACGTTTTATCGTATCTAAACAAGGAGGTTTCAGCAGCAGAAAAGATAACAGATGGTTATAAAATCAAACGGCAGAATGGAGCTAACAAAATACTTGAATGAAGAATAGTATTTATTGTGTTATTGATACTTATTTTAGAGAACAAAATAAATATAAATTATCACAATTCATTCAAAGAATTATAAAGAAAGACCTGTTTTCCCTAGAGGGAAAAAAACCAAAAGAATAAAATGCTGTGTAAATATTCTGTGTCAATTTAAAAATTGTATTTGTCAGAAATTTTATACTGACTGGAGTTACAATGAAGCCCAAACACAGCTATAGGTGAAAAGAATGACTGAAAAAATGAATCAGTTTATGTATCTGACACTTTTGTTTGTAGTGACATTCACTCTGTTTTCATTAACTTTTATATTATAATACGGAATCTTAAGAGGAAAGCATGCACAAACTTCGGTTTCTGTTAAATACAGTACATTTGAAGAAAAAGGATCTGAAAAGTTGATGATACCAAGCTCATAAAAATACCTTTTCTGCACTGTTTTAATTGGCAATAACATAATTCTTGGAAGGAACAGAATACACTCTGAAATTAGTACAGACAGCCAACCAACCAGTGGCACAGAAGAACCAAAAAAGAACAAATAATCAGAGTGTCACAAGTAGAATAGTCCAGCAATGTACTCTAAGTTCCAATTCTTTTCTCTTTCTTACCTACTGTAAAGAGGTAGGAAGTCACAGCTTCTCCCTAAGTCCTTTCCTGTAACACTAATAACACTACCCAAAGATCTAGTTTCTTGAAAAAGAGTGCCTCAAATTTAAGGTCTCAGTACTACCTTAAAGCAGGAGAAAAAAAGAGAACAATCCAGTACTTCAAAATATCTTTTTCTTAATTTAAGATCTTATCATCTTTCTAAAGCACATTTTAGAGTTCACAGTCCATTTTGATTCTTTATCTTATTCTGTATCTTATTTGTAAGCTGAAGTTTTGTAGTGTTGAGAAAACTTCCTAATCAGAGATCTTTATGTGTTGTGTATAATAAGAAACTTACTTTTTGCAAACAGGAATGAAATATTGTAGCTATTAATATTTTCCTGGATACAGAATATGATTTGTAGAGTTAAGATCTGTTCTTTTAAAAATGGTAACAATAGTATGTTAGAGAAGAATAACACAAATTACAAACATCATAAAATAGGAAATCAGTTCCTAATTTTAAAAGGGTGAAGAAATAACAGAACGATGACAGCTCTCACATTGCCTCATGAAAAACAGTAATTTTTTGGTGTTTTGAAAGGCTGATACTTGTGGATACTCTCTCAACTGCAGTGCTCACAGAGCAAACATACCTGACACAGACACTTTTCACACAGGAGCACTGAAAAGAATCTGACAAAGGTAACTTAAAATATGCTATTCTATCAGATTATGTTTCTTGTTACTATGAAAACCAGCAGCTTTGTTTGCATTTATTTCTCAGTACAAAAGGATAATCTCATTGCAGGTATTCCATCAGACACTAATCTGCCTGTATGCCTAGAAGTGCTATTTTACACTGTATACTTCAAACCCACCAAACAATTGTGATACTAGGAGCACTATTCAATTTTCTTACATTAGCCATGTGCTCAAGTGCTTTATTACATCAGGAGCTAAAGCCAAAAGCTTTAAATGTCTTGACAACACACTGTAGATATTAGAGAACACTCTGGTAAGATTGTCACTGCTAGCTGAACACAGCCATCGAATTACACTGATCTGAAAGCAGCTGTTACAGAGTTTGCTGAGCGAATATGTGCAATTTCTTTTGTTTTTCTTTTGGATTTAAGATTACAGCAACTTTTATGACTACTTCAGTTTGCCCAAAGTACAAGTGTTAGATAGAAAACATGACCATGAGCTCACCGTTATCATCATGGGAATACTCTATTCCAGAAACAGTGCATCTTCGGAAAACCATCTTGTTTTCAGTAAGTGTCCCAGTCTTGTCTGAAAAGATAAACTGCACCTGACCCAAGTCTTCTGTGATATTTAAAGCTCGGCACTGCAGTTGAGAGTCTGTTTCTTCATCATATAGATCTTTATCTTGATGAATAAAGTACACTTGGCAGATTTTAACTATTTCAATGGATACATACAAAGAAATCGGAATCAGAACCTAGAATATACAAAAGGGAAGAGAATTGGGAGAAAACAAAAGCAAGGACACAATGAATTATCAAAGCTAGTTAACTTGGTATTAGACTGGAACATAAAGAGGCTATGTACTTTAAACATCTACTCTAAAGTTACTCTCGTGTTACAGAGTTTATTTACTGTGTTAGATGAGGAAAACCTATGGTGAATTGCAGAGCTGGAATGTGTTATTATTTCTAGAAAACTGATTATCAAAACGTGGACAGAAGCAAATCTTTCTTAGGCTAATAAGCTGAGCTTGAAACTAGCTGGGTAAGGAAAAGAGAAAAAAAAATCCCAACCCAAACCAGACCATACAATAAGAATACTGTAGATGTGAAAGGATTGAATAAATTTGTTCTCCATAAATAATAGACTGTTTACAAATTCACTTTGCAGGAATACAAGAAACAACATGAGAAATGTTAATCTCTCCATAGGAACAAAACCTTTAGCCTTGGCTTTTGTACTGCAAATTATTTGAATGAAGAAGGAGACATGAAAAGACTTTCAACTGTTTCTTGAGGATTGTCAAAACTACATAAAATACCTAATTTGTACATGAGTTTTTCTCTGCAGATGATTTTTTTCAGGATAGAAATTCCTGACTGCATACATTATTCCGCTTTCTGAATTAGATACGAGGGATAAATTATAGCATGTCTGTAAGTGGCGAATGTGATAATTTAAACAAAAACTACGGTGAAAGGCAGGGGTTTAAAGAATTTCATGATGAATTTTCTCAACCAATATCATAACCTAATCCCTCAGGGAAAAAATTATTTAAACGTTCTTTTTCATTCCCTTTTATAAACAAGTTGCTGCCTCCAGTAAAGCAACCTCCTCTAGTGTCCCACTAGGCAAACTTCAATATATCTCAGTGACATGAGGTTCTTTTACTTCTCTTAAGTTACCACCTTCACCGTTCAGGATATTTCTCCTCAGGACCAAAAAACTTTTAACGTAGTTTGTTACCTGGCTAACATACGGATTTGCTAAGAGGAGTATATCTGAAAAGCTGTTAAAAAAGTATAAAATTTATTTCCATACCAGAACACTGTACCCAAAGTGGCATCCACAATTGTTCCACAGTGGGTAGATAGGAAGAGTAAAGCTCATTTTCTGGCTCATGGGCTTGTTCCTTCCCAGGTGCAGGACCCTGCATTTGCCTTTGTTGAATTCCAGGCAGTTCTCTGAGCATCTCTCCAACCTGCTGAGGTCCTTCTGCAGGGCTGCACAGCCCTCTGGGTTATCGGCCACTCCTCCCAGCTTGGTGCCAGTGAACTTGCTGAGGAGGCATCTGCCCCTTCATACAAGTTACTGGTGAATCAGTTAAACAACACTGGGCCCAGTACTGAACCCTGGGGGACACCACTAGTGAAAGGCCCCCAGATATACCCTGTCCTACTGATTAAACCCTCTGGGATCTTTTTAGTGCTGGATTAGCTTCTTAGATGCCTTACTGGTAAAACCAGTACTACACATATTGCACATATAACTTTATTACAGCCAACCAGGAACAGAGGTAACAGCATGTACAACTTGATTACCTGGAACACTATGATCACCGTCAGAAATAAATATACCGAAGCTAAAACAGGTGACAAATATTTGCCATCAGGCCCTGGAACATCAAAAATTGGTTTCTTCTTCTCACCATATTGCCATACCCATAGGCCGTGACCTGCAGAAGAATTGGAAGAGAGAGAAAAGCAAATTACTCCAAGGAAAAATGCTTATGGTATGAATTTGTTCCTAAGAGTTATGCGGGAAATTGGTATTTGTTTTCAAATATTCTGCATGGCTTCTGAAAAGTGCCCCAAACCCATGGTTTTTTCTGCCTTGGGATTTGGGGTTTGAGAAAGGGCTTTGGCTGTCCTTAAGGACAGCATGCAAGGCTCATTTCACATAGCTTTATCTAAACAAAGTGAGCTGACAAAGTGAGTAATTTAGACTGTTTCTGTAGTCACCAAAAAAACCCTACACTTCTTCAGAAAGTGATTAATTTCAGTGATATGCTATGTGTTAAAATGAAAGAACTCCACTGACTGTACTAGATATATCGCCAGTCAGCTATCACTAAACTAGTTTCAGAAGAGATTTTAATTTTACTGTGTAAATAATATCCACCACGTGCAAAGAACTAATGAAATAACAGTATCAACAGAGTCAACAACATGGAAGCTGAGGAATGAAGAACAGAAGAAATTCTAGGTCTTGCTCGAAATGGTTTTTTTTAATTGATTGTGCTGATAACTAAATAAAGATAAGATTGTTATTGTTGGGAAAATTACATTCTTGCTAAAGAGACAGAATGTTGCCTTTTTAAGCACAGCACTAATGTTTACAATCCTAAAATCCCTAAAATCGTATGCCTGATGTTTTTAAGGCATAAAAAACAAGCAAGAATTCTTCTGCAACAAGAAGCATTCAAACTATCACTATATGTTGAAAATCAGAAAAAAGGACAAATGTCTACTTTAAAAATAATCTTCTGTAAACCACCTTTGACAAGATCCTTGATACATAAACCCAGCACTGAAAAATAAAAACACATAAGTGAGCAGATTATTTTGTCCCTGTACTACCAATATGAGATCACATGCATGATGTCTTTATTGATGTGTACATTTTTATTCTTGAGAGCAAAAATAGAAAGCTCCATGCTGAGAATGACCTACATTAACGTTTGTTTTATAAATAACTTTAGATTTTCAAAAGAATTAAGTGTCATATCTCCAGTTATACTTTATTGACAGAAGGCACGAAAATGGCCTGACTTCTGCAGAGCACCAGGCAACTCAAAGGGCTCGAGCAAATTTCTTTCCAGCTGTTTGTGGTTGCCAACACCTCGAGCAGTTTGCTCTGGCCCTCTGCTGGCGGTTTCCAGCCTTGTAGCAGACGGGACAGAAGGCAAGGCGCACCTGTCACCTACTGTGTGCCACCTCCTCCCGTTCACGTTCACACCTCGGGGGAGCCCCAGCTACACTGAAGCCACTCACAGGGCACACCCCGCTGCTGCTGCTCTGGGGACAACACCGCGGGGGCAGTGGCACGGGGGACAGCTGCAGGCAGTGGCTTCCTGCTGTGAAGCCTCACCACGCCACTTCAGCCCCGATGACTGGGCTCCCCAACACTGAAACGTTACAAAAGCGTGTCATGAACTCAGTGAAAACAAATAAGCTGGCTGATTCACAGCTGGAAATACTCATCTTTAAGCAGCATTTAACAATACCTGGAAAAAGGCACACAGATGTATTAAAATGGTATAAGATTGTTATTAAACTACACCACGGTTGTTAGGAAACATTCTGGTGTTTATGCCACATGACTCACACACAAACCTTACAGAACACACAAATATTAAGGATGTGGAATTCATATGCCATATATAAAAATCATTTTGGGTGCCAAATGTAAAACTCAATTCTTTTTCACAAATGAACAGAAAAAAGGCCTGAAGAGACACAACCTGAACTGCAGCATTTCCTTAAACACTCCCAGAAGTCTAGAGAGTATTCTACTTGGCTTTATGCAGACTTTTGCTTATTTCTTCTATGTTAAAGCTGCAGCCTTAGGGACAGCGAGTCCATATTGTGCACTGTGCCCTGAATTTAATAAATAGTACTGGGGAATACCACTGTGCTGATTATGTTTATTCTCTGCTCATAAATTACTTTGCTGATTGATTAATGACATGTTACACTCAAACACCTGTAATTTTGATGGGACTACATATGAACTGGGGGGTTTTTTGGGCTTGACATTTTTGGATGCTACCAAGGGGAGTATAATCTAAAACTTCAGATCTCTGGTGCTAATTGCATATATTTGATTAAGACTAAGAAGGTATTTAGATTAGCTTGCGTATCAAGACATTTTGATTTTGAAAAAAATTAGTACGGAGACAGTTTTATGGATTTATGTTTTGGCAGACATATGTTTTCCATAAAGCTAAGTGCATGAATCCCAAGGCAGTGTAATACTTAAGTTTCTAGTAGGAAAGAGAACTTACCGATGGCAGAAAACAGACACATGATTAGAAGTATGAGGACACACCAAAGGACATCAGCATTCATCTGTCTTTCAAGCTTACTGCGCTTGTAACGTGGTCCGTTATTATTTAACAAAGCTTTGGTCTCGTGCCCTGCAGAGAGAATTGCATCAAATGTGTCATATGGAACTTTGCTATTATTTTAAGAAAACTATAAAGAGGTGGAGTGCCCCATAAGACAGAAAAACAGCTCTTACCTGCATAGATTACTATTCCTGCAACTTCTTCTGTATTTCTAATGGTACATCCACGTAACAAAAGATTCTCTTTGAACAGTCCATCCTTTTTTCCACTTTTATGAATACTACAGAAAATTTAAAAACAGAACAAAACACAACATGTCAAAACATTAAGCTTGTTAAATCATACTTTAGCCCAGGAAGCATCTTCAAAGTTTAAGAAATTTTTTCAATTTGATCGGAAAATATTTCGTTAGATCTTCCTCCTGGGAAGGTTCTCTGTTGGACTTTGAGATTACTTATCCAAGGATCCCCGACATGCAGCAGCCCAGCTGGAGCAGTACCAGTTGCTGTTGGATATACAAATGGCCTGGACAAATGTTCACTAGAGATACGCGGGCCAAATGGACAGCATGTGTGCAGCCTAGCTAATGCTTGGAAAATGCACTGGACTTCCTGTGCGTGTGTAAACTGACTGAGCAATCACAGTTAATCCAGTCCACCTAAAAGCAGCTGTGTAGTGGATATGATTAACCCAATATTCACATGTGCTTACTAAAGAAATGCTAGAAAGAGATATGGTGAAGTTGGGAAAAGACAGTGCTTCAAAAGCAGTGATACTAAGGAAGATGTGCCAGGGATAAGACACATCAGTTCAGTGAAAAGAAAAGGAAAAATATTCCATGTATTCATCAGTGAGAGCAAGAGAAATTCTTTCAGAACTGTCTCACCAATTGTCTAAAAATGGCCTGCACCCTGAGGATTCTTGTTGACTAACACCAAAACACATGAGAAAAATGGAATGAAGTCACATTTTCACTACAACTTATTATCTGCTGTGTATGGACTGACTGAAATTTCAGCTGACAGAGAAATACAGAAAATAGCCATATGAGAATTAACAGCAAAATGCTAAACAATAGTAGCAAATTAAAAATGGTATTAGAATTTTTATTATGTAAAAAAGACAAATGAAATAATAATTTCAAACCATTTTCAAATGAATAAAATTTCATTTTATCAAGTGAAGTACCCCAATGCCTCAGAGAAGACTAAAGCAAGTCTGAATTGTTTAAATGTTCTGTCCTCACTTCCAGACCATCAAAACCATCACACTTTCAGAGTCTAAAAAAATGGACTGCTATAAAAAAACTAGCAAAAGCTAGAAGTCCAAGATAAATCCTGAGAAAGCACATATGCTACACTAAAATTAACATTGTGCTGCTGCGACACCAAATTTTATGTCTACCTGGATTTGAACACTTAAAATCCTCTGTCCCCTGAAATCTGAAAACTGGCTTCAAACTGTGATTTTTATAGAAAGATGGATTCCTTTTATTTGCTTCATTTTTTCTAAGCCTTCACATCTGGGTTATATAGTCATGTTTTTCCCTGTAAGACTCTTCTCTTTTTCTAAATGAGGACCAAATTCTAATTTAAGTACATACTTCTAGGATCGCAGGCCTAGGAACTATATCAAGTATCCTGAGATCTGTAAGAAGAAAAGGTTCACATTGGTGAATTCTTTGTACTTGTCCCAGTCTAGCAGAAGTACTTGCAGTTTATTCTGCAATCCTGGTTATGCTATGTAATGTCAAGTCAACGCTTTCAGTGAGCAGAATATACCTGTGTATATATACACACATATACAGCCTGTTTTCGTTCAGCACAATATATTATACTCACTCTCTGCTCAAATAAATAAATAAATAAATAAATAAATAAAGAAAGAAAGAAAGAAAGAAAGAAAGAAAGAAAGCAAGCAAGCAAGCATTGGCATTTTGACAAATATGCTTAGCTTTTCTCTGCAGGGATGGAGAAGAAGCATTGGGTTTGACTGCTGAGGTAGCAGCAGCAGTGGTAAGATCTGACTAGAGACCAGAAACGGAGAAAGAAAGAAAGAAGTAGATACTGTCAAATTTACAATTCTGACACTAAAATTAAAGGTGGTTTTTTAGTCAGAAGAGAACTTTCCCTTCTCAGCTCATCCTCCCTGCCAGTCTCAGATAGAAGAACAGAGCTTTTACTTCTGCTCTTTTCAGCAAACCTCCTCAACCTCACCTTTTGCCAAAGCAGCCTTAGCTGGGGGGCTGCCCAACATCCCTCTTGCAGAATGCCAATAGGTGTTAATTTGTCTGTGCTTAAACTATGGGAAATAATTTCTGTCGAAATTACACTGCTACTAAGATTCTGTCATTCCTCTGATTTTTAAGGCTCAGTTCTACATTAGGCTTTCTCATAAATCATGAGGATGTTTGAATTTCCAATAAAATCTCCAAATGATAGTATGATTCCTGTAAATAAATGGGACTTTTTAGGCATAAACCTACTTAAGCAGTACTTTCTCTGCCTTATAATTTTATAACCTTCGTTAAAACACTTCACAGTAACAGTGGACTGTGCCAGCTATATTGCACATGGCAAACTCCCCATACAATTACTTGCATATTTGTTCTATGCAATTATATATTTGTTCTTACTCTCTTAGCTTACAAAAGCAATTGTGCAACATCTCAAGTTAACCTGTAGGTGTTAAAACCCCAATCTACTGCTCTCACCCACAGGCTGAGCCTTCTTACCACATCTCATCCTTACATGCATTATCCAAATGAAGTCAGACAATTCAGCTGTTGCTCACCAGACCTTTAGAAAACACGGATGAAATCAAAATCTGGGAGAAAGAAGCCAACAGAGGCTGGAGGAAACTCACTGTTTCCCTCTTGTCTACAGTCACCCCCAGTGACTCCATAACAGAACATACACTTAAGACCGTTGGGCACTGACAATAAAAGGAAGAAAAAAATTACAGACAGAAAGGTCTGGATTAAAAAATAATGAAAACTAGAGTTAGATAAAACTGCTCACTTTGATAACAAACCTGCCAATTGTAAACTTTGTGTCTGGGTTGAGAGACAGCCTAGTTCCCATTTCTAGCCCTGCAGAGTTATAAACCTTAAGCTTGTGAAAAATGCTGAACAGTCTGTTTTTCCCCTTTCTGGATTCAGGCCAGTGTAAGTTACAAGCAAAGAAGGAAAATTTTCTCTGTCATTCTTTAAAACAGTGTCCGGCTGAAGCTGTTCAGATGCCTGGAATGCAAAGGCCAAGCCATGACGAAACACACTGGCAAGTGCAGGTGTAATGTTCTTTTTCTCTGCACTTTCTCACAGGGATGACACTGCAAAAATGTAGTATCTTAACATCTAAAATACAAATGCACCACGAATTAGGAGAAGTGGGCAGATCAGATGCAGTTAACTACTACTGTGCTACAGCACTCTGAAAGTGTTTGTACAGAAGTAAGCCTCTGGTTTAATAGAGCAATGCCAAAATTACCTCGATGGTAGCTCACTTCAGCTTTCTGTCATGTTTTGTTATGTGCTTACCAGCATTAATATCAAGGTAACCAATGAAAACTTCATTCAAAAGAGAGTATTTTTTTACTTTTTGGTTTATCAAGTGTCTTACAAAGGAAATGGTAGAGCTGGCATTACTTTCCAAGGCTTGACACTCCCAAAGAAAATATTCAAGAGTCTTAAACATGGTCTCAGTGAACATTATCAGTCAGAAACTTCCTGACTCTCAGTTGATGAAAATTAGTCTAGGTTGTTTTGGGGGTTTTTTTCCAGGAGTGGAGGTGTTACTATAGCACATTAAAGAGACATCACTATAGATTTATAATTGTTTTTTCTTAAAAAAATTGTAACATGATTTTATATTAATTTGGGTTTGTTACCTTAGGATGGGCTTTGAAATAGAAATACACACACGTATTCATCTCCTTCTTCTTCTTCTTCTTCTTACAATTCCAAGCTATACTTATTTTGGTACGATCAGATAAAATTTTATGTTCTTGTCTAAGAATAATATTATTATTTTAAAAAAGCTGAGAAGTCAGAATCCCAGTTACTACTTCTCTTTTTCCCTTGCCTATATACACACAAAAAGGTATAAAAAAAGATTTTTAAAGCAAATATTGCTATTTTTGGAACCTGGAATTGGATTTTTGAATGTTTGCCATGCATACTGTACATAACCTGGCTAGACACATACAGGCAGGGGGCATGTTAGGTTTTGTTCTACTCTTCTTACACAGGATAGTTTCTATAGGGAAAATAAAAGTGAGGGAATGTTCTTGGGTTATCTGGAGGTGCAGAAACTGCAAAAGAGAATTGAAGCAAGTGCCTGAATAGAGCTGGTATTCTGCCTGTGCATCTGCACACCCCGAGTGTGTTCAATGCAGATTGTGGCAATACAGCTGAAGAATTCATACGTAGTAATGTGCATACTGCACTTTCTCAGATATAGGGTAGGGCTAGGCCCATCTCAATGCATTTTGCAGTATTTTTTAAAAATTATTATCATATCTCCTTTTACCCTGGCCTGCATGGGCTACGTTGGCTACCTACAGTGATTTTGTTTCAGGAAAACCGTGGGGAACAGAATTTCTTACATGTTTACAGCATACACACACAAATATTTCTATTCCCTGAAAGATTTTCAGCACAGACATTAAAACCAAAGTCCACTTCCTATTTCAAACAGGAAAAAAAAAATCTTAATCAAAACTGGAAGCCTACTAAGTGGTCAAAATTTCTAGGAAACTTTAGCAGTAATGTTTCAGCACAGCTTTTACATATGGATCTCTTGAAAGTCCTATTTAAATATTTTGGTATAATTTCTTTTCAGTCGAGCTATTCTTGGCTGGTAGCTACATGAACCATTCCTTCAAGCAGCAACTACTGGTACGATTTTGAACAAGAATTAAGATCCGAGTTTGACATGGCAATGACATGTTTCAATGCAGATGTGTTAATTGATATTCATCTTGTAAATGTATGATTTGAAATAGACTCCTGATTCCATTACACTAATGAAGGAACTCTAAAAAGAGAGGAGGAAAAGCCTTCTTCTGTGATAAATTAGGGGACTGAGAATTTATTTGTTGAGGGGTTCGTCCCCACTCTTTAATTCAAAAGGCACATGGTCCTTTAGCTGTAAATCTCTTGGAACATTGCTGATGAGAGCTGGAAATCACCTGATGCTTTCTGCCAGATTCAATATTTGTGTCAAAATATATTCACATAATTTGGGAAACTATAAAATATAAAGAAGATGAAAGATAATCAATACTAAACAATAGTCACCAAAAAGATATTACCATGTTTTCTGCGATGTAATTCAAATGGTTCTGTAACTTAAATGCCACAGGCCTTTTCCACATGGAGTAAATAAGTAAATATATAATGGAAGACAAATTTATGCATATTTTCTACAGTATTCTGCTCAATATTTTGGGGACTAAGATTCACACATAAAGTGTGCTAGAAAAGCTGCCAAACTTTCCATTTCCATATCTGGAAATGGCATGTCTGCAGTAGAGCAGGCTCTCTATTAATGGAGACAGTCACACACCCTCATGCAGTAATGTCTAATACTAAACTTTTTCTTCACATGAACTGTAGGGCTTTGTGCTGCTAAATAAAGGAACACATTTTCCCACACTACAACTCGATGTAGTTTCAAAGAAACTGTCCTGATTTACACCAGCTGACAGTACGTCCTACACAATCTGTGACATCTGAGAGTAGTAACTGCGGTGGTAAATAGCATCACTATAAAAAACTCCCCAAGCTTCAGCAATTTACCTTGTGACATTTACACAATTTAATACTGCTTATCACTCCTAATCAACATGGGTGGTAAATCATTGTATTTGAAACAGAATTAGTGTCAGCTTAACTCTCTCCATTAAAATTTAGGCAAAGATTATGTATCCTTGGTTCTCACTCTCCACATGGTAACAGACTGTAGAAAAATAAGTCAGGCAGGAGTGCATCTCCTAAGCCACCACAATCAACTTACCTGTGCACTACAGTCCAGGCTACATTAGAAGCAAAGTGCTTTGCACATCCTCAAACATTTGTTTCTGAGCAGGACTGATTGGCCAGAGATGAGCACCCTGCTAATGTAGCTCTGTTTGTTTAGAATGAAGTCAAGTGGGCATAGGTGATGTGGTAATGCAACAAGCACACCCATCGTGTGAGCCAATAATTTCATTTTGTCTGAAGGAGAAGAAAGGAACAGTGCCATAGCTGGAGAAGTATCAGTTTTGCCTTCTGATTTTCCTCAATGACACATATATTAAAAGAAATATCCAACAGACCCATCTTCATAAACGTGTACAACAGATTGTGTTTGTTTGTTGCCTCTCTTGGACTTGTTTTCTATTTCTTCCCATTTCCAGATGGGGTTTTTTTGATCCATGGAGGAAAAGGAGAAAAGTGCCTGTAACTGCAGTGCTTCATACATTAATTTCTGTAGTGTAAGCTGATTAGCAAATAAATCCATCCTAAGGAATGGAAACATGAGGTTCCCATCTCACCTTGAAGTGAAGATCCTCTAAAACAGCCTTAAATATGCAGCCCCATTTAAATGTGATGATGATGGAACTTACAGAAGACAGCCCAAAACAAACAAGCATTTATTTTACTCCATATTAGAGAAAAGGAGTGTATACTGAAGGATATTACATGAAATACTCACATGTAACCTCGAAACCTACTTAAGTCGTTGTTTGGCTTCTCACATTCAATCACACTGGTGAACTTCAAGGGGTCAAATTCTGAGTCCTGGAATAATAAGAGTGTTCATTATTTAGAGCAGAGACTTGAAAATTATATCTAAAATCACTTTATTTTATAGTTTTTCTAATATAATAAAGTCCAGCTTTTTTCCAAAGGCAATCAAAGCAAAGATGCAGACCACTGGCACTGAAAACCAAATGGACCTGGGAAACAAAACTCCCAAGATGCCTCCCAAAATTTCCCTTACAAGGATGAGTTCTGTTCTGCAAGTGGAAGATGTCAAATGAATTTGGTCTGGAGTGGAAAAATGAAATTTACCTGGCAAATCTCAAAATATTAAATATTATCATTATACTTCATGTTCAGTGAAGCCACTGAAAATCTAGGACAATACAAGTCAGTATACTGCCAATTATGAAAAAGCTAATATGAGCTTTTGAAATATTAGCAAGACTTCTTAATTGCTTTATGCCAACAGAGATATATTAATCTACTACAGTAAATTACACACATATAGCAGAATAACTTTTTCTTAATTATCACTTAAAAACCTTCTTGATTGTCTAGCTCATTACTCCGAAGCTGGTATTGTTGCTGACTATTTAAGTTTACCTGTAGTTAGCACCTTGTTGTGTTGGAGGAAAAACATCATATCACAGCAGAATTACTTTATTTTGTTAAATAAAAATCAAAGTTCTCCTTTCTTTGCTAGATCAAACTACACATTGAAAGCACAGATATCTGATCCTAGCGCTGCAGAGAAGGCTGTTTATCTCCATCAATGAGGACTACCTTTATAAAGCTGCTTTGCATACCATTTGAATAAAAGAACTAATTGTGAACTATCATATTATTAAGCTTTCAACAGTGATAGCACTTCATATGTTAGAATGGTTTTGCTGAGCTGCTGGAGACCCCAATCACCACTTTTTAGAGTAAACTTGTGAGAATAGTTGACTGAGAATCAGTAACCAAAGGACAGACACAATCTTATTGCCAGTTTCTCTGAAACACACAGGTGATTCTGAGATTTTTTGATGTTGACTCTACTCAGGTGAAAAAACAGATTTTAAGTAAGAGATAAAAGAAACTAGAGGCTATGTCAGCATCAAAACCAATACCCTCAATTTTTCTACTGGTTACACCTGGAAGAAAGACAGACTTACACTATATAGGTGACAATTCAAACCACCCACGCCTGACACTTCTGAAAACCTTTTCTGTATTTTGAAGAAACAAGAGATGATAAAGAGAACTGTGAAAATGGGCTGTCACTTAGAGACAGCTACAGCCCACTGGAGGAAAGAAAGATTTTTACATGCAGAATTTAGCTTGTAAACAAGGAGGAAAAAAACCAAACTAGTAAAAACAAAGGACAGCTCTGAGTAGAGACTGCTTTGCTGAGAATCAGACTCCCCAAATTACATCAAGGTTGGCAGTCAAGAACCTGAGCCTTAGCCAGAAATAACACCTGCTCTGCTGCCCCAGATGATCTTTTCCTTCCTTGCCCCAGTATGTTCCTTGGCAGAAGAAAAAGAATAAAAGGTATAGGAAAAATAATCTATGAACACTCACCACTGTAGCTTAAACTGCATTTATCAATTGGATGGAATGGGAAACATTTCTTTTCTCTTTATTATAAGGTACTATATATACATTTAATTTAGCACCAATTTTCATTCAGTGGTCTTAAGAAAAGAAAAGAAATAAATCATAATATCTTTGATGAATGTCTGTGAGGGAATCCTAGAGACACCTAATAATAAAACCTAATATAATCAAATGCAGGTTCTGTATGGCTGCTGAACTCAGCAGAGAGAGCGTGATTGGACACATTATCTTCTAGAGCAGTTGGACAACTGAATCCCCTTTCCGCTAAGAAAACCTCCCAGCAAGGTTTATATTTCACAAATAAAAAAAAAAAAAGGTACTTAAAATATAGAGGCTTCTAAAGTCTTCCCAAATAAAAGATCTTGGCAAGATCAGAGAGGACTAAATGTACCCGACTTCCCCATCAGTACCATGCAATATTGTCTTTATCCCTCCTTTGTTTGTTGAATTCTTTTCATTTATGACTCAGTTTTGGAACTGAAAGTCCTTTATCATTAAATCTAACTGTCTGTATATTTGTGTTCTGTTGCAATTAACTTGAAATATGTGATTATGGTCTTTACCCAGATAATATCTGGGAGTGAAAATCCAATTAGAATAGTAGTTTACATAAGGAAAAAACCTGATTAATTCTGATTTATGGCAAAAGCTCTTTGGTTTATTAATAAATCAAACTGCTCCATCTCTTCCCTGTGGAATGGGAGGGCAGATATACACTGTATATTACAGCTGATGACACTGTTTTGATGTGAAAATACCTTTTGGTAAATGAAAGAACAAATATGTTGAACACAGCCTGTGTGTGACTGCTTTCAGTGGTTACAAAGAAGCACAAATTTAACGTAAGACTTCACAATGATCAAAGTTTTGCTCCTTTCAATGCTGACACTCACACTTCGGCAGCAATTGAAACATAAACTGTGGTGATGTTCTCATGTATTAACAGCTAAGAGAAGCTGCAGTTAGGCAGAAGTTAAAACCAAAAGTGTGCCTTTTACAGTGCACAGATTTGCTCTTTTTTCTTGGTAAAAGTCCATAAAAAGAAAATTCTTCACCACTACCTTTAATCTTTCTCTTACACTGAATTTCTGCATCACTGTTAGGACACAAGAAACAAGATCAAAACATGGTCAAACACCGAACTTCCCCAGACCTGTGTGCAGTAGTTATCTGATGTGCCTGATTTTGTGTAGCTTACTTCCCACTAAGAGAACTGCTGGGCATTAAAGCTGTCCCAGTACCAAGAGGGATTAAAAGCTCCATGCCTAGACAGACTGTAATCTGAAATTAGGCTTTCCAGTGCCTAATTTCCCTGAAATCTTGAATTCTGTGGTGTTCTCATCATCCCTCCATGCACATCAGCAAGGCTTGGTCATACACAAAAAGCAGCTGGAGGCATTTTTTTTAAATTTTCTGAAGGCATGTATCACTTTTTCTGTGGTACCTTGGCAGGTGTCCCAAACTTGTGCACCACTGATCTGAACAACTGACTCTGGTTGTAAAAACTGGGGAGAGATTCACTGATTGCACATATTTCAACAGAGTATTTTATAAAACTGTTGGATAGCAAAGGCCAGGGCTAAATTCTCTTCATGTCAGTCACAATATTTCTGTTGAACAATCAGTTCTACTTTTGCTACCATGTACTTTTTACTTGCCATGACTAATTCTAAGGATAAGCCCCTGTAAAATGAAGTAAGGCAAAACTTGCTGCTTTCACTCAAGGCAGATGTCTTGCTGCTAGGTAGTGCTTAACCTGGAGCACAGACCAATGCTCCGATAATTGACTATGCTTCAGGAGAGTATTAAATTATGCTCGAGATACCTTGGAGGAGTAAAATCCACTTCTTGCTCAACTCTTCTGCCCTATTATGTCACATCAAAATGAAAAAAAAACAGGAAAAGAAAAGAATAAAAAAAAGAAAGAAAAGAAGGGCTTTGATTCAATAAGAAACTGACTTCCATCAAATTCCTGACTTTTTTTGATTTTGCCAAGATAGCTTTAGTCCACTGCTTTCCTTGGAAATAAGACTGCTGACTTCTCAGGAAGTCAGAATACCTTCATAGGTATTTCTGGAAGTTTGGAACTTGTCAAGAGGACACATGGTGATACTTACATTGGGTATTTTATATACTCAGGGATTCCATGGAATGTATTTCATTTCTTCAGGACTCCTCTTGCTAGGAAAACGTTTAACATCCTATACAGAAATCCTATTTCTTCCACTTTCGTAAAACCTAGGGAAATTCATTCTTAGTCTAAATGCAGCGATGGAAAAGCTTATTTTCCTTACATAAGCAGACCTAGTCAAACTGCAAAAAACTGCTATATATTGATTCCTTCAAGGCTGAATTTCAAATTAAAGTTAAATTGCAGATGCAAAGGATTTTGTGACTAGCCTTTTAACAATGCACTAGCTATTAAATCTGATAAAATGTTCCATTTAAAACAATATCTTAGGTCTGCAATAATTAGGCTGTGTGTTGTACCCTAAAAAGGTGAAGTGTTGAGGGGAAGAAAATGTTACAATGCCTTTACAGAGTGGGAAACCAGCAGGTAGACAGATGAAGACAGTATAGAGATTTGTCACAAAAAAAGCAGACCGAATTTAGCTGTCTCCAACATGACTTTGTAGCTTCAGCTGTAAGATCATTCTGAATCTCTACAGTGAAATGCCAACCTTTTCAGTTCTGCTGGCAACCTCACGAAACTGTCATAGCTCAAGAAGCAAAGCATGCCAGATGAGTCAGTTTGACAATTACACAATGTTCAAACAACATATTTCCCTTCATTAAATGCCTGTTGTATGGGTGATTTAATAGCATGCTAGTGATATTAACAATGCATAGTTATTAAAATGTTTTCCTTTATTCATCTGCCCTACTTTACTGCTGCAGAAACCTGACTTTGATGTTCAGTCCTTGCTTCCAATAGGACAGCAATGGGTACCCAGGATGCCCTTGGGTGACAGTGACAGTTACCCGCTTATCACATTGTGTTTACTGGCTATGCTGGGGATCTTATCCAGACTTCTCCCTGCAGTGCAGGGCTGATGAGGGCTCTGGGATTTGTTTTGGCATGTATGTCTGGAGGAAACAAAAAAGGAGAAATGGAGTCATGGGGACAACTCAAAGAAAATATTTAATAGACAAAAATCTGCCTCAGCCAGAAAACTAGTTTTTCCAGTTTAAAAGCTTTTAAGTGCACTAATAATTCATCCTGTTAATGCATTGGTCCATCCTGTTACTGCTTTACATAGCAGTACCCTGCCTTTACGATATAAAATTAATCTGACCTTTTATAAATGTGCAACTGGAATTACACACTGATGTTATGTATCCAAAGCATATGAACTGTTTATACACTGGAAGTGAAATGTTTTCATGTCTTAACCGCATTAGTCTCTCTGGCACAATTTATCTGTGCCACTAACTCACAAGAAAAGCAAGAAACAATTGGGTCTATGCTGTTTAGGAACTAAGAAGATCCAGCTGTACATCAGAATTTGACTGTTCTGTTTTTCACACTGAAAACTACTATTATAATTGGAATTTTTTCAGTGTTGTTTGTTTAAAATTAACACATGTTCAGTATTCAGAAACACTGGAACAACTGAGCAAGTCAAATACATTTTAGGAGGCTGATCTTCCTCTGGCTGACTTAAGTTTTCCTCTTTGTAGAAAATAATATGAGAGAACAGTGCAATATCCAGGCTGCAGGAAAGAAAATGTATTGCTTGCAAGGCCACGGAAGATCTCAATAATTCGATAACAGCCAGCTGAAGAAACTGCTGTTAGTCAATCATGGAACAAAAGTACCAAAAAAAAAGTCAACAACGCTGAAAATACACACATGCAAGTTCTAATGTCCCTTAGGATGATGGCCACCCTCAGCAATGCACTGAAAATTATGGTGGTGTGAATAAATTCATTTATGGACTATGTTAGTGCTGGAGAGTGGTAAGGGAACAGTGTATGTCGAGACTGAAATACAGACCTAGACCTGGACAATTAAGAAAGTGGTATCTGCCTGTTCCAAAAGCCAGTCACTGAAATAAATGAATGGGTTCATAGTCTGTAAGAGGCAACCTCAGTATTAGCTCAGCACTTCAACTGAACCATAAACCAAGCCTCTCAAGGACTCCCAAAACTCTGTGTACAACCCATACTGCTGCTGCAGAGGCTTTTCACTTCATGCTCACAGACAGATGTAACTCTCCCCACTCTCCAGTGCTTTCTCCTTTCTGGAAGGATTTCTAGCAGTCTTTCTGCTCCATTTCGTAACTGCTGGAAGAAAACTCCAGTTGATTAGTGGCAGAAACATCGCACAGTTATTTTAAAGTAGTAGCACAACAGCTCAGATCAGCTTCTGGATACAACTTGTACTTCTCCTGCTCTAGTCCAGACTGCTGGACAGTCTGACTTCCTCTGGATGAAGTTCTGCAGAAGAAATGGTGACGGAAAGGGCTAAGAACCTTCACCCAGAAGAGAAAAATGCCAAGCACTGCTCTTACATCATTCCACAAATAAAACTCAAAACATCGGAGTTCTGACAAGAGAGAGTGGTTGGTAATGCAGGGGTTTTCTTGTGAATGGTAAAACCTAACAGTAGCAGCTGTAGTGTCAGGATGCAGTTAAACACATCAAAGCTTGATGACCCAACCTCAACCTGAAGACAGGGAATCTGGATAAAAGCAGCTTTACCTTACAAAGTATTAGGTTTAA
The DNA here is from genome assembly GCA_013400235.1 of Oriolus oriolus. Lineage (NCBI taxonomy): Eukaryota > Metazoa > Chordata > Aves > Passeriformes > Corvidae > Oriolus > Oriolus oriolus. The sequence continues at coordinate 326,924 of VXBT01005721.1, read as the reverse complement.
GAAACGTCTCTAGGATGAGAGGGAAACCTGTAACATACAGCAACTGCCTAAGGAACTGAGAGATTCCGGCCCCTGGCAACTGCAGGGGAGCACAGAGGGAAAGAAGCAGTCCTAATGAAAAGACACCTTTTATTCCAAATACTACAGGGCGGCATTTATATCAGCACTACCACAGTTTTGTCAGCCTTTGCACGAGCATCTCCAGTGTGAGAAGGTGCAACAATCAAGTAAAATCTCCCCAAACTGGACACTGGCGTGCTGTCTTCACTTGGATTCGTATTTTTTATCAACATTTACTATCACGTGCCTGCCCTACTGCAAACATGGCATTCAGAGTGAATCCTCTCCGCTTAATCCCAGCGGTTTCTGTTCTTCCTTCCTAGCCCTGTAGAGAGGGCGGAGGTGCAGCTGCGAAGATTAACAGTCAGTCTGAGGCCAGCAGGCTGTGGCTGACATGCACAGTACAGGTGGGGAAGTTGGGATGGCTGCAGAACACTTTGGTTAGAAGCTTCCCCTCTGGTCTATTTTCATCTGCTATCTGTTCTACTGAACAAGCTCCTTTGCAATCAACATGTTAAAAGTCACCAGCAAAATGAAGAACACCTTCTCAAGGAATTCAAGGGTGTTTCATTTTTCAGACACAAGCTGATTGCACGAATCTTATGAAAGGAAACTCACAACAGCCTTGCCAGGTACAAAACTGGGAGATGAGCTGAGGGGAATGAAAATGTATTGTTGTGGCAGAGACCAAGGTTTGTTTCCCTTTTTACCTCTTTAGACAGCCTCATGCTTCAGGCCAGCACAATGGTTACAAAGCTCCTGCATAGTCTTGTCTTCAGTAGTCTGTATGCCTTGTTCAGGTAAGTGTGGCCATCCAATGTACATGAAAATGTGTATGTATATGAATATGACCTGTTGAATTAGATCACAGCAGCACAGCAGAGTCTATTACTCTCGTACAGGCTTTCCTCACCACCTCTCTTACCCTCTGCGTAGATGTCATCCGCTTGGACTTCTGCTTTGATACGGTCTTCTGTTTTGATTTGGCCTGTTAGATGGGTAAGGAATTGGCTGGATGGCCATGTCCAAAGAGTTGTAGTCAATGATTTGATGTCCAGGTGGAAACCAGTAACGAATGGTGACCCTCAAGGGTTTGTATTGGGGACCAGCGCTATTTATCAGTGACACAGACCGTGGGATTGAATGCACTCTCAAAAGTTTGCAGATGACACCAAGCTGTGTGGCGTGTTTGACATGCTGGAGGGAAGTGATGCCATCCAGAGAGACCTCAACAGGATTGACAGGTGGGTCTGTACAAACCTCATGAAGTTCAACAAGGCCATGTGCAAGGTCCTGCATGTGGGCTGGGGCAGTTACCAGTATCAATACAGACTGAGGGATGAATGGATTGACAGCAGCCCTGGGGAGTAGCACTGGGGATACCAATGGATGAAAAATTAGACATGAGCTGGAATTGTGTGCTGGCAACCCAGAAAGCCAGATGCATCCTGGGTTTCATCAAAAAGGCGTGGTCAGCAGGTTGACGGGGGTGATTTTCCCCCTCTATCTCACTCTCATGAGACCCCACCTGGAGTGCCATGTCCAGCTCTGGTATAAGCAACACAGGTAAGAGTGGTTTCAGAGGAGTGCCACAAAAAGGATCCAAGGGCTGGAACACTTATCCTATGAAGAAAGGTTGAGAGGATTGGGGTTGAGCCTGGAGAAGGCTCCAGGGAGACCTCACTGAGTTCTTTCAATATATAAAAACACCTTATAAGAAAAACTAAGAGAAACTTTTTACCAAGGCTTGCAGTTACAGGACAAGGGGAACATTTTTAAACTGAGAGTATATTTAGATTAGACAAAAAGTATACATTTTTTACTAAAAGGATGGTAAGACACTGCAACAGGTTGCCTAGAGAAGCTGCAGATACCTCATTACTGAAGTGTTCAGACTTGAGTTGAACAGGGCTTTGAGAACACTGATCTAATGAAAGATGTCCCTGCCTTTGGCAGGAGTGTTGGATGAAATGGTCTTTAAAGGTTCCCTTAGAACCCAAATTACTCCATGATTATATGGCTCTTATCCATATATTCATTATTATAAGCATTCAAAAAATACAAGATGTTGAAGTGTAACCAATGAGAACAAATGTCAGACAAAAGACCAACAGGGAGAACATCAATTAATGAAATAACGTGTTTCATTTTCCTTCCATGTCATTATCAGTTATCTAAACTAAAGATCACTGAAACAACTTCCTATAAAGCACCAGGAGATAGTCCATTGCTTTTTGTTTCTTAGTAGCTGACATGACCCACCTCCATGCAGCTAACAGCAGGACAACGCCATTTTTGCGCCCTCCTATTACACTGCAGCAGCCTGTAAGTCAGATCCCCATGATCTCAGCCATACAGGCCACATTGCTGCACAGCTATATGAGGCCATTTCGGGTATAGTTTTCAATCTGGTATTAAATCAAGTCATACCAAAAATATAGTAAGTAAACAAGCTTGGAAAAGTTAACTAGAGGAAGGGAAAATGCTTAGGACAACTTATATGCACTTTCAAACCATGTTGCACGTTAATCAAATTCTCCTGGAAGCCAAAAGGCTGTGTTCCCTCCTTTGATGTAAACCAGTCCATTTGCTGTACCATTAAGAAAGCTGAATTAGGGTATTAGCACTGCTGCCTATAAATCTCCATGCACTACTGATGTTCTTAATTCAACACCAAATAGAAGTGTAAGCATTACAGTGCTGTGTGGAGAACAGTATGTTATCCACTCTTGTACCTATAGGACAACCACAGCTCTCTCTCTCATGAGCACACACATGTAATAGAAAGTATCTGACCATCACAGAATCATAGCAGAGCATCAAAGTATGAACTCAAGTAAAACCAATGAACAGAAATGTTCATTATTTCATTGAAATAGCAGTTTTGAGACATATAGCCAGCCACTTCCCATGTAAGTAACATTTTAATGCAAATTTCTAATGACCTCCATGGCTTATCACTATTAAACTATGTAAAAGACTTGGAGGGTAGCAGCAGGTAGAGAAAAGAGAAGTTTTGATGAGAGTTCACATCCTTGATGCTGAAATAAATACAGGAGTTCCTCATACTGTTCCTCTGCCTTTTCTGTCCGAAAAGCAGACCCCTTCTCAACCTCAGTACTTTCAAAGGAAAGTGAGACCATACCAATATAGTTGGGGTTACATGTCACCTAATACTGTGAACCCTTCTGCTCTGGAAAGAAGGTCTTTTCATCCTTTCCTAACCACTGATACTGCCATCTGGGGTTGTAGTTTCAGAGGCCAGTGTAATATGATGTGTTTCTAGCTTGAAAATCCTGGCCCTAAAATCATGAGTTCTCGGTGTTATATTACAAAATGCCATTTCCAAGAACATATATTCTAGGTATTTCCTGTTCTCAGGCCAATAAATGGCTAAGAAATAAACAGTTCTAGAAATAAACATCTGTCCAGTAAAATTGAATTAGGCTAAATCAGAAAAGTCAAGACAAAAAAAAAAAAAAAAAAAAAAAAAAAAAAAAAAAGGAAAATCTCTTCTTAACTTGCTTTAAATGTAAATGTTTACTTTTCTATAACAGGAAAGCAGTATAGCATTTTATTTTCTCTATGGACCTGAAATGCTCGTTTCTAATACTTTTTCAGAGAAACAGCAAAATGAAGAAATCCTGGGTTATAGATACAGAGAACGAAATGTCCTGCCTCTCCAGAGGTCTGATGCAGCACAAGCACTGGCATAACATATTTCCTTAGATGGATTTACCACTGTTCCACCAGTGCTGGAAGGATTACCCTAGGGATAAGAGGTCCTTCACAGCCATGACACTCAGATTCATCAATTTAGCCCTTTTAACCTACATTTAAACACAAAATCAAACAAACAATGCCAATGGCAAAACTTAAGTACTCAGCACTCTTCCTCTGCTCTCCCCCTCCCTGCTATTGCTTAGATTACTATATCCAAAATTTTCTCTTACAGTTATTCAAATTCTTTGTCTCTCTAATGAAGCTCTCTCAAAACTCAAACTTGTGGCCTGGACACCTGCACAGTGGAAACTAGAAGGAGATCATAAGCGTGCCCAAAGCTAACCAAGGAGGAAGTGAACCATCATTCTTGAGTTTTTTTATTTCCCCATGCCTCCCAGTGCAAGACTGCTGACTAAATGCCATGGTTAGGTGTGGAGTGAAAAATTGTTCTCAGCCTTCCTTCAGCACGTTTAGCTCAGAGAGTTTGCCACAGCACTGACTTGGGTCATTCTCTGCAACAGGTTGTTCCACACGCATCTGTTTTATGTTTGTTCCTCTGTTAGAGAGACAGCAGTTGCTTCCTCTTTAACTAGAGATGTCCACAGTTTCCACATAAGTCATCTCTGAACAAGACACTATCCAAAAAAAGATACAACAATAGGTGTACAGATTTTCCTAACGATTCACGCCTATCAAAGAAACCTACTGAATGTTCAAGGCATTACCTCAGAAAAAAGTCCTTCTCAGGGTGTGACATGCTTGCATTTTGCACAGACAAACACAAGTCTTTTTACAAGACTTTTTTCTCTACAATCTTCAGCTAAACTGTAAAACTAAAAAACAACAGGTTTTATTTTAATATTCTGGAAGTGCATAGCGAAAACCATTGTTTATTGGTTCCTTTTTTAAAACTTTCTTTTCCCTTAGGGAAATTAATTTTGGCAACACCTGTGGGATGGAGCACTAACTGATGTTTTAACATGTGCATATCTGGAATTTTCAAGCCAATTTTCACCACCTTCTTAACCTTCTCAAAATACTGCAAAAAAGAAAGGCACAAGGGATAACCCCCAAAAGATGCTAGAGAGGCATTTGCTGTTATTGTGGCCTGATTCCATCCTATTAAAGTACTCACAGTCAAAACAACACTGAGTCAAACAACTCTGAGTATGCTGATTAGTTCCCATCCACTTGATTACAATAGTGTACTATTCCCACTAATTGCAGGTGGATGATCGCCTGAGGGTCCTAGTAAGACAAGAAGCAACAGGGAGAATATAGCTATACCTCTCTTGTCTTGCTTTAGAAGACCCATTCAGACTCTTTGAGATAAGAAGTTCGTATCAACAGGTAAGTTGAAAACTAGTCTGCCTAGCAGTTGAGCTGGTTTAACTTCAGCTGGTCTCTCAAACTGGGCTAGTTTACACAATGCAGATTGCTGCACAAGAAATCTTAGCTCAGTTTAGGCTAAACCAACATTTGAAAATCGCTTTATTTTATCTCTGGGTTTGTTTGTTTTAGTGTTTTCTTTTTTAAAAATTTTTCTTTGAGTGAGTAAAAACTGAATGCAAAAGCAACATCTACAGTGAGATACCAAGGCTGTCCTCCCTGTGAGTTGTTTACATGCAACTAGCATGAGCTGCCCTTGCCAAAGTACCTCATACACAGAGCAGCCTGGAGCCACCAAGTCAGGCTTACAGTGTAGCCCTTTTCAAAAACAATCTTCTCGTCTGGGCCAGCTTCTGCCTGGGACTCATGGGAAAAAAAGAAATGGTATAAATGGATTAATGCTTGGAACAGGGAGCTGTGGGACTGTTTCTCTAAGTCCAGCTGTACCCAATATATTTCCAGCATAGTGCTGGACCAGGAAGGGCTGGAATGAAAGCTGGATCTGTCAATTTAGCCCAACTTCCAGGCTGGGACTGACGAAAAAATATGCCTGCAGTAAGCATAGGTTCTGCATTTATACATATTCCAGAAGGGTTCACAAACTGACTTGTGAGGAAATCAGATTCATCAGTTATTTTAGTGCTAGTCTGCATGCAAATGAACCTCCCAAACAGGCAGACACCAAATTCAGATGTGCTTTTCAGACGAAGTAAATAAGCAGTCACAAAGTAATTTGCAAGGCTTATCTAAACCTGTTTAATCATGCTAGTAATAAGTTTGTTTTGAACAAAGTTCTACTCTTAGGAGAAGATGAGAAGCAAAAAAATTCATCTTCTACCTCCACCAGCCCCCACAGCGATACACACACCTTCTCACAGGGAATGGCAGCTGCTACATTTAGCTTAGCTTTCAGCTGAACTGAAGCTTTCCACATAAACATCCAGGACAGGGGCAGTGGTTAATAAGCCATAAGCTGCTCCAGAATCCACAGTGAGTCTTTGTGGATTTTGTTAAAAGGCATACTGAGTAAAAACAGTGGAGCAAGGAAATGTAAATGTTTTTCATGAGTCTAGATTCATACTATCAAAATATCCTAAATCAAGTTTATGAAATCTGAAAGGGAGTTTTGAGCTCTCAAAGCCCGAGCTGTATCTGCTTATCCACTCTCTGAAGAGCGGCTGACATGACGTCTCAGATGGATGGAAAACATTCCATAAGCAACTGCAGAGGGTGTGGTGGCGCGGCAGCTTGCAGAGTAGCACAGAAAACACATTGATTCCTCCTGCCTACTGTGTCTCCTATTAGATCCAGCGCACCAGAAATGGCTGCTGTGACTCGGCAGCAGTGAGAGTGGGTTTGAAATTAGAAGAAAATGGGTAGAATACCTACAGAGGGTTGGTTTGGTTTTTTAATTTTTCCAAGAGATGTTTACTGGTCACAGCTAACACTGTTAGACCACTGACAGTGGGGTTAAGCACAGTGCTTTCTCCTAGCTGCACTTGCCAGTGAGTCATGCTGCACACAGGGACCTGATCTTTATTTCAGGGTGAAGACAGTCCACTATTCTGTTCGTTTTAAAGACACAGCATGCAGAAGGATGTTTCTGACGATTTTAAACATTTCTAATGCATCCTGTTGCTGTAGTAGCAGAATAACAAGAACACAGTATTTAAAGTCTTGGAGGAAAAAATGTCAAGGCCTTTGTAAAATCTCCTATTTTCTTTTTTCTTTTTTTAATCTACTCACTGAGTGATTTTCTTTTTTCTCAACTATACAACAACAAGGTATAATTCAAATTGGTGTCTTCAGACATGGAAGCCAGAGGAATGTATCAGTGACTCTTCTCACAGCTTGTGCATTGATAAGGTGTAGAATCACGTACTCAAAGTACAGGTTTATGTCAGACAGATTGCATTTGTTAACAACACGCAAAGCTAACAAGCAGTATGTTTCAGTCTACTATAAATTAGTCAGACAATTCAAAGCAGCACTGAAATAAGCAGTATTTATGGTCACTTGCACTATAAAGGAAAACAGTTTCCTGGAATTCACAAGTGGGGAGATACAATCCAAGCCCACAAATGCTGATCCTGGACCTTCTGAGCATATGTTCAGAGTAAAATAATGCCTGCAAAGCACCGGACACAAGGATACAGAAAGCTTACATAATTTCTTACTGCTTCTTCAAGAGTCAGGCTAAAAAGGTATGAGAATGCTACTCTTCTGAACAAAGGTTTGGAAGGGGGAGACTGTAAGGCCCTTTCCTCTCTGAGACTATGGACCTTATATACTGTTACAACGGGAAAGAAACACACAAAGATCCTTCAGAGGATGCTGGAGGAACAGCGGCCTTTCCAGTTATACCCAGTGTAACAGTGCTGGCCTTGCTGGCCTTTGGAGAAATTGCAGTGGCTGGAAGAGGACTGCCCAGTGCACACACCACTTCAGTGACCCCACATTGGCAGCCAGGCTCTCTCTGAGAGCTCAGCACAGACCTGCAGGGCTGTAAATTGTGTGGGTGTGCACAGGGCAGGAACAGAATCAAGAAAGCATAGCAGTAGCTTAAAACAACAGTTCCTACTGCCACCCCCACTCCATTCCCATGCCCAGCTGAGTGACAGGTGTAGAAATAGCTGTCCTTCATCGACCTGCTACACAGGCATGTGCTCCAAAGTTACCAGTTAGCTCATATATGAAGCACAGATAAGCCAACCTTTGTAAAAGTTTCTTTTAAATACTTGATATACTGATACAGAGACATTATTCAAAGACAGCTAATAACAGCTGATACTTTGAAAAGAAGCTTCCAAAAAAATCTGTTTCTTGTCCTGTGATAAGCCACATGACAAGGCACGTCATTCTGTAAGGGAGGTAGGGAAAGTGTTTAGCAGTGTGGGAAAGAGAGGGTCAGGACTACATAATTTATTTGTTTGTCTTCCTGCTTGAACAACAGGGCTGCAGAATGACACAGAACCAAACAGCTATAAAGATAACTCAGAGTTGTTCAGCTGAGCACAGTGTTAATACAAAAATTCAAAAGCATTCTCAGCCAATGCATGAACAGATTGGGATGCAGGTCTTGTAAGAGATTTAGGAATAAGCTTCTCTGAGGTTTGGCAAAAGGAGGGTCAGCACTAGGTGCGAGAAAATTTTGGTCATCCAAACTATTTTATGAGATCTAACAGTAAGTTCTCTCCAGTTGTGACAACTTAAGGCATATCCAGATAGGAACTGAACTTCAGTCCAACAGACAGGCATCACCTTCTTATTCCATGCTACTTGGCTGGGGTCCTACTATTCATCCAGCATTTCCTAAGCACCTCCCTCTATCCCTCTATCCCACTGCTGAGTGTCTCTCAGCAAGGCAATACCTTCAAAAATCACTAAGAGCCTATTCCTGCTAGTATGTGTGAAAGCTAATGCTGCTGCATGCACTAACGGTATGCTTAGAGAGGTTTTGGCCAGGATTTTAATGAGGATGGCAAGCATTTTTCTAGATAACTTATGGGGTGCTGTTACAGAGAGGTTCTGTGATGCTGCAGCTGCTGAAGACTTCATACTTGCAAGTGTGCGCTTTGTCTACAACTTAGATGACGTGGGAACCCAGGCTTGGATATTTCCTGCTTTCTCAGCTATTTTAAGAGAGGGAAGGTAATCACATGTGGTTTTCTTACAAGTTCTCTTTCAATACTTGACTCCTTGAGGACCAGTCCTGTTTTCATTGGAATGAATGAGCTTTTTGTCACTGACCTCAGTTTAACCCCTGACAATTTACTATGGACCTCACTGCTATTGTAGCTTGGCACCTTGTGATCTGAAATTTATTTTTAAATAATATTTATCCACATTTTTCTGAGCATGCTTCTGAGATAGAAAAGTTTCATATTCATCTTATAATACAGAGAACTAAGATATGGAAGGAGGATGGGCTGGAAATCCAAAGTGTGCTAGGTATCTACAAAGCTGACTGCAAGTATCTACATGATAACTAATTTCCTCAGTAAAGCAGGGTATGCTGAGCTAGCCATGCCACAGATACTGAGATTGCTTGGCACTATGCTTCCCTAGGCAGGAACTGTTTCCTCAGCCTTCTTCCTCAGTGGGGCCCAATTCAGTCTTTGATAACCTTTAACCTGTTTGAGGAGGAAATGGCACTGCCACTCACTTCCACGCAACAGCCTAAAGGTTACAAGTCTTGCCAAACTGTACAAACCCAGAGCCAAAGTCTTCAGCTGCCAGGTTTGGATCAGCAATTTAAACCTCATTGAGTATGCCAAACATATTGTTGCTGGGGTACTCCCTGCTGGTTCTCCTGCTATGTTAATGTATGTGTGTGATCGCTGGTTGAGGACACAGAAGAGACTCCACAGCTGATGGCTCAGGCACACATCTAGGTGCCACAGCTCACAGGAGCAGGGCAGTCTGTAGGCTTGGCAGGTGTCCTCTCAGCCTGACAGTTTCCAGGAATGCTGAATCACTACTCTGCTGCCAGGGAGCTGGGGATCCCAAGACAGTATAAGCGACTCCTTTGGGCAGCAAGGGTCTTGAAAACTAATCTTTTGATAATTTGTAGTTGGATGCATCAATTCCTTTTACCATGTTTACCAACACCTATTGATGTGTGTCCAGTGGTCTTGGATCGCAGAAATCCAACCATCTGCTGTGGATGAATGGAGGACTGGTGCCTTCCCTTTGAGACAAGGCTGGAATGTGCCCTTAGCTTATAACTGCACCCACAAAAGCAAAAACATGCCTGTATTCAGTTACCTAAATGAAATCTACAGTTTTTGTCCTATGCAATGTACCTGAAGTCACACAAGGAGTCTGTGTTGGCAGAAAACTGTGGTACATCATCTGAGCACCTCCCTGAAGCTCTATCCACTGGGAGAGATTTCCTCTCAGCAGGAATAGGATGGGAGGTTTGAGCAGCCATTCAATTAACTTTGAAACAGTAAGAGTTTTTGAAACATTTGGCCTGTAGCTGATTAAGCTTCTTGCCATGGTGGTAGCTGCCATGTCATGTCTAAATTCTGTGTGGAAATCACTGATCATTAAACAAGTCCTTATCTCATGTTTTTACAAGCTATTTAGAGAAAGTGTCTACCTACCATGAAGAATTATTTGGAAGGCACATTGACTTTTATCCTGCTGGTTGGATAATGACTTCATTAATGCTGATCTATCTCAGTACAACCACAGGCTTCTGTAGTTACCTTTGATGACAGTGGTAAGGGCAACAGCTCCCATTGTTTGCAAAATCCCTCAAATTAGAAGTGCTACTAGGAGAACTTATGTAGCTCAGTTCTAAAAAAAATTTTTTTCCTGACAAATACAGGAAACTGGGGTTAGCTGGCAAGAGGGATGGGAGAGGAGGGCATACAAATAAATACTATTTCAATAAGATCATTAAAGCAAGTAAAACTTCAGGTAATTTCCTCTAATTCTGCTGACAGTAAGTGATCTCGATTATGTTTTGTTTCAAAATAGTGCTGTTGGGGAGAGATAAGCACAGTGAGAGAACAGTAAAACAGTTTTTGAGCACAGATACCTCCAGAACAAATGTGTGCTGTCCCTTTAAATCTTACAAGCTTTAATGCTCCAACTGCTGGAGGGATATTCTGCAACAGAGTTTGAGGCAGATTCCTAATTGAAACTGATCTGGTTTGCAGGCAGGAAAAGCACATGTTTATATTTAAGTATCTTCTCCTTGGGAAGTTAAAATGTGTTTTCAAGAATCAAGCTACAATAGAAGCCATTAAAATCCCCCAACATTTTCCAACCACACACAATTGCCCCAAATAATTCCTATTCAGATTCAGGGAAAAATTATGGTAAAACTTCTGATACTGTGATGAGGTCAGCTGCTGGCAAGTGCTAGCATTTTAATGACAACCATAACAGTAGTTCATTAGCACTATTAGATCAAGCAGATTTAGCTGGTGTGGAGTATACTGGTAACCAGCTATTTACTTGAAAGAAATACTTATCTTAAACGAGAGTGATGAATGGAGACTTACCAGCTCTAAGAACTTCCTCACCACCTGTCTTTGTTTTAAGTTAGTTTCACCATCCAGGTTGGCTGTTTCTATATGGCACAGCCCATCGGGATCACTTGAGGAGAGCAGCAATATGTCAGCAGGTATAATTTCATTACAGCGAAGCTGCACAAAGTCTCCGACTTTCACTTCTTTCCAGTATCTGCTTATATATTTCTTCTCATTTCTGAAAGAAAAAGGACATTTACAAGACTTTTAAATTTAAAAAGTGCACAGACTGATATCCATCTTACAAATCTGGTTTGATTTGTAACAGGAGTACCAGTTACAGGAGTGCCTTTCAAAAGTCATCAGGAACTCTCAAGTTACTCCGGGAAAAGTCAATGCAGAGCACCAAGAGGCCATTTCCCAGTGACTCAGAACCAGGACCCTCTTTTAAGATCCAGAAAAAAACATGTTGATGTCAGACTTGACTTAAGCAGGGTAAACAGGAGCTTCACACATTCTCCTTCTCTGCCTCTATGCTCTGAGTCACCCATATGACCCCATGAAGGGGAGAGGGCCAGTGCCCATACTGTGTGAAAAAGAGTCACTTTTCGGGCAAGAGAGGAAATGAGAACAGGTCTGGGTGCAGGACGCCTGCTTGGAATGGCTCCTGAATGTTCTCCCTCATGTGCCACCCTCTGATGCACCCTCAGATAGCTCCCCCTTGTTGCCTTTTTCTAACAGGGACAAACTGTATACTACTGCATGTCGTATCTGGACAAAGATCCCAAGCTGAGAGGAATTTCCACTATTTATCACTAAACCTAGAACTACAAGGACATGTTGTGTGGTAAAATGCAGTCCTAGCTGCTCTGCTGGGATAGGACATTCAAATTCCTTTTAAGTATTTCTACTCTATTTCCATTCTAGCCAGAGTGCTGTCTGTTACATAGCTAATTCCCGCTTAGTTAACCCTGAACCTTTCATTTTGGAGTACAAACACTAAACCTCTCTAGTTTTAAAGGTCATGCTAGTTTGCTACTTTTTTATTTTTTAACTTTTTCTTGAGAGCAAGTGGGAAAAGGCACATGTGACAGCTTAATTAATTTTAGCTAAAAATTCAGATTTTAGTTTTACAGCAGGCACAGTGCTTTCTTGGCATTTGTGGAAAGTGATTTATTCTGTTGTGATTTTGAAAGAGATCAATTTCAAAACAGCCCCAATACTGACTTGGTAAAATACCCCCTGAAAGTGGGAAGCTAATATTCTGACACTTTTCTAAGCCATTAGAAAGCCTTTTGCTGCGTGAGGACCACGACAATTGTCAATGCTGGCACTGCAACCAGAGACTGTCTCCTGGGAGAGCACTTTAACCAGCAGAATGGGATTCTGATGAGGGGTGGGGAGAGGTGGTGATGGCTGTTTTATGTTGTTTAAAGTATATTATTTTAAAACACATCACTTTCAGCAGTAATGTGAATAGATTTGTAACCAAGTGGAAATAGGGAAGTCCTGACAGTATTGTTACTTTGGAGTTACTGATAGTCATGCCTTCACTGGTGTTAGAGGAATTAGTAATTTAACTGGCATTTATTTATGTATTTAGCCAAAATCCTGAACAATATAGGGTCAGGTAGCTTAACAAGGATGTATCGGATCAGGTTTTACCCTCCAGAATTTCTTCATTGTCTTTTCATAACGTCCAGTTTATAAGGGGAAGAATGAAAATTATGGCTGTGATTTCTATTTTGATAAAACCTGAAAAGGATTAGTACAAACCAAGTGTAAACATGATAATCTAACAAAGGGAGGTAATACACTTACTAGGTGCTGAAATTACCCACTTTCTTCATAATCAGTCTGAAACAAACATTTATCTTTCTCTGCTAATGAATATGAATTGCTTTGAAACCCAGCGTGCCATAATACAGTACAAATTACCGCACTGCAGATCTGAAGGGTTTGTTAGCTATCTGTAACTCCGAATCCCTTTACATGTGTCTGTTGCTCTTCATCCTTTTCGATTTAACTGTGAAACTGGGTGATGTACAAATGCATGTACAAGGAGCAGCAGTACAAAAGCACGATCATGATAAAAATAGCAAGTAGTCCCATACTGTGCTATAAGCACTACTATTTTTTATTTAATTTCTATTGTTTGAAAAGCATTGCTATTTTAGCATTTCCTCATCCCTCATACACTTAGCAACTGCCGCAACTATATACACTGTGGCAGGAAGGGTGGATATCAAGCAACGCAAGGCCAAATGGCTCTGCTGGAATAAATGAAGTTGTTCGGCCCGGAAAAGAGAAGGCTGCAGGGAGACCTTATTGTGGTGATGCCATGATGATTTTTTGCTTTGCCTTTTATACTCCTTTTTTATTCTCTCTTATATAGCTTTTATGTATTCTTAGTGCTTTTAGCCCACATACTTATAATTCTTTAAGTTTGATAACTTCCCTTAGACCCAATATTCCGTTAAGCCAAGAGACCAAACATTCTGGAAAACCCCAGACACCAAGGTCCTCTCCAGAACACATTCTGTAAACAAAGATAGGCCCATCCAGGAGGAGGGTTCCTCGGATGAGGGGTCTTGCTGGAGTCTCTCATTGGGGAATCTTTGATAGATATGCTAATTTGCAAGGCCTGTAATTCTATACACATTACATGGTGTGTGGCCATTTCTTTGGTGGGCATTTCAGGGTGCATTTTGATGTGCATTTCGGCACACCTGAGGATCCTTAAATAAGTACCAAGGTAAAACCCTTTTCCCCTCTTAACTGTGTTTAGCTCTTAATTTCAAGACCAGAAAAGGCGTCAGTGGTATTTCAATATATAAAGGTGACTTGTAAAAAAGACAATTATTAACAGTGCCTATGGCCACAGGACAAGGGGTAATGGTTTTAAACCGAAAAGGGATAGGTTTAGGTGAAACGTAAGGGAGAAATTTCTTACAATGAGGCTGGTGGGACACTGGAACAGGTTGCCCAGTGAAGCTGTAGATGCGCCATCCCTGGAAGTGTTCAAAGTGGGACTTTGAGCAACCTGATATAGTGAAGGGCATCCCTGCCCCTGGCAGGAGTATTGGACTAAGCGATATTTAAAGGTCCCTACCAAGCCAAACCATTCTATGATTCAATAAATCTATGAATGTAAGACCTCTTGGATATGCACCAGGGCCCCAAGGCACAGCCCCCTTCATTAGGCACACGGGAACAATTTGGCCCCGTATTCCACTTGATCAGCTCTTTGCTAACAAGGGTCAATAGTGGAAGGAAAATTACTGTCTTCATGGAAAATTAGTTCCTAATCCTCTTTAGACCGTGTTGCTCTGTGTCCTCTAGCAGAGCTCTGAACTGAGACTCGTCTCACTGAAGCCAGTGAGTGGTCACTGCAAGCGTTCTCTGCAGAGTATGGCATGATACTGTCTTCACTGGGTGGTTTAGAGATTATCTGGACCATGAATACATCAGGCCCTATGAAGCTTTCCTGTTACATGCTCAGCCTAGTCCTCTGAACATGCAGGTTAGCTCACCTCAGACAGCCATCATAACCTGCAGCCAGTACAAACACACCAAGTGACTCCACTGATAAGGTTAAGATTTTTTCCACTGATCTGCAGAGACAGGGCTTTGTTGCCCAAGTTTTATATTATGTAGTAAATGTTTATTCTTGCTGTTATATTGTGCCAGTAAAATTACATAATATAGAAAGTTAGAAATGCCAGACTTTCTGTAAGAGAAGGAGCCCAAAAGGATGGCAGTCCTGCAGTCTCAGTACAGGGCTTTGTGGTGGTGCATCCCCTACCCCTCCTGGGCTCTGCTCTACCTGCTCAAGCCTGCTCTACAATTTCAGTAACTCTCGTTAGCCCCTGGCCTTTGTGTAATGAGTTGGGTGGTGAAATGTCCCTTGACCATACCAGGAACTCTTGCATGGCTAAGGTGGAATGGCACTGTTCATATCAGGGACACATGTCACCTGACCAAAGGAGGAGAACGAGAAATAATTGGTCATCCCTGTATAGCCTTGGAACATTACCCATTTGAATCATAACCCCAGTGAAACCAGGCTTTTGAACAATTTCAGTATTTATCAACTAGGGTTATAGTCAGGATGGAAATGGACTAATGAAAAAAAAGCCAATCATCTTGTGACCCTATAAACAGTGGTCCTAAGTGAGGCCCTTTGAGTTCTACCAGACCACAGCAGGCTGCACCAGCATGTCCCTAAGAGTGGGATGCTGCTCAGAGCTTGCAGACTGTCAAGCTGCAGTACTGGGACAACTGTCACCAAGAGCTGATGAGTCAACCTGAGCCAACATCCCCCAGTCCTTGACACTCAAGCATCTCCCACTGAGAAATCCCAAGACGTTCAATGTGAGTAATTCACTGACACTCCAGTGAAACAAAGTGGGACTTTTAACAAGTACCTTTGTGCATATATATAAATATACACACACACACATCTTTGTGTCTGTGTGCGTGCATGTGTGAATTGATTTAAACACCCTACAGATAACTGAGTTACTGTTTTGATTAAGGTTAATCACTTTGTAAATATTAAATTAGTCAATTATTGAGTGCTGCTAAATCCTTCAGGCATAAACCATTGCCCAGCTCTGAGGCTAAGACTGGACTCAGCCACACCTAGGCTGCATCAGGAGTTTAGGAAGCAAGGGAATCCATTCTGAATCTTGTGACCCAGCAGGAGGATTTCCCAATTAAATCCTTTAGATATCACATTGACGAAGTCTGAGATGAAGTTTGGATTGAGCTGCACTTAGGTTCCCTAAGAAGTTTAGAAAGCAAGGGCGTCCACTCCATAACCTTGACTCAACAGGGAAATCTCCCGTACCTCTTGCACCCTCACCCTGGCCCTTGCGTAAATCATGCAAAATTGATTATAATTCTCCTTTCCCTGTATGCTTCATCTCTGTAGTAATAGAGTGAACCTTGCCATCAAACTCTGTTAAGTCATGCTTTCACAAATTTATATTAAAACCTTCTTTTGGTAATACCCTTGATTGTGACTCCTGAAGTGGCCTAAACCACTCATTTGTGGCAGCTGCAGGCACTATTTGCAAGGGACTTTTTAACAAAAGCTTTCAGCAAGTTTAAGTAAACATCATCAAACCTCCTGGAATATTTTGCTGAAAGGCTCAAAGAATTCTATCAGGAACACAGGAATGGGAGGCAGCATTTCAGTGAGTCCAGTCCCCTGCAATGGTCCCTGGAAACTGCGACATGGATATTTAGCCCAGAAGTTGACACCCCACAACTCTAGTTCTACCTGCCCTAATTTATCATGAGCCTGAAGATACATTTGATTACCTACAATACACTTAAGGCTGATACTACAAGAAATGAATGCTACAAACCATGATGAACCACAGGAAGAAGTCAGAGATACTAAATCTTTCAATCTTGGAGAGTTAGATCTAAGTCCTACAATCCAATATACTGCCATGATCTAATGCCATTCTGCAGAAGGAATAAATATTGTTGTTATTCTCTAGTTAAATCACAATGATGAACTATTAATTTCAGACAGCTATGCTCAGCTACTATAATGTGTTGTGTTGAGCTCAAATATTAAAAAAGTGCATCCTCCTACACGCAACCTAATCTTTACCAATACACTTGCACGCAAAGAATGTCTCTGTAGTTTAAACCCGCAGTCATGTAAATCTTCATGCTCGTGTCTGCCACAATTGCAAGTAGAACTTTCCAGTGTCTTCACTTTTCCAAGCATATTGTTACAGGTAAACATAGACAGAAATCTAAAGCTGAATAGCTGAAAAGTCAGCTGGTACAGCTGCATTGACATCAACACTTTGTTAGCCAACACCAAATGTG
The DNA here is from genome assembly GCA_013400235.1 of Oriolus oriolus. Taxonomy (NCBI): domain Eukaryota; kingdom Metazoa; phylum Chordata; class Aves; order Passeriformes; family Corvidae; genus Oriolus; species Oriolus oriolus. Next base: position 309,915 of record VXBT01005721.1, on the reverse strand, counting down.
GCCCTGGCAGGAGTCAAATTGCAATGATAAAGTGCCATTATCCTGGCATATCTGCTCTTGAATATATACAGGAAAGTCTGAAACATCCTTTCAAGTGTATGAACACAGAGAAGAATACTTTCTTTCCTATTAAAAATTTGTATTAGTCTACCTATTGCATATATTTGGCCAATGCTCTGTTTTGAAGCAGAACAGCCTGCAGGTGAGTGCCAAATTTGAGATTGACTTTGATTAGCAGCAAAACTGCTGCTTTGCTCAGCAAAAACTGAACAAACCAAAACTATTGATGATTTTTTTTTTAAATGTCAGTTTCTAATTTAGAAACACAGAAACTCATAAATGACATTTTCTTTTCATATTAGTTATGCTTTTTCTTCTTCTGGCCTCCTTTGCAACATGAGCTGATAAAGATTATGCCCATAATTTTGGTTTCTGGACATGTAGACACCACTTGATATCTACAAAAGGCTGAATATTTTCAAACTGTCTCCATTCAGAAATTACAAAAATAATCATTTACTTCTTTTGAATGTATTTTAACAGTTTTGGCATAATAAGGAATTATTAAAAATTACTTAAGATAACTTTTATATATATGTATATAATAATAACTTAAGATAAAACATATCCTGCCCTTTCTCTATAATTTATTTTTTTTAAATTTGGGAAAATTATCATAAGCAATATTTGGCAAAGAAATATGAAGGCCATACAGCTGTAATCTGTTCCACTTGTGTGAGGTCTGCATACTAGAAATTTTGAATATATTGAATATATACATTAAATTGAGAGGATGGTGACTACTAGGTAATCATTTCTTATTTCCTGTACTTGTCCACCGACAAAAATTACAGTTAATGAGTGGGAATGGCTGAAGCAGATTTGCTCCACCAGATCCAGTGGTTGGGGCACCTGTGCTTCTATGTAGTGCTGCCCTAGCTTAGTCCCAGCATAGCCTCCTACATTCATCTCAGCAGGGCATGTAAAATACACGTACCAGAAGACTGGAAGATGTTCTCTTGTACTTTTTGGGGTGTTCAGCCTGTTTGACCTGGCTTACAGAGCATACCCCTTCCTACATATGTTGCAGCTGCAACCCAGAGGTTTTCAAGCCTCTCAAAACATCGTCATTTCCCAGTCCAAGCCCATCCGCTGACCTGCTTTTGAAGTAACAATCGTCTTTACTTTAAAAGAAATCTGACTCCTTTGCCTTCCCTGCCAGCTGAGGTTGGCCATTGAACCAGTAGGATTTTAAAGAAACAGCAAGAAATTAAGCCTGTGGAAGAGGAAAAGCTCTCTACAAAAGACAGTCAAAGAGTTGTTGTGCATGTACAAAGCATACTTTGTATCTGTTCTTGATGTCAGCCAGGTCCTTGCTTTTCATCTCAGGAGGCAGAAATAGATTGGGGTAGCACAAAAGAATGATTCAGGTACATCTCTGCTCCCAGTGACTTAAAATACGTTCCAATCAATTGCCTACAAGTGCTGTGACAAGTCTTCTGGTTAGAAGCTAACTAAAAAAACTTGGAGCTAATTAGCAGGGCCCAAGCAGAGCAGCAACTTCTGAAGGAAAACCTCAAACTAATGCAAACACAGAAGTGTCACATCAGACCAGACTATCTTTAGGGAGGCTCCAGCATCTAGCTGTTTCTCCACAGGTCCTTCATGCTCATATAGTTTTCCCAAATCATCTGTTCTTTCTCTTGCCTGGTCTGGAGCCTTCACCTTCAGTCCCCCACCTCTCCCAGCATCTGCAGGTATGGAGAGGGTTCCCACTAAGGGAGCCCCCAGCACTCTATGCAAGCTTCAGTGGCAAGCAGAGATGTTGCAAAATTCATCACAGGCTACAAAAGGAGAGCTGGGGGACAGCACTGAAATATGTCAACAAAAGTGCTCTGTTATAACCAGTATTGATTATGATTTGAAAACTATGGGTGTAGCAGATCTCAGAGTTTAAAAACAAGAGCTATCTGTGAGACCAAGGCATACATTGCACAAAGCCTGAACATGTCAAGTATCTATGGAAACATGTTGAGAACCATTTGGGTACAATTACAATGTTGTGGCAAAATGAAGGAAAAAACATGTAGCATAAGTTAATGCCAAAGGAGGTTACTTAATGCCCAGAATATGTCTCCATTTCACCACAAATGATAACATCTGTTTTTATGAAAATAAATCATGAAGAGACTCTGAATCTGATATTAATCAGACAAAACAGATTAGCACAGAGTGTTTTTGAGAAACACTGAAGAGAACAAAATCTCTCCATAACTGAAGTTTCTAAGTAGACTCCATAATCTTCCCATTATTTTAAGGGCATTATTTTCATGGACTTCAAATATCCTTTTTTTTTCTTTTTTGGAGGATTAGCATGTGCAAATGTCTGTTACAGTTGCTAGAAGCAAATCTGTGTATATAGCAATGATGAGGCATAAAGGTGCCTTTTATCAAATTCATACTTTCTGAAAACTGCTAATTTTTCTTCTATCAGTGAAACTCGCTTTGAAAAGGTACCCAGGAATCCTCAACGATTCAGGCTTATAATGCGGAAGTAGTAATTTAACTTTTCTTGGCAGTGTTATCTCCATTATACCTCATGTTGACAGAAACCTTACTATTGTTAACTAAAATGAAACATTTACTACCGGGAAAAAATGATTTTTCAGCCAAGAAACTTGTTGTTGTGGTAACAACATGCAACATAAAAGCAGAACATGTAATGAAACGTTACACAAACTGAAGGAAGAAAAAGCTGTCTTCTAGAACTTGATTTTAAAACAAGACTGTTCCAGAGAGGCATCTAGTATTAAGGTTCCTGTAAGTGGTATGATTCTCAACCGCTTATGTTTGCTGCCAAAAATGCTAAAAAAGTTCTATCACTCTTCCAGTGAACAGATATTTTGAGCAAGAAGAATATCAGCTGCTTTATATATAGCAGGACAGATAGGTCATGGTTAGTGTTGAGACTTTCTAAATGGTATCATACAAGGAGGTGGAAGTGGAAGAACAGCCTGGATGTGGCCTGGCTCACAGCCAGGTAAGATGCTCATCCTGATTTTCAGAGCCATCACAGGTATTAACATTGAATATTTCCATTAAAGTGCTGCTCCACTCTGCAAAAAGATTCAGCAGAACTTGGTGCTCTGAACACAAAGAAGAAGAAATCATGCCCTGCTGAAGGGAAACCACTGAGACAGTAGATACCTAATGACACAAACCTCCTGAATCTGTGCCTGCTGCCTAAACAATTAAAGAAAAAGCAGGAACTCTTCCTAGGGAGAACTTAGGTGCCAAATTTTGGTAAGACATGAGCTCCATGTAGGAGCTTTCCAGGGTCGTTGTCCTCTAAACCAATAATTAATGGGACAAGGAGACCTAGGAATACTGTCTGAGTGCCTAAAATTCAGGTGCCAGCTTGATGAACAAATCTGATGGACTCAATCCTCCTTTTGGTGCTCTCCCACTACATTTAAGGCAGTGCAATCAGCTGACCATTCCAAGGCAGCTCTTCATATCTTAAAGGTACATTTTAAAAGGTAAGTTAAGCATGGCTCTGCAGAGTTACTGAGGAAAATCCCATTCTTTAACAGATTCAGACACTTCAATGGAAACTTTATTCTTTCTCATTCCTCTTGTTCTGCACATCTGCCTCATTTGATCTCAGGACAACTTGACCCAGGACATAAAAAACTATTAATATATTCATTACGTATACACAAAAAGCCATTTGTAAAGAGCTTCTAAAGACAAGTACTTCTTAAGAAGTGCAACTGTTTTTATTTGAAAAAATTATTCCAGTTCTTTTAAATAAACATGTAAAAACTGAAAGAATTTTTATCAGGAAAGGTATTCAGTGCTAATTACATTCACAATCCTGATGGAGTTGTTCACTGATACTCAGTTGGAGAGACTATTTTTCTGTATCTAACTGTGCCATACATCTCCTTTAAAGGCCACATTTTACCTAATCACTGCAATAAAGCACTCCAGAAGTTAACACAGCTTTGCTATTTAATGTTAACAAGAACATTAATAATTCGTAATTTTCACATTTAATAGGCAAAACCAACATCTCAGACCGAATATAAGTGTTCAACCTTCTCCAGGTCCTCCTAAAACTGTTAAGTTCTAAATTTTCCTTCCAGTTCTGTTCTTGTCTGGGCAACATCCGTCCATGACATCCATCTCATTTGGATGTTCTCATGTTTTCATCTCAACAATCTAAAGTACAGGTTGAGGGCAGGAAAAACACTGAGTACCAGCTGAGATCTCAGAGGGTTCCAGGGTGCAATGCACACATTCAGAACAACTGAGATTATGTTTTGCAAGTTGTTGCCTCTAAGTTTCTTCTGGCTGCAATTCTAGAAATTAGCTTTAGCCCATATACCAGGCTTTGCTATTACAGTGCCACACAAAATTAAACTGCTTAAACAACTGGTATTGGTTTAAAAAAAAAAAGAGAGAGAGAGAGAAAGAGAGAAAAGCTGTTGGCTGTAATTTTATTGGAAGAATCTTGCAGAAGGAAAATCTGGATGCTACTATATATTTGCAGAACAGTTTTTTCTGCTATGAGGTGAGACTCATAGCAGAAAGGTGTGAGACTGTGTAATATGTAGGTTACTGATTTTCAAGGATATTTAGAAGCATGTGTTGGTGCACTTGTTTCTCAATTTTTATGAATTATATGTAACTGCAGACTTACTAAGGAATCCATTCCTCTGTCTGATGAGGATGTACATTCAATGGAGACTGAATAGAGGAAAACCTTGAACTCAGGCACACTTATGTTGACACCAAGGTGTAAAAAGGGAGATTTAAGGTGCTATCCTGGATAAAATTGTGGTCTTTCTCCACATCCATTCAGTTAGATGCCTGCACCAAACACCCCCAGGCAGGTACAACAAAGGGGGCAATTTAACCTGGTACTTGTGGATGTCTACTGGCTAGCAGGCAAAGCAAACAGGGACACTTCTGTGTGCTTCTAATGGTGATGGAGGAAAGGTTTGGCAGGATTTGTAGGCAAATGCTGACCTTACCTTGAATGCCAACTTGCAAATGGAAGAGGCCCCAGAATAGTCAGAAGGCAGCCAAAATGAGTATCACAATAGCATCTGGCAAACTTTTGTTGATCAGATGCTGCACGCTGCTTTTAGAGTTCTGCCACGGGTATGACTGGCTGGACTAAGCCCCGAGATGAATTCCCAAGGTGGGATGAAGTAAGACTTCACTTGTGAGCCACTGGTATTTCCCTGTCATACTTAAGTCCCCCTAACCGGTTATTGCTCAGCAGAAAGGAGGGCAGCAATTCTGTGGTAACTGAGTTCTCAGAAGTCTCTTCCTAATCTGGAGGAACAGAACAGATGGCTAAGGACCTGAAATATGAACATAAAGATCTTTCTTTTAAAGCTTTTTTATTATTACTTACTATTATTATCTCCTCTTTGTTGCTATTTTTCCATGCAGTTTCTTACACACAAGAGCTATGAGACTTCTCAGAAGAGACATCTCTATCACACTAACTGAACCAAACACGGAAGAACGGCAGGTTCCTGCAGTGCTCTCATTAGTGCTCGCACTGGTAGCCCAAGAGCTGCCTGACATTTTAAATCTAGGTCTATGAAGTCACTGTGTGAGGAGAAGAAAGACACTGAGGTGCTGGAGTGTGTCCAGAGAAGGGCAACGGAGCTGGTGAAGGGTCTGGAGCACAAGCAGGATGAGGGGAGGCTGAGAGAGCTGGGGTTGTTTAGTCTCAAGAAAACAAGGCTCAGGAGACCTAATTGCTCTCTACAACCACCTGAAAGGAGGTTGTAGCCAGGTGGGGGTTGTACTCCCAGGCAGCCAGAGACAGGACAAGAGGAAATCGCCTCAAGCTGTGCCAGGGAAGGCTTAGGTTGGCTGTTCAATAAAACTGCTTCACTGAAATGGTGGTTAGGCAATGGAGTAGGCTGCTCAGGGAAGTGTGGAGTCACCATCCCTGGAGGTATTTAAAACATGCAGATGTGGCACTTGGGGACATGGTTCAGTGGTGGACTTGGCAGTGCTACAGTTGGACTCAGCTATCTTAGAGGTCTTTTCCAACCTAAATGATTCTATGATGAATCCCTGGTCTGATGCATAAACACTGTGACCCCTGATCTGAAGCAGAAACATCCATCTCCAGCATCAGTACATTCGCAAGAGGGAAGGAGCGGTAAAAGGCACTAAATCTCAGAAGAATCCCAATTTGTCCAGGTAGATGGCAGAGAATAGGCCTTAACTTGTACTTTGGGCTGATCTGAGAAGCACAGTTGAAGTTTTAAGAGTAGTGACTTATCTTAGGCTGTATCTGGCCAATTTTTCTGTGTTCAGCTGCTCTCATAGGTTATACAGCCTGTCTTTACATTTCTGGATCACTGCTTGCCCCAACAAGACACGAATACAAATGCAAGGAAAAGCAAACAGCCTCAGGCTGTATCTCAGTACTAAGGCATATTTAAATTAGCATACTGTTCTCAAAACAAAATATAAAAATCTGAAAATCTCTAAAATTCTGGTATGAAATAGTAACAAGGTATTTCCCAAAAATGCTTTCTTAATGAAGATCAATGAAGTTCCATGTAAACTGGGTCCTGGGAGCACTTCCCAATAGTCCTGCCTGAGTACACAGACTGGGTTGGATCCTGCATTAGATTGAAATCTGGGTGTGTGTAAGCCTCGATTTGCTATGCTCTAGGTCCTAATGAAATTTGAATTCAGCCTTATGTAAGGCCATCTTACAGAAATTCACAGAATATAAAAATGTTCCTCACTTCCATCAAAGAAGAATTAGAAGACCAAACTCCATGCAAATCATATGCAGTGATATGAATCTTTGAAGGTTTGAGTCAAAACAAGTATGCCTAGAGATGCAAATTTTATATTCAAAATTCTTGGTGAAAGTAAATAATAGAGATATTGAAGAAGTGAGAACCAGGAAATGTAAAATCCTGCTACATAAAGGAAATGTAGGATGCCTTTAGTAACATTTCAGTAGTTCAGATTCAAAACCAGACTGATACTGCAGGTATCTAAATATAAAAAAAACAGGATAAAAATTCACTTAAAGATTTTAATGTCAGCTTGACTATATTTTCAAACTACCTGCTTCTTCCTCTGAATTAAAGATGATGGTCTTAATCGCATTAATATTCCAGGCTTCCTTTAGCCAGTCAATGACTGTAGTTGAATATGAAATACTAAGCTAGAATAATACTTTTCACAATAATGTTTTCACACAGAGAAATGTAGTCCTTTTCTGTCCCACTGATTTACAATCAAAATGACTATGAATTATGTATCTCATAATTCCAATGGCATTATGAGATACAGTCAGCTCATGCAGACAGTACATCTCAACCTGTTAACACAGTTCTTCAGACCTTGTAATTATAGTTTTGCAGGGAAGCACGTCATCTTTGCCACTTGTCCACAACTACTGAACTATCATCAATAAAAAAGCTAATTTATAAAGAACAACACACCATCAGTACAAAATCTGATAGCCTGTTTCCATCACTTTACCAGACAATACATTTTCAAAATGAAGTTTATGTTACCATAATAATTCCCACAGTAGTTATCCACACTTCTAAAAAATCACTGTCAGTTGTAACTGAGATATTTTCAAGAGCTTGTTAGCTGACAGATGTGTAGATATTTGTACATATTTAAACAAAAAGCCTATAAACTCTTCTTCACTACTGCCCTATTACAAAGAAATAGTGTCATTTGTGAACACTATTTCACAGAAGCTCTTTTTAAATTAATTTTGAAGAATTTAAAACTTAGCAGGCCAACTAATAGGAATGGATATTGTCCTTTGTTTCATGAAAGGTTACCTCATCAAGTTCAGTCTTTCCTAGAAATGACTAAATAATTTTTTGGCAAATATTGTTCCCACATTTAGAAAAACATTTAAAAGAACAATTTTCATGCATGATTTTCACTTATTGTTCACTGAACTCCAAAACCAGGCTACAAATCTTGGCCCAAATTCAGAAATGCATCTGAACAGATGTCTAAACTCGGGCAGAAAAGTGCACTTTCTAGCCAAACTCCAGACAACTTCTCTGTAGTTCACATTCATACCTTCCTTGGGGGAAAAGTGATAAAACACTGAAATACAGTATCCTAGGAAAAAAAAAAAAATTTCAAGGTCTATATTGCAGCCAGAAGAAGAAAGTGACCGGCTTTTGAAACACCCAGAAACTGAGCTTAGAGCAAGCAATCTCAAAGAGACTGTTTATTGAAAGGATTTGAATCATGAAAGGAGAACAAGCAGACTAAAAGAGGTCCTAAAAGAGCTCCTGAGATGTGAAACACCTCAGCAAGTGGCAGCCATCCTGTTTATAGACAGAAAAAAACAATATTCAGCAGCCTGGCATACACAGACCAAAACGTCTGTGCCACAACCTCTAAGCAGAAGCTAGTTTAAAAGGTGAGTATTAGTTTTAAAACTGAACGTCAATCTGATCTCACCATATGCTATTCCAAATTAAACCAGTCTAGTCCTGCAGATAAAAGCTGTGGACCTAATGAAAAATTTTTACTCAGAACCCTTCCCTGCAAGTCTGAAAGAAATTCCAAAGAAATTAAAATATTTGAATCTCAGGTTTTTAGATCTGGCACATGACCATTTCTATTATGCAAAGCTGTAACTGAGGGTTATTTTTCACTTCTATCCCCATCCTAAAAAACACACCTTAAATGTGTGCCTTTCATTCTCTCCCTAAAGCAAACTCTTATCAAGACACTTGCTTCCAGTTTTTTCCCATCCTTTTTCCATAATTGTTTTGCTAGACTTTCCTTCTTTAGCCTCAGCAGTTAATGGCTTTGAACACAATGGCTCCTCATTGCTACACCCAGTTGAATGCTAAATCCTGTCCAAAACACCTTCCTCCTCCTTATCTAGTCTTTGCTATATGTCTGTAGACAGTGATCCTTCTTGTTAGCACTCCATGATTGATTATGCATCTTTTTTTAGGACTCCTCTAGTGGATAAAACTTTTCCAGACATTAAGTGGATTGCATTTAGTTCCATATCTGTGAGGTTAACTAAGGAGAAGCCTTTGTAAGGAAGACACCCCAGCTTGTAAAATTCCTAAAACTGAAAGTCATGGTTGCAATCCCCTTGTGATGTGGGTCTTACTCATCAGAAGAAAATATTTTTTTTTTTTGCAGCCACTAATTCAGACCCAGCTGCTCTGTAAACGCACAGCACGAATTCTGAAAATGCTTTCCCGCCTACCCTCGACACAATCCATTTCTTGTGTAAACATATGTCAAGAGTTACTTCTGCCACCAGGACAGAAATTCAGCCTAGACACGTTCCAACATACATCAGGTCCCTCCACCAGCATGCTACTGGCTTGTGTGCTGCTTACAGCTCGGTCTGTCTACAGAGACAAAAGCCATACACCACTGGCACTTTCAGAAACCCCTGACCTACATATAAGCTGTGACATTAGAGCAAGAGTGCGGTATGAGAAAGATGCATAAATTCTTCAGGGTTAAGCTATCTAAATTTTTTTCAAATGTAATCCAAACAAATATGTTTCCTTGACATTTTTAGACTTATATTCATTTATTCTGCATAAAAATAAGCAGAATGTTTTATGAAGCACTGGAAAGAATCTTTAGTCATTTTTTTGTTTAAGATGAGAAAAAAAAATTGCTGTTGGCCTAAAAACTTGTTTGAGAACTCTACATACAGAGCATCATTTTCGTTTATCTTTTCAAACAAGACACATTAGAAATGGTGACATGATCTTAATCCGGGTGGAAAATGCTGTAGGCAGCTCCAGATTCCTCCTGTGACTACAGACCATGCCTTCAAAAAATCCAGCCTGATAAATTCTAAAAACAAAAGCAAACCACAGAGTTCTGAAAGGGTTAAAGGGCTTGTCGCATACATATTAATTTCTGACATACAGTTTATTAGAACATATAAATGACAGAAATATTTAGACTCTAGAGACTATCAATTGGACCACTAGAAAGGGGGGCATTCTCTAGCAAACAGATTTTACAGCCTGTGCTACTGCCCAGATGCTGCTCCACTGCAGCTGGCAACCCACTGGAGAAGGCCAGAGCATGGTTTGTAATGCAGGGCTACTCTGAGGCAGCGCCAAATGGGAGTCCTGCAAGAAACTCCATTTGATACTTTGTGCAATGAAGCCACATTTGGGAAAGGGACCTGTGGAATCAAACCAGCACTTACAATGCAACTACTTTTCAATTCAGACTAAAAGAGGGCTTCTAACCCTACATTTGCAATGCTAATCTAGAAGTGATTTTTTGACTAGGAAGAATGAAGAATTTCTCTCCTTTCTTACCATCTTTGCATCAAGAAGCAGATCCCTTCCAGGATGGATCAGTATCCTTTTAGGAGAACTCTGATTTTACACATATGTCTCAGACACTGATGCAGAGACAGACAGCAGAAGAGTCTGCTAGATGGGAACAGAGAAATGAGAAGTGTATGAGAATTGAGAAGAGGTACATGAGATACACACAAAAGAGGAAGGTGTGAGGTATACATGGAGGAAAGTGTAAAGAAAGTTAAAAGAAGAGAAAGGGAACTACTGGCCACTTGAAAACATAGAGGAAGGGTTATTAAGGAAATCATTTAACTTAAGCAAAATCACAGAAGTTCCAGTTTAAGAAAAATTCAGTCCAGTTTGAAAGTGGGGAGAAACTAAGGCTGGTTAGTAATACAAGATTGTTATCTCTGTGACTCTACTTTTGTTGGGGATTCTAAGCTTTATTGCTAAGCCTGCAAAACAGGGCAGTACTGTGCAGCTCTGTCTTCTGGATCTGCCATGTTAGTTTTTGAGACCCTACCAGTTTGTGGGCCACAATGGAGATGTAGACTGTGAAATAAATTCACATGCTGAATATATGTTGAGGGCTGCACTTTTGAAGTGACTTTCAGCCAAGCCAGGAGACATTAATCTCAATGGACTATTCACATTCAGTTTCGTACACAGGGCATACTAGTTTTCAGAGAGAGGCTAAAGCAAAATGTACTTTGCAGCTGTCAGTGCTGCAAAGACCCACCTCTGAGCAGAGAGACTCGCTCAGTTACTCCCAAGAAACATAGGAAGGTAAAAGAGATTTCTCTATTTGTGTCTTTTACAGCCAGCCTTAGTTCACGCGGTAAAGCATCTTTAGTTCTGTACATGTCATGACCTATAAAACTAAAGGAAACAGGAATAATTGTGTATGCCCAATATGTACCATAAATTCTATTACACTTTCACTTCCACATCAGTTCAATTAGGAAACATTACAGAAACTTTATAGATCTATTTTTCCTGCTTTGATTTAGAATGAATTTGAATTTATTTTTAGTCAATCTGGAAACTGAGGATGGTAAGACTAAAAAGTCTTACTGAAGGATAGAGGTAAAATGATATAATCAATAGATTGGGAATTTATAATTCATATGGTGCATCAGTAGACTATTTCTTACTAGAGTGAATTTTATGTAAAGAAATCCAGTAATCAAAAACAAGATGAGGCTGTATCATTCCAGCTGGTCAACTCAAGATACAGTAGTCTCTGTGTCTCCTTCAATCCTGAACAGAGAGGTAAGTAAATCATGGCAGCATTTGGGAAAGCAGGAATCCAGCAGGATCCCAATTTTCTGTGAAAATATTTCATCTTTTCACACGTGCATACTGATAACTATCTTTGAGTCAGAAAGCCTCAAATGATTTAACCTTGCAGTGGAGTGAATGTTCTGTACTCAGCTTAACCACCTCAAACTTCAGTGCTGAGCTCAGCAGAGCTCTATCAGCTGACAGCTACCCAGAAAGTTACCCAGTATTTAGCTGAACTAAGGTACTTGACACTCAGGCTGGACTCAGTAATTCCCCAGCAAAGCATTACAAGGTGTTTCAAGCCACACAAGGCCAGACTGGACTGCAAAACCTGTTTGTATCAAGTGATAATTTATTTGAGCTAGCATGTACAGTAACTGCTTAAAAATGAAAGCTTTTAAATATGGGTGTGGGACTCTGGCAGTCCTGTGTTGATCACAGACTGAATCTGTCCAGCAAAGCACTAAAACTGAGAGAGCCTTAGCCAAATTCCAGCATCTACCAGCTACAGAGGTGTCGAAGTAGTGACAGACTGTGGCTAGAACTGACTGGTTAGTCTAAACCAAAACAAGTTGTGCTTGGCATGAGGCTAAAACCATCATCAACTGAAATCCAGAGAAAATGAACAAAGATGACACCTTGTTTTCTAAAGCCAAGAAACAAATGAAATAATAGAAAACAATCAAAGTTCCCAGATCATGAAACACTGGAACAAAGTATTTTAAAATCATATAATCTCACTTTAAACAAATCTGCAGAAGCAGGAAGCTGGTTTGCATATTCTCCTCAGGTGGCAAATCTCCCTGTCCAAAAAAAACCTGGGATATTTTAATGACCTTCCTGTCATTTTGCTTTTAATGGAAACTTGTCTTAAGGCCTCCTGATAGACAGAATGTCTGTATTTCAATAGAGGATGGAAATCCATCTCTAAGTATCACTAAATCTATTATTCCTAGACTAACAAAACCTATTGCACAGAGATCAGAAAATTCAAAAAGGTGCTCCTCTGAGGTCAATCAATTACTTTGACCAAATCTAAGAAATTACCCAAAGTTCAATAATAATGTCTACAATCTATGGAGGTGAATTCTCTGATTTCTTTACACTAAAAACCTCTGTCGCCTTTTTATACAAAGATATTCAATCCTTTCTTCAAGCAGAATCGTATGCTATTTTTTTTAATAGTGGAAAAATGAGAAAAAATATAATTATCTGCAGACTGTGACTATTTTAACTGTTAACATGGCTCATTCAACTCCGTGCCTAAAGAAGGTAACTTAGCAAGGTTACCATGTATGTCTTTGGATACACTAATAAATCCCTGTGAATAAAACTACTGACTATTGTACTGACTGTTACTTGATAGTGTCTGATCAATTTTTAACTAAAAAAACATTTTGTTGCAGTTTCTGAGAAACCGGAGTTTATGTAAATATGTGACCTATTATGGCGGTCAAAGTGACATGTGTTAATTGAATTGACATGATGAGAGATGTGAGTTTAGATTTTGTTACCAGTGCAATGGAGTATACAGATACACTCAAAATCTTCACTTTTTTCATTTTGGGTTCAGTTGGGGTTTTTTTAGTTTATAAAAGATTTGTGTACTATGAGTTTCAAAACTTGCAATCGTATTTTTAGGGTGATAGTATAATATATGAAGAAATACATTCAATGTCAGAATGAATAACAACATCAAAAGAATCACAGACTTCTCAAAGAGTTTCACGTCAAAATTCTCACTGATGATAACTGCAGATTTTTGGCTGACCTCTCTGGCAATAAACAGCTGCAGAAAAACACCTACAAGGATGTAATTCTAAATGTGATTGCATTTCCAAAAGCTTAAAACTACAAGAAGAAAAGAGAGCACATAAAAGTCTGACTAAGTGCTGTCATCAATATAGTATTTCACAAAAGCTTTCTGAAAATGTTACTTTTAATAGCATCAGGTGTAAAGAGCAGTGTAATATGGCTTATAAATTACTGGAAGGGCTGTTGACACAGGTTAATAATAAACGACAGCATATGCAGTAGAAAGAGAGAGAGTCACAGAGGAGTGCTTGCTAACTCCAATTTTAGTCACCATTAAAGCTAAATCTGTAGGCAGTGCATGCATCATGGTAAACTAGACCCATCAAATACAGAGTACAGGACCTACTGAGGTAAGTTATCTTCTACCTGCTTTATTACACAGGCATAGCCATGTAAAATTAAACTGATGGTTTTATTAGCACCAGGCTGTATTGAGTCAGGTTTTAAGACAGCTCTCTCATTTCAACTCTCTCATTTCAGAGAGGAATTCTTAATTCAGTGCTTGCAGAAAGATGCAAAATGTTCAGGTTAAGTACAAGACTTTTTATTTGAATCAGCTCTGAAGAGCCCGTCTCCTGAAAACCCTCTGAAAATTATGCATATGAAGAAGAAATTAAATAATCTCCTAAATACAACGCATAAGCATAGACTCGCAGACCATGGGCGGAAGAGGGCTGTGATATCCACTGGTCATGTCACAGGTGTAGATGACACAGAGATTAGGATGTGAAAACGCACGAAAGCACAAGTGCCACTCACACCAGATGAGGATGTGGGTGGCAGGGCTACCTTCAAATGCAACAGTTGAAGGTCAGCACAATTCACAGCTAAACACAGAGATTATTCCATCATAGCAAGGATTTCTACTCCTCTGACTGCTCTGCAGTTTGAAATATTGCCAGGGACCTCAGCAGTCCCTGGAATGAAAGGGATGAGAATCTGGGCAGAGTTCAGAGAACACAAACATGGAAAGATCTTTATTAGGAAATATAAAAATAACTAAGTATGTTGCACAGTGCATTCAAATCATTTCCAGAGGTGTTATAACCTTACAAATACTGTGAGCTGTTAAGTGAAAGAGTGAAGGCATTTTAAGTGTGGTACAAAGAAGTACATGATGAAATATGTAATGAAATGATGAAAATAATGAAAATCCATTCAGATGCCCATCTGCTGTATCTGGGAAGCAAATGCACAAATATAAACTACTGGAGTGGGGCTACTAGACCAGGACTGCTATTGTGCTCAAGCAGTACAACACCCACACATGTTGACAGAAACTTACTGTATTCACACTTGACAAAGGGAAGGGCTGGATAGCCCCATGGCTCATCTCGAGTACTAGCACAACAGAGGCAGTGGAACTTCATGTTTTCCTTGTGCTGCTTTAGGAAGATAGGGGTCTGCCTGCTCTGACTACAGCTGGGCTAAGTTGAATGGTTACCCGATGTAGGTCACCGCAGACAGCTCACCACTGCCTTCCTGTAAGATGTGACTGATCATCACTCCAGCTGCTGGAACAACTGCTGCTTCTTAGGTCAGGTCAGTTAGAAAAAAAAAAAATCCCGCATTTAGAAGTGCTGGAGCTCATCTGGATCATTTTCACTGAACTACGCTAGGAAGAGACCTTAAAAGCAGCTAAATTGAGCAGCTGAGGGAGTGGAAGGGGGTCCTGGGGGCAACCAGATCTGCAGCGCTCAGCTGCAACCAGAACAGGATGTGTAACCACACTGCTGTCCCCTGCTTCATGTCACAGAGGATGTTTCTGCTGGAGGAAAGCAATTCTTTCTTCGAGCCTGTGCAAGCCCTTTTGGCTGAGAAAGCATCACAGTTTCCAGTAATTGTGGTGGCCTCTCCACTGCCCACTAAGCTAGGACCACAAACTATCCAACACCTCAATTACTACCAGCAAATACGGAATGCTCCTTATTGTTACTAGTCTGCACAGGATTAAAGAAACCCCTAAAACCAAAACCAAACAATCAGCCTCAAATAAGAAACTCTACCTGTTTATGGTACCCTGCCTCATCCAGTATTTTACTTTAACCGAGTATGACATGAAGAAAACAAAAACAACCTCCCTGACCCCTCCACGTTCTCCAAGACTTATTTTTCTGGACGTTTACTGTGCATGTAGCTTAAAAATGAGGTGCTGAACAGAAATGCTGAGTGAAGAAGTTGCTGCCATGGACAAGCAACTCCTGAAACTGTTAGTACAAACCCAACCCTGACGAGAGTGACTTCCACTACAGCTACTGGCTTTGAGAGCTGTGACCTTTCAGTGATCCAGCTTTGTCCCTAATGCAGTGTGACACACTCAGAATGCTCTGTTAGGAGGGTAAATGAGTTTAATGAGTAGTTCCATTCTGGGAGACTGCCTGCCAGTATATTCTGGGTTGTGTGGTTCATTTCTTAAACTAAAATATGCCCTAGGGAAATAAAATAAAGGACAATTCTTGGCTGCAGGGTGGATACAGAAAGGTGGTTTTCCTAAATAATAAATTAGGTCAGTCTTTAAATAAGTCATCTCCTTCTGCCTGGATAAATATTTACTCCTTCCAAACTAATATTAGGTTTATGTGTCTCCCAAAAACATTGTTCTGTTCTGGTTTTCATTAGGAGTTCTGGAGTCAGCCACAACAGAAATCAACTAGATATCTTCAGGGGATTAAAAAAAAGGAACACCAAAAAACCAAAAAAACCCTCTTGGAACTTGGGCTTCTAGTTTTCAATAAAACCAGCCACTGTTCATTCAGCACGCAGATAAGCTATTCCCCAACA
Source organism: Oriolus oriolus (assembly GCA_013400235.1). Taxonomy (NCBI): domain Eukaryota; kingdom Metazoa; phylum Chordata; class Aves; order Passeriformes; family Corvidae; genus Oriolus; species Oriolus oriolus. Next base: position 293,695 of record VXBT01005721.1, on the reverse strand, counting down.
GAAATGACAACTGGATCAAATTAAACCTAAAATTCTCCAAATGGAACTTAAACACTGGAAGGCAGGAGTTTGCATTTTCAAAAACAGCTGATAATTTACTACAAATTGAGTATTAGAGAGGCCTTATCCTTCCAAAGCCCAGTGCTCCAGAAAGCTGTTGTGTCAAAGACGGCAAGAGAAGCAATATTTTGAGGGTACAAGGCCCTGCTGTATTTACACAGGGCCCAGGGGGTAGGGGGAGAAAGGAGGTCAGCAAAAAATTAGGGATAGAGAGTCCAGAGGACAGGCATGAAACTATTAGAGAAGAACAACAGTGATTACCTAAGAATGAAAAATTCAAGAGAAGGCTATTTCACAGTACACTGTGAATCTTAAAGATGCCTGATAGCAGACAAATTTTCATTTTCACAAGTTGGATGCTTTTCTGGTTTACAACAATTTTTTTTTTTCAAATTGCTGTTCCCTAATGATTTTAGTTCCTCATAGAACGATTTGGGTTGGAAGGGACCTTAAAGATCACCTAGTTCCAAGCCCCCTGCCATGGGCAGGGATGCCACTCACTAGATCAGGTTGCTCAGGGCCCATCCAACCTGGCCTTGAATGAACCTGGCCTTCATCCAGAATGAAGAACAAGTTTTTTAGTGATCATTCTGTATTCATCAGAAGGCTTCTGGTTTCATTTTGAGCTTTTAAAATGATCAAAATGTAAATCAAAGAAACATTTCTTTTCCACTAACTGTGCTTGGTTTTCTTGGGGAACAAAACAAAGCCAAGTGAGTCACTCAATTACTCCGACCAGAGCAAATCTGAGAGGAAGAGAATGGGTGTTTGACCACGAGGGCGTAAATCCCTGGACAAGACCAAGTAATTACAAAAGTGTCTGTGAAAAAGTCAGGCTGGAAAGAATGGGATTTCTGAGCACTGAAGGAAGGTGCAGGAGGGCACCCTTCTCACAGCAGTGGTCTGCACAAGCAGCACAGGCACTTCAAGGCAGAGCGTGGTGCGCTCATGAAGGAGGTTATTTGACAGGTAGCAGGGACAGGCTGTCATGAGCCACACAGTAACACACTTTCTGAAAATGAAGAGTGTGACACTATAGTTGAACATTAGGCAGCCCTGGGCTTCTATTGGCAGGCAAGTTTCTGTCCTCACTGAGCTCAGTAAAGCATTGACACCTACGTCTTTCCAGTACCTCACTTTCCAGTATGCTAAGCACCAGCAATTTTAAAATGCTCAGCTAAAAGAGCACCTAGGAGCTTATCATCAGGCATTGCTGCAGTTCACAGCTCCTCCCTCTAAAGAAAAAAGCCTAACAAAAACCTGAGGAATGTCAATTTGATTACTTACCCTTGAATTTTAGGACAAATGAGAATTTTTAATTTCTATATATTCTTCCCTGAAACTGGGAACTATGAGGGCAAATAGGCCTGGTATCAGTAAGCCTTACATGCAAGAAAAGCCAAACAAGAGCAACCTAAGACAGGTTAAGTTCTTAGTAGCTTTTATGATAACAGTTTTGAATGTAGGTTTTCTTGTTCTGGACCAAGTACAAAGCTGTACTTGTTTATCCTTTCTGCTATAGAGTGTGTGCATAGCTGAAGCAGAACAATCAGCTTGAGGAAACATTCCTTAAAAAAAAAAAAAGCTCTAATTTTTTTATTATTCAAAAGAGGGGAGAAAAACAAACATGTAATTTCAGTATACGCCCAAGAGCTTTTTTCCAAAAACACTTGTATTTGTTATTAGATCAGTAAGTATGCTTTGCTGGCCACATCAAAGCTCTTTAATTTATCTGTGATCAATCAGGGGTAAGCTTGTAAGAGAGTATTTTTTTTTTTCATCAACTAAAAAGAGTAAGCAGGAAAAAAAATATCTTAGACATCAAACTAATCAAATTATGTTCTTGGTCTGTAGCAGCTCCTTAAAAGTGATTTTGGAGAACAAAGTGGTCTGCTTTAAAATTACTTACAATTAGAAATATTTGCCATTTATTTTCCTTTCAGGAAATTCCGGTGCTTTATCCCAAACTCAGTGAAGTCACTGAGGTTTTCCACAGTGATTTCTGTGTGCTTTGGAGCAGATCTCTGCTGCATTCAGATTTCTGTCAAGCAAAAGTCTCTGAACCAACCCCTATGCTAGGATGGGTGGGAATGTGCTCAGAATATCTTGCACAATGTCTGAAACTGCAAACTGCCCCCTACATTAAGAGATGATTGGCTATTAGGCAAAATACAGTGGTGAAAATCAGAATACTGTGCAAAGTAATGTATAATCTATGGTCTTAAAATATGACAAATAGAATAATTTACTTTGACTGTTTGTGTTACCTCTGATGCTTACAATTTTACCATGTAAAAAGAGGAAACTTATCCTGCATCCATTAGAAATACTGGGACTTGTGCTATTTAGTCCAAGCAGGACAAGCCTCTAGATTCTTTTGATACTATTCATAATTTGGGTTGTCAAGAATAGATTAACAGTTAAATGAAGAATTTTGCTTTGTAATCTGAATAGATAATGTGGACCTATGCAGGAGGAAAATCTAACTACTCCTTGACTTTGTGAATAATGGGAATAATATCGAGTTTCTATACCACGGGTCAGTTTAATTAGTTAAGAAAGGACAAGAAATGACCTGATCAAAATTTGTTAAGAGCTACTCAGCACAAGGCTTTCTAAGGGAGGTGATGAGGCAAGGAAAGAACAAGGTTCACTGGTTAAGACCCAAATCTAAAAAAGTTCAGACAGAAAACAATGTGCAAGTTTTTCACTGTATGATTTCAAAAGGATTTGCATTCAGATGAAATCTTTAAGACAAAATTTTCTGCATCAAACAGCAAATGATGCAGAAATCTTTTTAAAAAGTTGCATCCCATGTCTTGAAGACAACATAATTATCAGACAACAATTATCTTCTCATCACTAATGGTAATCTGTTTTCCATGATGCACTGCCTTTGAAATTTTTTTGCTTTGATAAAAACATAGGTTTTTGTACCTGACGTGCCCATCAATGCTAGCAACATGCTATGATCCAGCATGGAGGTCTTGAAACTACATGTAAATGACATTATTTCTAGTGATAGATCAGAAATAGGAAACTGCTAATTTGTAGGAGAACGTCTTTCAAAATTCAAAGTTTCCTTACACCATTTTCCCCTCTTAATTAGGAAAGCAGTAGTGAATTTAGGCATTTGTTGATTGTGATTCTTAGAATTACTGGGATGCCTCTGCAATCTGAAAGGTTAAAGCAGCTTTCTTTCAAAACACCTGCTGTGTTATTACTGGAAATAACGCTTTTCTACAGCAATTCGCACCCTAATCACTTCCCATCCAAGGAATGTCTGACTACCATTATTACTCCTCAAAAATCGTAATGAGATTGAAGCACAGCGTGAAAAAAAAACTTTTACAGATATTTGGAACACTTCCATTTTCTGTTTACTTGTTTGTTTGGCATTTTTTCCCCCCAAGAGAAAGCAATTAAGTACTCTCTGGAGGAAAGAGGTTTAAGTCATCACCCTTACCTGTTGAGTAAAGATCTCTCTATTTGCGGCATGGCACACAGCCCTCCTTAAAGAAAATGTGCAAGTCAGCTTAGGTTGTATTTATAGAACAAACTTACAGCTTCTCACCCTGAAGAAACACCAAAAACCTCTTTTGTTCAACACTGCCCTATCTGGAAATAAACAATGGCATGACAGCAGTAGGTGTGGTAACAGAATGATTGAGTACAGGCGTTTTTTTCCAGTAAAATGCACTAAATTAGATTCTATCCACTTGTTATATTTGCACTGTTCCAAAATTGCGCAAAAGAGTGCTGGGGCAGCAACTTAGCTGAGATGAATCAAAATAGCTGAACTGGATAGGATCAAATGAGACTGTCTCATAGTTTTTGCAGTGTTCAGTCCCAAAACTGGAAGCAGTTGCAGTCCCAAACACAAGACAACAGGAAATTTACCATTTTACTTTGCATAAGTGATAGCAGAGGTTTTTGTGATTTATTTTTTTATGTGCAAGCACTTTTCTTGTGAAGTACAGATCCAGCACTTTAAGCCTACTGACAATAAGTTTGTTTTTATCTTTCACGGAACCTACACGTAATGCCTCCCGCATCTCCTGGGATTTGTAGATGCAGGTGGAAAATTACTGCTGGGTGAATTTCAGTTGATGTCCAAGAGCACACAGGCTGACTGTCAGAGCCAGGAAAAGGAACAGACTCTAACACTGCTGAGTCCCAGCATTCGAGTACTTCTGTACCTGAACTGTTGTAGTCCAAAGCCCTCCTACAGGCCTGGTGGGACTCAGATACGCTCACAGCTTTTGAAAGTCTGTGTTTCTTCAGTGCAAATGGTGGCAGAGGTAGATGGGCAGAAAGGCTCCATCCACTAGCAACAGGAGGCTGACATTGGAGGGCTCCCTTGGCACCTTGGTGATGCAGGCTAGGGATGGCCTGGGTCTGGACTCACTGCTCGGTTTGCTAGCTTCAATCACACTTGATAGGAAAAGTAAACTCTCCCCAGTGAAAAATGAAGCACAACAATTGCTAGAGAAACAGCAGGTGCACTAACAAAATTACAGGAGTTTAGACAAAACTGGGCCTATAATGGAGCATGGGATTTGGTACTAAAAAGCATCTTAGTGATACTTGCAGCTACTTGAGAAGAGCTGCTTCAGAGAGAGCACATCCCAGCTTGTATAAAGAAACAGAACAGCACTAATTAGGCCTAAAAATTGCTAACATTTTGGTTAAAACTGGTAACAAAGTTTGATATTTACAACAAACAGGGCACGGGTCGGTTAGTATGATTCAATTTTCTAATCATCAGTATAAAGGTAAAATACTTCCCTGTTGAGACCACCTTTATGCACATTCACATCTACTCCCCTGGTTACACAAGGTTTTCATTCCACCTTATTCAAGCTCTCCAGATGTGAGGGAGCTCATCTGCCCTACTTGCTTAGATGTCTCCATAGCAGATGGCAAGATGGGGGAAGGCACCTTTGGTGGGTGATTCTTCTTAGCATAAGGTGGATATGACCAGCAGCTCTCTGGAGATGCCCATCTTTTTGCCCAGGATAGTGTGCAGGACTACGAGTTTAGTGGGACTGGACGCCTAATATCCAAATGGCTTAAGACTTGCAAGAGAAATCTCATGTTGATCTAAATAGCTTCAGAGAACAGCAAGCAACTTCAACAGTATAAATGAAGTTTGGCTGGTGGATACAGAGGCTAATTTATGCATTAAATCTCACCCTTTCTGAGAATCCCAGCATTCTTTCTGAGCAGATATTCATGTGCAAGTCCTTTATTTTGCTGCATATAATTAGAGAATGTTTTAGAATGGAAGAGATCTTCAAAGACCATCTAGCCCAACCTCTCAGCCATGGGCAGGGATGCCTTCAACTGAACCAGGTTGCCCAAAGCCCCATCCAACCTGTCCTTGAACACTTCCATGGATGGGAACCAGCTTCTCTGGGCAACCCGTCCCAGTGCCTCACCACCCTAAAAGAATCTCTTCTTAATGTCCAGTCTAAATCTTTGAGTTTAAAACTGTTGCACAGTCCAATCCTAGGGAAGGTAAGCGAACACTGATTTTGGCTTAATGTTTCCTTCACTTATCAGCGCTTTCTTCAAACAACTTTTCCAAAACCACCCTGTTCTTTTTCAGCCTGATGACGTAAGTGATCCTCATGCCCAGGTGTTTGCAGAACAACTCATTACCTCCAGTTAAAATCTGTAAGACTATTGCATGAGAAAGGTTTCTCACCTCCTGAAATATCTTCAGAATAAACCTTCAAGAGACAGTTTCAGTATTACCCTTTTTGCTTTGAAGTCTTTTTTTATTTGACCTTTGGAACAAATATTTCACAGGATTATTTGTAGCTAAGGAACATGATGGAGAACTTGATATATTCTCTCTTTGTGCCTCTAATTTGTTCCTGTACATACGATTTTATTCTGAATTGCACCTCTGCTTCCAAAGTGTTCCATCTCTACTAGCTGGCAACTGTTATTGTCCAGTAACATTTCTTCAGCAAAGAGGCATTTCTGAAGTCGTTATTTCTGCACATGGCACCTCCAAATGTTTTGCTTTGTCTAAGCTAAATGCCCACCTTTTTTGGGGGGGTGCCTGACAATGCCATTTTTAAATCTTTTTTATTTCAGAGTTTCCCTGAGGACTGTGGGAGAAGTACAATAACAATAATCCATTTACCACAATAGTGTTGGGACTCATCAGGCCCTTACAGATGGTAGATATAGATTTCTTTATAACTGAAACTGTAGTTTTCCCATAACCTATTTGCTACTGTGTTTGAAAAGGTGGTGAAATCAGATCACTAAAAACCCAAAAATCCAAGAAAAAAAATTAAACTTTTTCACATAAGATAGCTGATTTGAATATTGCTGAAATGAGAAAATCAAAACACTGAACTCCCATTCAGTTTTAAGGGAAATCAAATCACAACAAAGACGTCTTCTAAAAGTCCTAGCTCAAACTGCAAAAACTCTATTAAATAAATCATGGTTTTCCCATTTTGAGGACTATGACTTCGACACACAGAAAAGGTTATGCAACTTGCTCAAGACCCTTTTGAAGACCCGAGTGGAGACCTGCTGACTCCCTGTAAGTGTCTTTAAGATTCAACACTGTCCTCTTTCCCAAAATGATGGCCAAATCCTTTCAGCAATTCAGCAAGACACTAGACCAAACAAGAAAAGGAAAAAAGGGGCAGGAGGGAACATATCTCTTGCACAAATGGGTTACTTAAAAGTGTTCTGGATGAACAGGAAGGAAACAGTAAGCACATCTTCATTCACTGGTACCCTTGAAGCCCTGACTTGGGGGGAGGATACAGCTTGCCTTGGGACTGCTGATTTTCTCATACAGGTGATGTTCCCATCTTGCTGCAAGGAGAGTTCATGTGCTTGTGAAGTGAAATTAGACTGTCACGGTATAGAAAAGAGTCCATCAAAAAAGATATCAAGGATTGGATGTAAATCAAAACCACAGAGCCCTAGTTTACTTGCAGGGCTCATTTCAGGACCCAGTTATAAAGCACTAAGAATTAATTTTTCTGATATTAGAGGCTGGAACCACATTTGTCTTTTCCTTATTTTTTAACTTAACATTGGTCTTAAGCAACCTTCTAATAATTAAATTTTGCATATTTTTCTTCAACTTCCAGAGCTGACCTCTATAGTACTAACTAAAAAGCCACTGGTTTTTCGACCTTGCAGACACAATGTTTTGTCCACAGCAGCTGGGAAGAAGCACTCTGTTTGTGAAAACATGCGAGCAGAAAACAAACTCAAGAATGCTGATGCAAAAAATAACTTGTTTTGGCACGTTCAAGTATTTTGTGCATGTGTATCTGCAAGGTGTTGGTAGCAAAGCTAATTTCTACTTCATCCTAAATATTGTAGAAGAATAACCAAAACAAAATACAAAACCTCCCAAATACCAGTGCTTGCCAAGTGGTGGAAAAACAAAACAAAAAAACCTACTAGTAGCATAAAAATATTTACTTCCCAGCATCTAAAATTGTTATGGGCATTAGAGAGCATTTAGGAAAATGCCTCTTAAAAAAAGCACTGAAGTGTTATTTTAATAACTTGAAACAGGAGACAGAGTCAGTGCTACTGATGCATGAAGTTTGGCTCTGTTCTTCCTTCTCCTAGCAGGTTGAATTAAGGACTGCCTGTACCACCCTTGCAGACTGATCTCTTTGGTAACCATCAGCTCTCTCTTTGCCAAGAGAGTTCAAAACACAACTTCCAAAGTAAAGCACCTGTCCTGGAAATGTAAAACCAGGACCAAAAGTCTGAGCTGGCCAAAGCATAATCCCAGGACATCACAAAAATCTTGATTGCAAATTTCTTGGCTGTTGTGTGTTGCCTATTTTCAGTACCATAAAAACACTGGTTATTTTGGCCATGAGTTTCTGGACTCTGAACACCTGCAGAAAAAGACCAACCTCTGCTATTTTATCATGGCTCCCCAAAAGCAGTTGTTTCCTGTCTGTTGCTCAGAGGTTTCTTGATACAGCACAGCTATGCAATAAGACAGCTGTCCCAGCATACAAACAGCTAACTTGCTACATGCGAAGCCACACTTTCTCTTGACAAGACAGCAAAACTGTCACCCTGGCCATTTTCTCTTGTACCTATCCTGTTGTAAAGCACCCAGCTGATATTTACAAAACGCCCTCTGCTTCCTTACAGAAAACCAGCTATGACTCCACTCATATCCATTAAAAGACTTATTAAACTCCCAATCATATTTTTAATACTTTCTCAGTCCAAGGACTCTTGATTTGATGGTGCCATATACAGCTGTAAACATGGTAACCTCAATATTTCTTCTTGATTGGCGTGAGTAAACCAGGCTGAGTGAGTCTTCCGAGGTGCAAAATAATCTTGAAACTCAAGTTGGAGACTTTTGTACTGAGTGCTGTACAGCGAGCTTTCCTCTCCGAGCAGTGTGACTGTGACAAGGTGTTACGTGCCTCACGCTGGCTGTCAATCCTTACTGAGCAGCTCAGAGATGCTCATCAGTCATTCTGTGCAGGGCTGAGCTCATGCCAACACAGCAGCCTGCTGCAGTGCCCATACAGACCCTGCAGGGTGGAATGAATGTGCCTTTCAGTTCCTCACACAATCACCAGGGACTGCCCTAACAACAGGGACAGATGCACACAGATGTCAAGTATGAAAGCCAGTGATGTTTAAGGCCATGGGAGGTGATCCTGTAAATGAAGGTCTGATTTGCAAAAAGTGTCTTATTTCTGAAAGCCAGGTGAAAACTCATGGCTCAAATAGAGTTCTCATGCGGACTTCTTGCAGGGTAAACATTACTCTGGAACACGAACAGCCGACGCTGCTGTGACACAAACAGGCTACTTTTTTTAAGCTTCGTAAAACTCCTAAGAACGTTGTGCTCCCTTCCTAAGAATTTAACAGCAGCTTTTTCACTTAAGTTCTCAATAAAAATGAATTAACATGGCAGAAATATGATAGAAGGATAACAACTTTCAGTAGCACTTGCTTACATCTGCTTCACTTGACTATCTTAAGCCTACATCCAGCTTGTTTCATTTGCTTTTCAACCCTGAATCATGAGTCTCCAGCAAACTTGATCTGTGCTGATGTAGCAAATCGCACTTATTATCTATAGCTGTCTTAAAAAAAAAGAGTATTTTGACAGGATTTTATTTCATACAATTTACTTTCTGATCCAAAGTTATTAAGGAAATAGTGCTGCATTAACTGCCAGTAATGGGAATCATGGTTTACTATCCATTTGGCCACAGTTAAGCTGAAATATCTGTCCGCCCCCCGCCCAAATTAAGCAGTCATGTAACTTGTATATGCATTTACTGAATATTTTTTTTCTTACTGGGTTTTATCAGTCTAAGGACAATAAATTAGAAGAGGGTGCAGGGCTGCCCCCACCAGCTGTGCCTCATCCACACACAGAAAAGTGTTAGTCATGTGAATTTGGCTATGTTTGAGCTGACAAACCCTGCTAAGAGACAGGACAGCAGTAATGGCCCAAATTGCTTCCAGAGCAGCAAGCACCTCTGCATGGGGCTCTGAAGGTGTTGAGATACATCAGCTGGGACAGCCATGATTTGTGCTGAATATGTGCTGCATAAACATACCTTTTACAGCTGAGAGTTTTAAGAACTGGCATTCATGTAACCGACTGCATAGGAAGTCACACTTAAAAAAACCAAACAAACCTCTTTTTCTGGGTTTTGCCTCTTATTTGAGTTTGCATACCACCTTAGAGCTCACATTAACGATGAACAGGTATGTAGCACAGCAATAAAAGTTACAGAAAACACTGACTGAGAACCTCTCCTTCACAGACTGTATTTTCATATTGTCTATGCTCTCGGTGGAATGAACTGCTGTGGAATCTAACTGGAACTCATGAGTTACAAGAATAGGTCAGAAAGGAGTTAGACATCAATGTGGATACATCACAAAGAAGACGTGGGATGTATGTTCAGTAACTGGAAAAGCAAGAACTGTGCTCCTAAATGTTCAGCAATCAGGTTTGCATCTAATTTGAATACTGCTCAACTCACAGGGACGATGCATCACAGGTCTTAACCACTTCTGTCTCTACATTTGGTTGTCTTTCCATACTTCCTACCAGTGGTAAAGAGTATGCCTTGTAGTTTTCTTGCTTAAACCTTTTTGGTAGGGTGCAGGCAGCACTGTCAACTCAGGCATGCTTTCTGTAAATGCAAATAGTGGTTAAAAAAACAAAACCAGAAAAAACTCCCAAACTTGAAAAGCTTTCTAGAAGTTGCCAGATAGGACAGCCGAAGGGAATGTTTTTATGACTAAGAGGCTGGATTCCATGCACAAAACAGCTATTTCTAGTGATAAAGCATAAAGGTTAAACAACTGAGGACAAGACTGCCAGATGTAAAATGGAAAGTTTCCAATTTAGGAGCAGCAGAGGAAGAACATGAATTAATATGGAAGGACCAAATTAGCATTGTAAAAATCCTCCAAGCCAAACCAAATGCCATTGAAAATAAACTCAGGAACCCTCCCCCTCTTCTGCTCCCTGCATTCCAAGGAGGATTGAATTTAGAACAACCATAGGGAATTTTAGAGAAATCATACACTTAAATGCAGAGCAAAGGCTTTAAAAGTTAGAGACTGTATGTGCTTCAAAAACACTATTAATCATGCTAGATTCTTCTTCAGTACTTCTTTTTAAAAGGAAATAAATATTTTGGACATAAGTTTTCGCACTAGTTTTATCTTTAGTGACATCGATAAAGATCAGGCTGATTCTTCAACAGTTTTGAAACTGGGACATTAAATGATAATTTCTACCTTTTTATTAACTAGAAGAAAAAACAAATACACACACACACAAAATCAACAAAATAAAAACCACATTAACAACCAAATACTTTGCAAATACACAAAATCCACTGGTTGCTGGGTTTCCAACCAAGACGACACTTCAGTGCTACCTTCGTTAGCTCTACATACAGAGATACACTGTCAGGCTGGGGGTCCTATACTGCAATATTCTTTGCAGATTGCTCTCACTGGTCTCACACACATTTTTGTGGCATGAGCTGGCAGATGTCAGTCCACAGTAGTATTCCTCAAATTTAAGATACATCATGGATTGTTCAGTCCATAAAATACTATTACAGACTTTTAAACTGGACTCATGGAACAAGGGTGTAGCGGATTAAACATCAGCACTACTAGACTGATGGTTGGCTCAGCTGTGGTACACCTTTTCTGTTGAGCCTGAATTTTAGAAAGCTCCCACAAGATCTGAGAGCAAGAGGAGCTTCCACACACAGCCAGGGTCCACAAAAAGCACACATGCAGGGAACTGCACTGAAAATAAATGAGATATACATGTAAGAAAAACCTGATAGGATTCAGTACATTTAAGCCTAAAAGGATCAGGAAGAGCAGAGGGTCAAATGCTGCAATTAAATGGACAGATTTTAGGACTCTGAAGATAGCAAACAGTGGCATGACATGTTATGATGCTGCAGCTCTTATATGGCTACATGGTATATCTGCAAGAGCCTATGCTCCCATATGGATGGACACTAAAATTCCAGCATAGAAATCGGTAACCACGGGTAAATCAGTAGTACTCAGAGTTAGCAGAGTAACTTCACCATTGATCCCTCTGATTCAGTCCCTGATCACCTAGCAATACCACCTGCAGGTTTGAACATCTGAACCTACTGGGCAAAACCCAGAAGCCCTATCTTATGTTTATGAGACACCTGACAGCGAAGCCCCACTTTCATTCTTGTAACATCCCTGATTATGTCAAACACACAACTGCCCTCTGCACTTTAGAGACACAGCTTGCAAAGTGGTTTTAGTTGACCTAATATTTAGGTACATCCAGAAGAAAGAACAGAACAAAGAGAAGAAAGAACTAGGAACCTCCTACCTTATGTTTCAACACTCATCCTCAAAAGCTGCATCTTAAGTTAAAGAACAAATAAGATGCCCAAAATACCAAGATTCCCTACATTACAAGGACAGTCTGGAAAACTCCACAGAAATGCAAATGTAATCAGTCATTCAAAGAAGAAAATTATTTATTGACAGAAACTAATCTCTTATATTGTTTCCCAACACTGCGACAGATTATATAAATATATTTCACGAGTATGAACAGTAAGTTAATGGCTGTTGCTGAAGGCAGAACATTGCAGGAGATGAAACAGTGGATACTAGGTTATCCCCTTCACCTGACAGGTGAATGTATTCATATCTGTGATTCTCAAATGATAGTTCTTAAATAAATCATTAAGTATATTGAACAGGATAGGCTACTTACTCTCCTACATCAAAAAATCATATGGAGTGTTAATTGACAGGAAGTAAAAATCTATCCCCTCTCAGTTTACTAACAGGATTCACCCTACCTGAACTTAGGTGTGTAAGGCAAGCTGTGTAGTTCAGCTTCACCTGTTTCATCACTGGAGAGAGGTAAGGACCTCTTGATTGAAACTTACCTAAGGTAAGTGTCTCAAATAAGCTGGAAAGATTTCCCCTTCCTCCCCCAAACCATTCAATGCTCTCCACTGATTTCGGCACAAGTGTAGATGATTTGGTCAGACTGGACATGTACCTTTTAGCTAAAAGACACATGAAATAAATCTTACCTCATGTTCCAGAAAGAATATTACAAATTCCTATAGGAAATACCCTTGTCAGATCAGAGAGGACCTAATTAACACTTAAGAGGGCTTCTTGCAATGGAGCTACAATCATTGGCTCACTACTGTTTACAGGGAAAGCAACTATTGGCATTTGCAGAAGAGTAAGGATGCAAATCAGCGGCTCTGTTGGGAGATGGGTACCCCAGTCCATGCTTCTCTGATAAAACTGGAACCTAGGAGAGTGAAGGAAGGAAGATCTACACGCTCTCAAATACACAGATAAAGCCAATATATGTCTTTTTTCTGGTAAATGGTGTAGATCAAGCTTTAGCTTCACAGCTCTGCACTTATACAGCAGAGGGAAGTACAGCAAGGAGAAGCTGACAATGAGAACACAGGAATCCTAAAAAGGGAGAAAAAGAAAATACAGGAACCATCCAAACCTCCAAATGTCAGTGTAGGCCCATGCAAAGATAATGCACTACAACAGCAGGATCACACTTAGGTGGTTTATATTTGATTTCTTATAATCTACTTTTGCCCAAATAGATTACATCTTTCTAACATAGTTAATGAACTCTCTGCATCTCTAAGGGTTTGGCTGCTAAATCTGCCTGCTAAAATTTCTTCACTGGCAAATTTTATGAGGCAACTTATTCCATGTCTAGATATTGAGAACATACTCACTGATGCATTGAGGTGACTGTTCTGCACTTCCTGTGTTGGCATCAATATTTTGGGAGATTTCACAACAACTTTGCCAATGACCTGCTAGTGAATACACAAAATCAGCTAACATGGCCCAAACAGGCATATTCAGGTTGCTACTGCAAGGTGAACAGACAGGGGCTGAGGCTATAGGTACATGGCTGTGAGACCCAGAAAAAGCCCAGGAAGAGTAAGATAATATACAAAGATAGAAGACCTCTGCTTACAAAAGCGTTACTTCACAGTGGACTTTCTCTTTTTATTCAAAAAGTCAAAACTAAAACCTCCATCGAAAATACAGAAATACCAAATATTCTGCAATAGTGTTCACACCCTCAGTATTAATGCAGCAGCACAGATAAATAAGAACGGAAGTCAGTTGCCAGTCAAGGAGTTAAACTCTTCCTTGAAGTAAGTCAGTATTTCCAGACAACCAGAACATAAAACCGAAGCAAGTGACCTCCATGCCTGTTAAAACCAATCTCCAGCAGAGTCTGGGTTTATGAAATGACTGGGCATGATGCAAATGTTGGCCACTGAACTGAAGAGAGTGGCCTACTTGTCACTCTAGAGAAATTGTGGTCAGACAAGAATAAAATTGTAACAAAATAGCACTGGAGAAGGAAGATGTTTCCCACCCTTTAAAATGCACACCTTGCCAGCTCAGGACTGTCCTTTAACCAACGTGGCCTGAAGGATGTGGGCTGACCGTGGCAGAGATGTTCACCTGCAACTGTTCTGAAAAAGAGTTAAAACATTGTTCCTGCTGGAGCGAACAACGAGATGGTGGTTTGCCAGCTCCAAAGGGTTAGCTATCCCCAGCAGCCCACAGGACAGAACACCCTATTAGCTGGGTGGCCAGCCTGATGGGGACAGGCTGTGTATCTGTATCCTTGAAAGAGTAAAAGAGAGAAAGATGTTCCTCTCAGCTCACATCTTACAGGCACTGTAAGCTCTTACTTTGAAGCCCCCTCATTCCCACTTCCTGTACACACAGCAAAGATTAAACCAATTCACGCAGAAACATGCAGGTCATCTCCAACTAAATCTGAGGTTTGCTTTATCTAATTTTTCAGAATCGAAAATACATTTGGAAATCTACATTTTCTCAGTTGATCTCAATATTAGGGCTATTCAAGCTCCTCCTTCGCATTTCTTCTCCCCTGCACACCACCCCTAGCACCTGCTTAGGAGAAGCTATAAGCTAGCATCTTTCACAAGTACGCATTGTGGCTGAATTTTGGATGCGAGTCAACTTTTGTGCTTGATGTGCAACAGAGGGAGCTGCTGCCCATAACTACACAAATTTACCCATGAGAGGCAAGTGTCCTGGCTTTTAGCAGGCCCCTCACTTTATGCCATTCACTCTTGCTGAAATGCACTCTTGCTGGCCCAGTGCATGGAGAATCCTTCCACATTCCGGTGAGACAAAGTGAGGCAGTGCTGGTGGGTACAAGTCCTGTTTCTGCTGTGGATCTCTTCTGGGTACAAACATGACTGGCTGCTACCACGGCTGCATCAGTGACAGCTCCCAAAGCGAAAAAATTAAGGCTGAAGGTAAGCCATGGAAACTGGTTCACCTCCCCAACTATGTGAAGTGAAACAAATTGTTCTGCCTTTCATGAACTTAATTGCTTTCAATATATGCAATTGCTAAAACCAAGCCTGCACAGCATAAATCCTGCAGACTGGGTGTAATCCTGAAGCTGTGCATTTGGCTTCCCAGCTGCATTGACCTTACTGTGTCCATACACAAAAGCACAACATTCCCAAAAGGCCTGGTGTTGCAGGGAAAGAGGAGAGGTCCCCCTTAGACTGCTCTTGCACAGAGTAACTATCCTGCAAATTGGAAGCATGCTGGATTACACAGCAGGGAGATGTGGCACTTGGACTTCTCCTGGTGCTGTGTCAAGGTAAGCAACCTGCCTGTCCATAAGGGTTGTGTAAGCTTGGAGGAGGTACCTGTAAAAGTCCTGCCCAGTGGCAGGGACTCTTCTTCTCCCTCTAATTATTACTTCTGGAGGACTGATCTGCCTGTGAAAGGAATGTCCTGGCTAAGTTATGCCATGCTTGCTAGTCAGCAGTTCCATAAACATTGATTTTTGCATGTCATGGGTTTCAATTCTGGTTTTCAGTTCTGCTGTCTACGTGACACATGGAAGGTGGAATCACAGTATGAGGCAGAGTTGAACAGTACACACAATTCTTTTCTCTTGTGTATTTTCTTTGGAAATGCACTCTGACAGAATCAAATAGAGCTGTTACTCTTTCGGCCACCTCTAACAATAATCATGGTCTCAAGTTAATAAAGACACACAACAGCAAGCAGATCTGCACACAAGGTGGCCACCTATAATTCTGGGCTGTGGTCTGCTTAGCACAAGAGATTATGGTGTCTCTCTGGAGTGCGGCATGTAACAGCAAAAATTGATTTGGGGACATCACCAGGTCTTTCAGTGGAGATTAACAGCATCTTCTTTGGCAGTCAGCCAGAGGCATGTGAAACAGCCTACAACAGCTCTCATGACATCCAATACAAATGAAAGAGCTTAGTAACAAGAGGCAAGAATTTTTCTTTTCCAGCAGAGAAGCTCAGGCACTTAGAAAATTTACCCTACACTGAATAGCAAATAAACTGCATACATACACTTGGACAGAGAGATGGGTTCTCCTGTGCATTCCAGCTGGCTACATCTGAGAAGATCAGCAGAGACATCCCTTGCTACTTGGATAAACTCTACTGCAGAATAAAACTGCTCCCTATCAGTCTAACGGAAGAGCCTCTGCTACATCGCTCACAGCCATCCTGGCTCAAACCAAAGTGAAGGACAAAGACACAGTAAGATGAACAGAGATGCATCTTTCTGAAACTCAGGGAAGGAACACTGACTTCACCAAAAGATTCAGACCACCACTTCCTGCTTTCAGCTTTTAGTGCATCAAATTCACTCACAGAGGAAACTGAGTAATCCCAGGTAGTTTCCTTTTGAATCACATCTAATGACATTTGTGTTCTGGAAGGGAGACAAGCCTGTTTATTCTAGTCAGAAATATCTTACCTGCCAGCATGTTTTGGGACAAGAAGCTGCTCTTGACTACGGTAGTAGTGGGAGATATTCACAACCTAGTTCCTCAGGCTGGTGTTGCCAGCAAAATAAGGCACCTAAGAAGTGAAGCAGTTGCAAGATAGTCACCATCTGGATATTTCTGAGGCCATGAGTGGGATCTACTGTGCTTTTGTGAGGATTTGGTAATACTGCTGTATCTTTTTCCTCCAAGGCTGGAATTGCTTTCACAGGTGGCTTAACAAAGGGAAGAAGGGAGTGTATTTTTGAAATTATAGGAAATGTTGCTCACATCAAACTCTCTTCTCTCCTCCCCTTCAGTTCTGCAGAAAGAAATTAACATTTAATGTAAAACAGGCTGCTTTGATAGCTATCTGAATGCCCCATTAAACATTTTCCACACCTCAGGGGTGACAAGTATCCAGTCAGAAATTGCAATTTCTCATGGATTTTCTAAGTCACAGGTTGACACAAGAAGTAGTTATCACTCTGATCAGTATGCAGAGGCATTACACTCTAGCAATACTCTTCGATGGACACTGCAAGAGTTAGAGAGTAGATTTAAAAAGCGAAGCCCTTTGGTTTTGAACATGCGGCTCCTAGAAAAATGTTAGCAGAGATTATTTCACCAGCACAGCCCTGAGACAGTAAAAAAATGTAATTCCCTGATGGACAAGTGCCATTATTTGTCGTGATTGTAGTTATCTCTATTCTTCTTCTATTTACATGTCATGTAAACATACACCATATCTTGTAACAGCACACTGAAATCAAAGCTTCTGCCCCAGTGTCAAATATTTAACAGCAGACATTTACATGTGCAATCCACAACTCCAATGAGAGCCAGTGAGCACTGGAGGACAGTAACTGCAAAGAAAAATGTCACTGTTCCATCCTCCCAAGTCCAAGATAGTAACACAGATTTCGCTGTGAAGATTGCAAATTTGTAATCTCCAGTCTTCAACCTCGATCCCTGGGCAATAGAAATGAGGAAGAGGAACAAAGAGAGAAGACTAAGGTGATCACAGGTTTGCAAAAACAATTTTCTGCAGACTAGGCTCTAATGCAGTTGTAACTTCCCTCCATTTAAATCAACTAAGAGTTTTGGCTGTCATCCAGCATTCCTGGCTTAAGCACCTGTACAGAATTGAAATTCTAGGTGACCTGTGAAACTGTCCTCCTAAAGTACGTGCCTCATTTCCTCTGTATTGCCAAGTGAGAGAGGTGCCCTAAAGGCCTCTGGAGAGAGGCCCTATTAGCTCCTCTTGGCTAAGAAATCTTCCTCAAGACCCTGCCTGCTCTCACAGACAGACCTGCTAAGTCCATCACAGAGCAACACAAGTCTGCAATTCTCCTGTGTGTTCCACTCCTCGACATAAGCTGCCAATTGAAACTCAACAGCTTCTTTCAATTTATTCAAAGAATCAGGCCTTTTCCCTTTCAATCTGACTCTAGAAAGCAATAACCTTCTGCGGTATTTTCCACTCTCCACAACATCCAGGATTTCTAAATGAAAACTGACTTCTGTCAAAACAAGCTGCATCTCTCTTCAACTTCTTACTTTAGGTTGCATCATCCTTTGCTGTTTTGTTGTCTCGTAAGTGTTGCCAACTCTGAGCCACAGAGTCATTGATTCCACAAAGGCTGTATGAGAATGGGTCATCTGAGTCCACTGGGCAGGCAGGGGGAAGATGGCCAGCTGCCAGTCAGCATAGCAGGAGAATATTATTTTCCCCCAGATCAGTTCTTGACATGGTCTGCCTGTGTAGGCTGTGCCAGAGCACCAGGCAGCAGATGCTGCTGAGGTCGTGTAGAACCTCCTCCTGATGAGCTGCCCTAGGCCCTGCCTACCCCTGCATTCTCTCTGTCCTGTAGGTTTTCCATCACTAAATGCTGTTTGTCCTCTGCTCTAACAGAGGATAGGTACTTCAGCAGCCAGGAAAGCATGTATGGATTATACATAAACAGGATATGTGACAGAACACGTAGTATCCAACTTGAATCTTTATTTGGTCACTAAACAACATGGAACATGAGACAGAGGGCTTTTCTCTACTACTGAAGCAAAAGCCCCCATTTCCATTTGCTGACTGTTACAATTCAATGTCATTTTTCTGTCCTGTGTTTGAACACTGTAGTGTGTGTTTGAGGTGGCTCTAGCAGCTGTGTGGAAGGCTGGAAGGAAAGGGGGCCCATCACAGCACAGTCCTGAACTCAGATACATCCTGTCTTGCAGAAGGCCTCTTTCCAAGCTATGAAATACTGACCAGCAAGAGAAGAGTTACTGCTCCCTGACAGTCCTAGGGGAACACAGGACTGCAGCTATGTGCATTAACCTACAGCAGCATTTCTATCGAGGACAGCATTTGCATCAAAGTCTGCCCCTACCACAAGGAAGTGGCAAGTAGGGGGAGGGAGAGACAGAGAGAGTCTGGTTTGCTCAACAGGTAGTAAAACTGATAAGGGATCAGCATTAAACTGATGTGAGGAGAAAGCTGTCATTTATTACTTCCTTATGTGACATGCTTCAGCATTTTTCCAGAAACAAAGAGACTAAGGAAACAAAGTAAAAGTCAGGATCAATCCCTTGTGTTTCTCCTGGCATGACACCTTTCTATGAAAACAGCTTTTCTGAACTCACGCCCAGCAACTTCAATGACCTTGATACAAATCTCTCAATCTTGGTACCCTGTCACTCGAGTTAGCAAGAATCTTAGCTTTTATCTGCAGAAGTAGCAAGTTTCTAGTCCCATCTCGCTCACTGGAGCTGGAGGGTGTTTAAAAAGGTGACTTGGTGAAGTTTAAAAAAAGCTACAAAAGAAGAAAAGGTGGGCAGATTAAAAACACGCGAGCAAATTACTTTAACCACATGTTTTGACTGTATTTTTTAATTGTGGGAGGGAAGCTTTCCCTAGGGACTGCTGGAAGGTGAAAATAGGTGAGCTGCTGCTGGGGACCAGGCTTCTGTGGTGGGTTGTAAGCACACGCCGTTCAGCTCTGCATCCAGCCGGAAAGTTGTGCCTGAATAAGTGACAGAGCTCTCACACTTCATGTTTGCCACCCCACAGGGATTTGGCTGACATGTGCCTTTGATGCCAATGCAAAGGAAAACCACTCCCAAATTAATCTGTGTAAGTGTCACTCAGCAGCAATAAAGAAGCAATTCAGACTTTGCAATAGCACAAGCATTACAAAGGGCAGTGCACTTAGCTGGGACTCACAAAAGGCCACAAGTGATATTAACATCAAAGGTACACCTTTTCTCAGAGCCAGGTCTACTTTTTTGGCATCAGACAGGGATATGGAGAATTGCTGGGGGAAAACATTCCAGAATTAATATCCCAGTACTAGTATTTGTTAGTATTTCTAACATCTTCTGCAACAGGCACTTGTTGCTTTTCAACCTAGGAAACACAAGAGCTTATTTCTAAACTGATTTTGTTTGGAAAAGGTTAGATTAACCATCTTTATTAGCACTATTTTACTTTCTGCATGAGTAGTCTCTTACCAGACCTCCTGTGATCCATTTTCCTCAACACCAGAAGTGTTCAGAGTTAAGGACAACTACAGGCAAGTAAGGCACTAGGCACAGGCATAGGTTAGCAATAACTATGTGTGTGATTTGACTGGGTTGGTTTTGGCTTAGTTTACAGAAATAAGGCCATTTCACTCGTGTTTTCATGCATGCATATCTACTGGTGGAGGAATATCCCTGGGTGAGATTTCTTATGTGGTATCAGTTTGTGAAATAACAAGCTGAGTCTGCTGGTGTTGGAAATGCAGCCTCTTCCTAGTTCTTTTTCAGCGTATTTTTTTTTCACATGCCTTTCTTGCAATAGGAGAGTTGCTCCCTGTCTCATGCTTACGTCAGCCCAGAAGACCCTCCCAGACAGTCTGTGGAATCATAGTGTAAGCTTCTTGGCACGTGTTTCATTTCTGTTACACTTAGAAGCATCAGAAATGAAACTAAAATCTGCTTTCTCAGAAAATATATTCTTCTCTCATTCCCCAGGAAACCTTAGCCTTAGACTACTAGGAGATGACTGGCACTTGGAGGAAAGCAAAACAAAAGTTTTGTAAAGCTGGCTTCTAAACACATAAACGTTGATGCAAAAGTCATTTCAGTCTGATTTACAAATACCAAGGCAGGGCTCTAAATGTATTGCCCAGATCATTAGAAAAACTAATTCTGAGAGACATGAATGACCTAATGTTCCATCACAAGCACTGGGAAATAGCGAAGTCACAGGGAATGATGACACTTGAGATGATAAATAAAAAACATTCGGTTGAAAGTAAATGTTCAGTGGAAAGACTGGTTCATTCTTTAGAAAGGCAAAGTTTGAGCTTGCTAATTTCCCATGTCATGAAACCTCACAGACCTAACTGAAATTCGGAAGCCTCTGGCCTCTATCCTTCCTTCACTCACTGAAGATTTAAGAGCAGACTGCATGAGTTCTCACATTACTATAATGAAATTAATGCCTGAAACTGTTCACGAGTGTAATTTACTGGTCACACTGGGAAGTGTTTGCATAAAGTGATTTACTGTGGGACCCTACCGGTCAGAGCAGATTCACTTTCTCCTGTACGTACAGGACTGTATGAACTCCCGCAGTTCTGAGTTAAGAGTTGGGAGACAGCAGTTCCACGGGCAACTGGAAGTTTCTTTGCACTTGGGGTGGCAATGAAAGCCCTCCACAACGGACCTGCTCACTGCCCTGCGTCCTCACCTCCGCTCGCCTGAGTCCAGGTGCCCGGCGGGACCCCAGCGCTGGCTGCCACCACGGCGCTGCCGTCCCCTGCAACTCACCCGCCCTGCCTCACCTGCTGTACACCAGGCACTCCATGTGGTTGATCTCCTTGTCGGAGCGGTAGCGGCTGTAATCTTCCCACAGGTCCTTGATGGCGGTGACGGCCAAGATGAAGAGCACGGGGGCCAAGGCCAGCTCCGGCTGGAAGGCATTGACGGCTGGCACGAAGTTGAGGAGGGCGATGAACACAAAGTAGACGTTGGCCAGGCGGTGGAACTGCTCAAAGAGGTTCTTGGGCAGGAAGGACAATGCCGTGTACTTGGTGGTCTTGAGGCGGTTGCAGGCCAGGACAGTCCTCTTGGACTTCTCCGGCTCGGCCTCAGGTAACAGCAGACTGGAGCGCACCAGCCGCGTCTTACTCTCCTTCTTCTTCCTCCGCCTCCTCTTCCTCTGCCTCTCCTTCCCCTCCGGCAGCACGTGGGGCGCTCCCTCTCCTCCTGCCGTGCCCTGGGACATCGCTGCCGCCCCGGTGTCCTCGCCCGGGCAGCGCGGGCAGCTCCCACAGCCAGGCACGGCCCTAAGTTATCATCCTCCGCCGCCCGCCACGGCTCTCCTTTCCTCTTCCCCTCCGGGGGCGGGCGGGGGGAGGAGGGCTCTCTCGAACCCGCTCCTAGCTGCTCTGCCGGGACCTCTCTCGCTTTCTCCTCCTCCTCCTCCTGGCCCGGGGAGGGGACGTGGGCAGGCGGGGAGCCGAGCGCTCCTCCCGCGGGCCTCTCCCCGTCCCGGGCGCGGGGGATGCGGGGGCCGCCGTGCCGTGGCCGGGCGCGGGCAGGGCAGGGCCGGGGGAGCGGGAATTGGCCTGCCCCCAGCGCCGTGCCGTGCCGTGCCGTGCCGGCGGACGGACCCCGGAGGACACTTTATCGGCGGCTTTTGACTTTCAGTTACGTGTGGGAAGAGGAAAGAGGTTCGAGTGAGGAAAGAGAAAATTCCCACTGAAGCGTCGGCGCTGCGCTTTATCCACGGTGCCCCAGCCGCAGTTGGTGGGAGTTTTTACCAGCTGACTCACGGCCAAACACTCCGCTTTCTGCCTGAATCCTTGTGCCACGTTTATACCCATCCCTGGGAGATACGGGACAACGTCTCCCGGCTCCTCACGTCTGGTCTGGTGCGCCAGCTCTGTTGGTGGCGGCCATGGTACTTGGGACAACCCCAAAGGTGGCAACAAAAAAAATGAGGTTTCCGATGGAAAGCATTAGGCACTGCCACCCCCACACCCGCCCTGGCAGTGGTGTGCTGTAACGCACGTTCGCCTCTGTGGATTTTTCTATTCCCTTGTGGTAGGGTAGGTCTTTCCAGCAAGGATTGGAAAATGCCAGTCTCTTGCTCTGAGGTTTTATGCTCTGCTCTTTCTGGAGAAAGATACAGTTACGGGTCATGATGGATAGACAAGAAATACAGAAGATAAAATAATCTAGATTGAAAGATTTAGTCTAAAGTCACAAGCAAATAAATGTAGTAAATAAATGCACAGATTTAAAGAACAAATAATAAGAGAATAATTAAGTTATTGCTACTGAGTGTGACACGAGTCTTTACAGCATCACCTTAGGTTGGGATTTAAGAGCAGACCCTTTGGATATGGGATTCCTCAGGCAGCATGAAAGGCTGCCACAGGTCACTCCAGGCTGTGTCTAAACTGTAGTACAGATCCATTTTATGGTGGGATCCTTGGTCCT
The DNA here is from genome assembly GCA_013400235.1 of Oriolus oriolus. NCBI lineage: Eukaryota > Metazoa > Chordata > Aves > Passeriformes > Corvidae > Oriolus > Oriolus oriolus. The sequence goes on along the minus strand of VXBT01005721.1, from coordinate 270,749 downwards.
GATCCTGTGATATCCCAAGGTGGGGTCATACTGAGTACAAAAGCAAGACCTTCATAACTGTCAGCATACTTCTTGTTGTCACAGAAAACGGGCATAAAGTATAAACACCTAGTCTTGATATGAGGTCAGGACAGGATGGGGGCATCTTCTGGGGAAAGTACCTAGTCCCACAGCTTAGATGCTGCCATGACAAATTTCATGAAGACCAAGAAGTAAAAAGCCATTACCTGAGCCTCACAGCCTATATGTGGTGCTGTGTTTTCATCCTTCCTTCTCCCATTTGCAGTATGTTTGTAATTGCTCTTTAAAGTGTCCAGTTAATTATGAACCCTTTTCAGGCCCTGAGGCACTAGGTGAGTGCTAGTTCAGCACATGACCTGACACTGGTACTGTGTGAAGCCACAAACCCTTTGCCAATCCTGCTGTCAACTCTTCTGATGCTACTTCAAACTTAGCAGGGATTTCCTGGGTTTCTCAGCTCTTGAAATATTGAAACAACAAGCTTTTACTTACTGCAAGGGGAAAAGGGAAAATTGGCCTTTTTTTTTTTCTAAGGTGTGTTCCTTTGTTGATAAGGGAAAAAGCACAAAATGTTAAGAGAGAAAAAAAGAGACAAGTTTAAAAAGCCCTCCCAATTTCAATTTTCTGTGTTTTTTTTTTTGTTTTGTTTGTTTGTTTGTTTGCTTACACTTGGGGTTAACAAAGGGTAAGTTGGAATGAACAAATATCCCTTTCCTGTGCTTTGGAAATGCTGAAATGGGATGAGGAGGACATTTTATCATTGTGCAATATTCCCATAAACTGAGCTTCACCCATCCAAGGGCTCCTTGCAGGCAGCGGTGGATACTCCAAAAAGTGAACTGTTGGGAGTTTCTGCCACTGGCCTGCCAGCCTCTGCAGCCCCCTGTTTTGTGGGGCTCTGGTTCACCCCTGGCCTCCAGGAGCTGAAGCATTGTTAAGGCTTCATCTTTCCTCTAGACAGCCCTCCAACTTGTTTACACAGTAGTTGGTGATTAGAGGAGAAGCAACAGTAATCTTTGTTCTTTTCTCTTGTCAAAGCACATCACCTCTCAGAATAAACTGTTCATATCTTTATTGATGCCGGGTGACACAAATGACTTGAGTATAGCACATCTGAGTGGAAAGATGGTGCACACACCAGTGTCGTGGAGTAGTGAGAGCCTGTGCTGGGAGGGGAAGTAAGCCAGTTGCTCAGTCACTGAGTCCACCACATAAAAATGGTGTGGAAAACATCAAGAAATGGTGCGTAGATCAGGCTTAGCACTGCATATTCAGCAAACAGTAACCGAAAGTAAATTAAGGCTTAGACATACAGCAACATTAAACTTTCAAACACAGTGCTCAAGGCAAGGTAAGAAGACAGTTCTCACACTACCCTTAAGCTACTTGTTTAAGGCAAACATCTGTGCAAGTTTGGAGAGCCTAACCTGGGATGAATTGTGCTTACACCTAGTGGTATTGGCCAAACCTGTGCCACCAGATATCCCAAAATTGTTGGTTACAATCCCACAATTATAAGAAATGGCCTATAAGTCAGTGGGCTATACTTTAAAACCTGTTTTACTTGCGTAGTTTTGGAGTGCTCAGGATTCACATTAACAAGATTTCTTCTGCAACAGAGTAACAAGAGAGAAACTTAAAGATATTGAATGGAAGCTGAAAGTTTTTATGTAATTCCCATAAGCTGAGTTTTACAAACAGATATAGCAGCAGAAAGATAACAAACAGTTCGGTGGGAGCCTCTGAAGAATTCTGCATTTGTTTGCTAAATTATTTATTTAAGAGCAGTTTAAAGCCTCTGTATTTGAGCATGTATTGGCAGAGTTAAGTGCCACCCTTGGAAAATTTCACTATAAAAAAAAGTAGAATGTATGCCACACCCCACTGGCCAAGAGCTGAAAAGCTCTTCTCGTATCATTGACCAGGACTTTCTCTGTTGCTAGTAAACCACTTTTTATCTAATACAGGCAAGCTAAAGTATTGCAAGGCAGTGCCATAAGAAAGGATGTAGCACCCCTCTGCTTTCTGTGCAGTCACACGAGGAATCCAATATTCTGGATATTTATACTAAAACCTGATGAAATGTAATCCATGATAAATAAAAACAAGAGTTGACCTTATTTTAAAAAGCCTGTAAAATCTAGTGTTAGGCTTTTCTAGCCAAAAATTTTGTCAATGTAGACATTCCCAAGAACTTAGTCCTTCCTTTCCACTTGTAAATAAAACTGTGCACAAAGGGTTTGTGAAAGCACGAATATTTGTATCTAAACTCATATCTGACCTCTCCTTGCCCACACAGTCCAAGTATGCGAGGTTGGAAATAAGAGGCAGGCAGGCAGCAAATTCGGCTTTCAACTGGTACAAAATAGACATGCACAACACTGGCTCTAGCTTTTGAAGGCAAAAGGACAAGTATGTTGCTTTTATTACCAACTGCAGTACACCTGCATCTCCTTTTTGTGGAGTCTTCTGGAGGAAAGGAGGTGAAAGGAAATTGGCTTTAAATCACTCTGGGTGATGCATGGATCCTACAGAGAATCACCCTCAAGAAACAGAAGTGAACTGTTTTGAAATGCCTGAGGAGCTAAGAGCCAAAGACTAGATTTACTGGATAATCTGAATTAAAATGTGGACTCTACTATTTTTCAGGGTCATTGGAGCAAAGCGCTAAACCCAGGTGATGTCTGGGGATTGCTGTGAGCTCCAATTGCTCCCTGCCACCCACTGATGTCTCCTTCCTGTCCAGAGCTCTTCCTTTGTTGTCACATGGCTGTTTCTGACCATCCTTCATCTCACTGCATTTTGCTGGGTATCTGCTCTCTGATTTCTCCTGCCATTAACCTGAATCCAGCCTCTGATGCCCAGTATCTCTTGAATTTCAAGCTCTCTCTAGAGCCTTTCCCAGTGCCTGACTCTTTTCTTCAACTGTGCACATTTTCTTCAGATCAAAGACTAAAACTGAAAAAGGAGAGATGTTCTAGACATCACTTACGCTGATAATATGCCTAGTGAGCTCTTTGATAGCATGGGCCACTAAAAGCTGAGCCTTAAGGTATGACACTGCCTTTAAGGCTAGAAGGATTTTCTGGCCCATGATACTGTATAAACTTGGCCTTTTAAATGCCACACATGCTACAGCTTGAAATCATTATTGAATTGTTATGTGAACAGGCTGGTTGCTTAGAGATCAGATAACCAGTTTTATTCCTCTTCTCAGAGTCATCAGCCCTGATTATGTTTTAAGTATTTTCTATGGCTTGGGGTTTTGTCAGTATGCAAGAACCATAACATCAACCAAAAAATGTGTTTATCCTGATGGTTACGTGAAACAGTTTGAAATTGGCACCCACCTGAATGCTAAGCATTAAAAACCACCCTAGATACAGAGAAAAGATCCCAAATACATTAGTGATACAATAACTCCTGATTTGACTTGTCATGGTTTTTGTAAGCTTGGAGTTATCATTATTCCATTTTAACAATTATCTTCTTCCTATCATAAGAAAGTGAAGCAAATCTAATTTTCACATAGTCTAATTTACTAGGCCACTTTTGCAATATTTATATGATCTTAAAATAAAGATTTCTCATGTTGTATGTTGCCAGAAACATCTGTCAAATTACTCATGATTCTCCTTTGTTCCAGAGAACTTATTTTAATATTAACATGCTTAATATTATGGAACCACCCAGAGGCCTTAGTTTGAATCTAGGACTTTAAGAACTATAAAAATAACTAAAGACATGGTACCACACATCAGACAAAATCTGTTCTGCCCTTTGCAGATGAGACGTATCCCATCTGGCTTCCTGTAAAGGGGACAGGCATACATGTTTTGAACTAGCAGAAAGAAGGCAAGAGGCTTTCAGTGTGAACAGCCTGCTGAAAATGCCAGAGTTTGATGATGCAAGACAGCAGCCAAAATGGCATTATTCCTCATTTCCTTCCAGTCTGCAGGAGATACATAGATACACAAGCACATGCACATACAGAAGTGTGTATATATACACACACATATGTATGTATGTATATGTATGTATATGTATGTATACACCACCAGCAGTCTCATAGAATCATGGAACAGCTTGGGTTGGAAGAGACCTTTAAGATTATCTGGTTCTAATCCCACCGTCATGGGCAGGGATGCCACCCACTAGAACAGGTTGCTCAGGGCTCCATCCAAATTGGTCTTGAGCATCCTGCCCATGGCAACAGCCATGTCTATTCTATGACCCTGTTTGCATGCAGACCTCTGGCAAATGAGCCAGCTGACCTCCTGTTAAGCCTCAGGGACTGCAGATTTGGAAATTGATACTACTGTATAATAAACTAGATCAAAAACTAGTCAAGGTGTAGGACAGCTGTAAATTAAAGATATAAAGCATTCAGGTAGCTGTAGTTAACTTATAGGCATGGTACTAGTGAAAATTACCACTTTGCAAATGCTTAATAACTAATAGTATTTGAGATGTAAGGAATAGCCATATGGAGCCATTGATCAGCATTTAGAGCTTTCAGATCTGGAAATTTCCTCTAGTAATCTCAAATAACTGAAAAAATGCTGCCACAGTTGGTGGAGAAAGACTGCCACTTCTAGGACGCCAAGAACATCCCAAAATGTGTCAGTAGGTAAATGGATCAGTGAAGCCCATGCTCAAAAAAGCACATCATTTTTCATTGACTGTAGAAGTCATATGTGATTAGTGCAGAGGAAGGTGTTTCCTTGGTGGTATCCAAAGCTAGGCAAAGTAAACTTGCCCCTTAATATCTTTCCCAAGCCAGTCCACAGCAAAACAACCACACAGCGTTGTAAAAGACAAGGTTGTACTGGATGGGGCACTCACAATACAAGATGCATGCAGGAGAAACCCCAGCCATGTAAAAATCCTATGGCTACTCAGCTGTGCCTGGCACACCAGCCAAAAGTTATAATACACAGTGGCAAGTTGTCCCCTTATGCAGTGGGAAATCAGAGACAGCTCTTTACCTACTTAACCTCTCCACTTGCAGAAATACTTTTTTTTTCATTTCCAAGGCATTTACTGGGGGAAATTCATAAGCATTGCTTCAGCCCATCAGCTAACATACTCATACACAGGGACACTGCAGAAGAGGAAATGCAGGAAAACCTATGTAATTAACTGCAGGAGTAAAAGCAGACAGCTATTTATAGAAACTGCAGTTTGTGAGGAAACTAAAGTTAATATCCTTACTGCGGCACTGCCAACTCTTGCTATTTTGTGGTGAGTCTCACAGTATTTGTTGCTGTTCTTAAAACTTGAATATCCTTGCATAACAGGATCTTGCAACAATCTCAACTTGCTAAGGCATAAAAACATGGTTGGAAAAAACTTGAATATGGGAACCCTAGAAGGAGAAAATAAAGAGAAGAATATAGAAAGACTTAATGTTTTTGGAAACACTGTGATTCTTAAAGCAATTCTATGATTTTTTTAAAATCCTGGTAATTTTTAACACCAAGTACTTGGAAGTGATTCTATTTGTACAGGAGCTGCTGTGGGATTTCCTGTATGCATGGAGTCAAAACATATTTCACATCTCTCTGAAAAGAAAATACTGTCTCAGGATATTGTTCCTGAATGCCAGATTGGGTGTCTCTTCAAATTAAGAGATATTTAATGACTCATCATGCTTATATTTTGCTATATATAAATTTCTTAAAAACTTTGCCCAGAAAAGCTAATTAAGGATGTTTGAATGAGTTTTTACAGGAATTTGTCTGAGGAGAGCTAGTTATGCCTTCACTGGAGAATTAACAAAGGGAAGCTGGGGCTCTTCTGCTATTTGGTTGTTAGTCAGGATTGCTTGAGGAGAAAGTTGTGCAAGCCAATGTTTCCTTGCTGGCTAGTCACTACAGTCAGATTTGCCTCTGGATTTTGTGACTCTGCCCGGCAAAACAGGACTTCCATTCAGCTGAGATGCCGGGTACGCAGAGAAAAAAAGTGGCTGCAGGCTCTTACTCCTTCTGGGAAGGCGAGTGGTGCTTTCAGTCTACTGTAGGTCTAGGGCAGCACTGATTGATTGTCTCTTGCCTAGAGCTGACTCAGAATGGCCAGGCTTAGCACAAAATGGTGTAAATGGGCTGTAAACAACGAGATTTGAAAAGAAAAGGAAGAAAAAAACCTCAACAGCAGGAGAGTGAAAGGGTGACTTTCCCGCCTTTGGGGAACTCATCTGTAAGTAGAACTGATTGGAAAAAAATCTGGTTCATTGAGCCTGACTGCTTTGTTGGAAATCTAGTAGCCTGGAGAGCTTTTGCTGAAATTGAGGCAGCATTTTCAGTGGTACCTGCTGGGTTTGTCAGGAGTCTTGTGATACTGCCTATAGGGGGGTTTGCCCAGTCTGCTTTTCCACTTGCCCCGGTGGCAAAGGATGCCCTAATGTATGGGATCCCTGACTCTGCAGCACTCATCCTGGTAGCTGGGGCCCTTCTAGCTGCTCTGGAAGATTGCAGGCTTCTTAATATGTCTGCTAGTATTAACAGAGAAAGTGGTAAATGCAGTATTTTAGTAACTCACATCCTGAAAAATATTTCAAGTAAAGCAGTGCTTTGGGACTAGTTCAGACTATCTACAAAATAATATAGCCCAAAGTAGAAAATTACTTGTAATAGAGCAACACAAGCTTCTGACTAGTCCTGCTTTTAATACTCGTGTCCAAATTAATGGCTGAATGCCAAGATCCAACCATACAGTTGTTTGTGCATACTTTAAGAACACTGTGATGTATATCAAACTTAATGTCTCTGTTTATATTATATGCCACTGACCATAAGAATAACTCATACTTTCGGCCTACTAAAACTAAGGAACTTCAGTGGAGACTTGCTTTTAACAACAGTATCTTTCCAGGTGTTTCTGCAATGCTGGAATAGATCTGCTCCTACTGAAGTAGGTTGAGAGACCAATTCCAACTGACAAATTCCCTATAATTTCCCAACAGATTAAAAACCTATAAAGAGTCAGAGAGACTCATTATTTGTTTTTTGGTGGTTTGTTTGGGTCTTTTGCCTGGTGTAATGTTCCATGTATAGTGGTAGAGCTTACTGTTCTGTAGACTTCTCTATCATGTAGCAAGCAATAGCTAGTCAAGGATGTATGACAGTGGAGTGTGTGTATGCATCAGTTACATCAGGGAATGTATATCACAGAAACAGCTTAAAGAGGACTTCTAATTCAGCATTCACTAATGCAGTAAATATTAAGACTATAAGACTTGTCTATAAGATGGTATATTAAAATAGGAAGGGAGGCTTTTTGTGATCAACTAGCTTTTGCTGTGTTTGGAAAAACAGAGGATTAGTGCTGGCTCTCTTCTGATCTGGAAGTAACTCTCAGTGGTGGAAAAAATTAATATTCCTTCCACCCTGTTGTCCAGAAGCTGAAACTTCCAACCAGTTCCCCATAACAGTGCTTCCATGGTGCTGTGCTGGTTTATTGACTCGGGAAATTGCTGCTTCTGCTTTGTCAGCAGTGTCAGTGATCTATGTTTCTTTCCTTTCCCTACTTACTCTTCCCTGCTGGCCTTAATTTAAACAGGTTTTTACTGTCTGTGTTCTTATATTATCAGGTAACACTACTAATCCCTGCATGAATGAGAGTGACCATAAATAGGCCATATCATATATATAATACGGCACCCACTGTATGTGCCCAATACAAACACACACACATGCACCCACTGGATGTGTACACAGTCTGTGTGGACACACACTGGACTGATCTCTGCAGAGTGTGCAGAGATGCTGTAATCTGCTGTGTGTAGTGATGATATTGTAATCTGAGAGATTTCCATAGGCCATTGCTTGCCTCTAGTAATTTAGTTACGTTCATTAAGCAACAGCTATCATTTCATACTGCAGCTCAAGCTCCCGTATGCCTTGCTTGCAAGAAAAGCAGTGGAATTGAGATAACTAATGTTTTAAATAAATAAAATGTGGGAAACCAGAAGGAATGCCAGTGAAAGGGTGGTGTATCAACAGTAGTTAGAAGGAATCTGAAGAGCAGCCAGCATAATAAATTTAAAGGGTGGAGGAGAACTGCAATGGCAACACGTTTTGATCAAAATAAAGCAATTTCTATGTGTAATGAAGCACTAGCCCATGATTTTTGAAGACTCATGCATTCAACAACCACAGGCTGCCTTTCAAGTTTATAGGCTAATATATCTCATATTAAGAAAGGATATAGTTTATAATTCTCTTTCAACATAACACCAGATAGCTAACACAGCAATGAAAACCAGACTTTAAAAAAAAAAAAACAAATACCCTGGTGAGTACTGTTTATTCTGTTTATTCTTAATATGTTGATTTTTTATCCATTATTACTCACTCTGTGCTTGGTTACAACATGAAAACCTTTCTGCTCTTCTGCTCTCTAACCCTCCTTTTCTGCTCTGTTAACTCCCTTTTTCCTAACACAGACCTTGGCCAGCAGCATGACAAACTGTTGCAAGGTATGTGCATCAATCAGGGGAGTGCTGAAGTGTGATCTGCAGCCAGCATAGCTGTGCCAGCAGAACCCCCTAGTATGGATTAAGACATATCAGCAAAAGTTCTCTTTTACAGGATGACTTTTTTTTTCTCAAAAGGGCTGCAGCAAGCTCTGTCAGCAGAAGTGGAGTTTTCTCAGTCTGATGTGCAACTGGAGTATGAACACTTTGCCCAAATGTAGCCTATCAACACCAAGCTACCTTGTACAGCACTCAGCATAAATTTGGCTTTCTGCACTTCAGAGGTTAATAAGAATATCTCCTAAACTCATACCATGGCCTTGGCTCTCTGCCTTCTTCCTCACTCACTCTCCTGCTTTGGCCTCTATCATTCCTCTCAAACTTATCCAAGTTTCTGGATTTCACCTCACCGCCAATTGTTCTGTATACTCTGATCTTTATTGCCACATTCTCCACACACTTTTTGGTACCTCCTGCTTGCCCTTAGAAAATAATTTTCCTGTTTCCTAAATATGAGGGGTTTTGCATCAGACTGCTAATGCAATGCATATAAAAGTGAATAGTTTTGTTCCCTAAGCTCCCCTAATGTACAAAAGAAAAATAGCACATTTGGGTCTTTTTTATTTGTCATCTAGTATTTGGAGTGTTGGAACTCATTTTCATGCAATCAGTTCTAAATTCCTCCTTTAGTATTTATATGAAAACTGATATTCTCAAATAGTAACACAATCTGAGTAACTGGGGGTTTAAGGATTATTATTTTTGGTGACCTGTCATTTACAGAATGCACTGGTTCAAATCCTATGGCACTTATTTGTTCTCTGCCTAAAACCAGTGAAAATCACCTAATCCCTCTTCAGCTTCCAAAGTTCTGGCTATGTCAGTGAGGGGAGAGGGTGGAGCTGCAGTTCCACTGCTGGTGCCTATTTATACTGAAATGATCAACAATTTAGACAATGCCACTGGAGCTGAAGAGTTACCTTTCAGCTTCAGCGCTAAGAAACCATTCACCACAGGGGAGTTGATTTGGGATGGAAAAGATGTCTCACCCTATCAGAGGGACAGAGGAGCTTCTGGTTCTGCTGTGCATGCAGAGGGAGCCTGAGGGGTTACACTTGTGCTGGTATACTGAGGAGTTAACATCTGAGTGAGGATCTAAGAACCCAGAAAGTAAAGCGTGCTTCATAAAGGGGTTTCATCTAGTGTCATGACACAGTGGTCACCGACTGGCAGGCCTGAAATCCTGCCTTTTAGCAGGTGTGCATGAAGCCTTGAGGGTTTCTTTTGTGAAACTGGGAACTTACATGACAATATGTTATGTAAATATCAAGTGACTCAGTTTGACTGATGCAATCCTGGGTGCAGAACTCCGTCTTCCTTGACTCCTCCATGCTTAAAAACAAAGCAGAAATAATCCATGGGCATATAATCACCTGGGATGCTTCATTTTTAGCTCAGTTTTTGGTCCCCAATATTGTTTTGGTTTGTGCTACCTACCAGTCTTTCAGGCAATGTCTGGACAGTGGTTTGGAGCATAATGTATACCAGATACTCGGGAGGGGATTATGAAGGAGACAGTTTAGCACTTCAAAAGTGAGTAATACTGTCCTAATAGCCTCCAGAGACTGGGCCCTGGCATATTTTATTGATTATTATACAAGTAGTCTCTGAGGCTGAATTTTTGTCCTTTCACACTTCTGTTTAACCCATGAGTTTTATGTCTTCCATTTATGTTCCCTTCTTCACCTAACTAATTTTCTTTGTCTGCACAGTGAACAAAGGAACTATTTTTTCTTACCTGCAGACAGCTTTCACCCTAATTCCCACGTCCATGTAACACACAGCAGAATTAGGTAGTGCACTAACTCCTGGCAGATACCTGCCTCTCAAAGCATAAAGAAAGCTCAGGAAGCACTTGTTGATCTTTTGTTGGACAAACCAGTCCTTGAATCTCTTTGCAGATAGAATATTCTTTGAAGCTCATCGACCATCACACAAAAAAAGTCACTGCTGCACTTCATTTTCACATCCTCAACAAACTGTGGCACAACTAGGAAATAATCTCTCTGCTCCAGATGTTTCTCTCTACTTTCTTCCCACTATATAAAATTCTCTTCTTTTTTTTTTCCTCCAGTGATGGTTTTATTCACCTCACAGAAAACTTTAGGTGGGATTTGTTGGTTGCCCTGCAAATTAAGGAGTCCAAAAGACCCCAGGAGAAGGTCAAAATAAAGCTTTGAGCTGGTATTTAATTAGCATTTATCAACAAGCCAGTTTTAAAGCAAATATTAGTACAGGCTTACTTATAAAGGGAAGTGTTGGTGTAATATCACTCCCACTCATTTTCACCTTGAGGTATTTTAGGAATTGATGACCTGGAAAAGTGAGCAAGCAGTAAGTACTGTACAGACTGTGGGCAGTAGGAAAAACTGTTTGTCTAAATTCAGTGTTGTGACAACTTTGTGACAGAGACATCAGGCCCTGGTGTCCTTGGAGTGTAGGTGGGTGAGTGAATCACTTATTGCTGTCCTGACATGCCATAAGTAGGTGGCTGTTCTCCGTTGGCAGAGGATGGTCCTTCAATTTTTATTCAGTGAGAGACATCACCATTTAAAAATGGATTTATTTTGGCTCACACTTGAATACCTGGTGTCATTTTTCATTCTGAGCCAGGAGCTTCTTGAAAACAATATACTTTAGACCTGTCCACTGCCATTTACCAGTTCCACTGTCTTGAACTACTTTGTCTGCTTTAAAACAGTGCGAGGTGTCTGAATGCAGATGATATGGTTGGAAGCAAAATTGCAGCCAGAAACTACCTGGGACAAATGTTGTGCTATAATTGTCTTTTATCACCGGTCATGCTTCTTTTGACAGAAGCCATGCCTAGGAAAAGGTGTAGGAAAAATGAGTAAGCAGCACTGTGGTTAATGTGCTTATCTTATTCCTGACATCATTTCCTCAGAAGACTAGAAAAATGTGCAGAGGGAAGAAACCTGGTATTGCTGCTATCTAAATGGGAGTTAAACACTGGGTTCCCTGAAATGGTTTTAGTTAATTTGGAGTATCTGTCAGAATTATTAGCATATTATATTGAAAGAAACATTAGTTTCTAGTTTCCTCCAGTGAACCGCTGCAGAGCCTGTAGTCCTTTTGCTGAGGAGCAAATGGTTTTTAGAGGTCCCTTCCAACACCAAACATTCTGTGAGTCTGTGAAATACTGCCCACTAACAAACATGTGGCTGAGGGGGCTGTTTTGGGGCTGTTCTAGAAGGGTTCGTTAAGTGAAGGTCTTCTGTTAGCTTTATTAAAAATGAAATATTCATCCACACTAACAGATACTTTTTGCTACAAACCCAAATTCTTAATTTTGTGACAGGCTGAACAAAGCTGCTGAAAATTTAGGACAAAGTCCTGGAAATGTCTGAATCGTTAGCATTTAAACCAGCTAGTCACAGTATGACAGATTGAAGGACCTGTAGTCAAGCCGAATGATACTTGTTCAAAACCGTCATTCCTCTTTCTGAGAGTCCTCCCTCCTGACTCTGCTGTTATAAGGTGATTGCAGACCCCAAAAGCAACACCCATTCTGCAATCCTCGCAAGTTTCAGACTCAGTAACTGGTTATCTGGCTTTAGGGTAATTTTTCTTCCTCTTCTTGGGGCAGGAAGAACTCGTATTATACTCACTTTATACTCCCTATTGTGTTCAATAGAGAACTTTCCTTGGATATGCCCAGTTGCAGACCCATTTCTGTATTTCAGCCAGCACAGCCTGGGCGAGGAGCTGCTTGGCCTTGTTCCAAAGTGGAAGGGCCTTTTTCTGTTCCCTAGATATGCATCTCCACTGCACTGGCATCCTGGTCCTCAAGGGCTGCAGGCATGGCCACTACCTCTGAACACATTCAGCCTTCCCTGAACAGTCTTTTTTCTCTTCCATTTCTTCCTCCCAGCTCCCTTGTTTTACTTAACCACATACCACAGTCACTTCACTCACCCTCATCAATTCAACCCTAGCCATGGGCAGTTTGCTTCTCGCTGAAGGCTGCAAGCATCTGGCCTCCTCTGCTTTCTCATGGTTCCTGTTTTTCTTGCACTCAAGAGAGTTCTCTTTGTTCCTCCTTTTCAGCAAAAAAAGCCTCTGACAACTTGTACCTATACACCTATTCTTCCCAATGCAGCTAGCTGAGCTTCCAGCCTTAAAAACCATAATTAAATGGTTCTGTCTTTGAAAGATATGGGCAAAATTGAGTTTGGTAGAAGTAGTCAAAACACCATTAATGCTAATAGATTTATACCATGGAAAAATTAGTCTAAATTGTCTGTTTAGCATTTAAAATAACCATCCAGAATAGATGTGCACTCTGTCCAGCTACACAGCTCATTCATCCTCATTGCCTGTGTCTCACATGGCAGAATGTTCTTTTTAGAGATTTCAGTAATAAAAAATGTTTCCAATTCTAGTAAAAAAACTCCTTTGTTCACGAGTTTGGACAATTCAGCATACTTTTGGTAGGCTTCTAAGGATTAGTTCCTGCATTCTGCATGCTTATTTTAGTACAAAAAGACTGCTTATGCATGTTTCCTAAGTTATAGTTGAATTTGCTGCTTAATATAAATCCCTACATATACACATTATTTTGAAAATGAATAATGTAGACAATAGCATGTATAGTGAATATTTAAAGTTTTGCTCCATTTTTTTGTCAAAAACTAAGAGTGAGCATAAATGGCATTTGGAATAGAATTAGCAAATGACATTAGACTTAGAATTGAAAGTACAGCTTTCTTATCTTTCTAGGATCCAATGTGGCAAATCTGATAACAAAATTGCCTCATTTTCTGATATTTCTTTTTTAAACATTTCCTTTGCTTGAAAAAAATGCATGTGATTTTTAAAAACAAGTTTAGTGACCAGGTGAATTACATGCATGCAGAATTAAAAAAGAGAAATCCATGTTCAATTTATTGGCTGCCCCAGATTCAAGATAAGCTTTGCAAGCAACCTGCCTGTCTCAAGGACAGCAGGATATTGCATGGTTTTCACCAGAAAAGGAAGTATTCTGGATCATGGTTGAATAGTTCTGGTCAAGGAAGTTTCCAAGAAGTCTGCTTTTAACCTGTGCCTGTGCTACTTAAGTCAAACCGTAGTTTCTCTAGGTGAAATGGGTACTCTGCCTTTCACGTTCTAAACCCAATCCTACCCACACACCATAGTGGACAAGGTTTTGTAGAACAATTGTAGAACAGTTTATAAGGGTTTTTTTCCTTATTTTCATTATGGATCTCTCTGAGGATGGATGTCTTTGCTCTGTCACTAGTGACAGGGTCTACCAGGGTTGGATCATCTTCCTGTCCCACCAATTTCTGACTTCATCTGGTTTCCTAATTAGCTCCTTAGGTGTTACCTAGCATGGGAACCACCTCTCACTGTGGATGAGTGTAACAGCATATTGCACAAAGGGTCCTTAACCTTCTTCAGTACTGCCAGTTTGTATTTCCAAACATTTCTTCAGTACCACCAGCCTGAGATTTAAGACTAAAACACGGTTACTGCTGGAGCCCGTGGGCGCTCATGTTCATACATGGCACTCATCTGTGATTTTTGTGCTGCTCCTTCCCTCCCCAGCCTCTTGTCCCTGTTCCTTTGCTGTAGGTCACCTGCCCCAGAGCCGAGATGGCTGAGCAGTGCATGTGAGCTTCAGCAGAAGCCTGGTCATGTAACTCAGCCCCCCACCCAGCAGCTGCTTTTATCTTGATATATCAGGGAACATCTTGGTGCTTTCTTCCAGTAACCAGCCTCAGCAGAGAGGTGGTGACGAGCACTGGGGACAAGATGGGATGGTAACAGGGAGCTGCATCTCTCTGCTACCTAAGCTCTATGAAATCGCTGTCATCAGTGTTTGTACTGCATGTAGTCTGGAGGCAGCACATGGAGCAGCAGAGCTTCAGAGCTTCATGCAGCTACAGCAGCAAATCCACTTCTGGCCCATGCAAACCAGTGGTTTGTCACCACTGTAAACTTAAAAAGAGAAGAGACAGGAGAGAACAGAGCCAGCTGAGAACCCCGGAGAAGTCCAGAGAGAATCACAACACACACAGTTCTCCAGAGAAACCACCACAGATACTTCAGGCAAAATGGTTCTGCTTTTTCTCCTATTTTACACCTCTTGGGTGCACATGGACCGCTGGCTTCAAAGTAGTACTAGTAGTTCTACTGGTAGTACATTACTGATAGTAATGGATATGGTGATTCACTGAACAGCAGTGGGAGAACAGAGAAACGTACAACAGCAGTGGTCCAAAGATAGGGAAAAAAAACCCTTCAGAAAGCTATATTTATAGAGAAATGCTGCCAAGAGACATGTATGTGAACCTAATCCATTGACAAGAGTGGACAAAGCTAACAATTCCCCTGATACATCACTCAGGATCTGCTTTGACGATGCAGGAATATAGCTTGCTTTGTGCAAGATGTTGGCTGCAATGTGGAAGCATACAAAGGAGAATAAAGCATTTAAAATTCAAAGCTGTCCATGGAAGAGGCAGTGTGGCATGAATGGGTTCATTAATGAAGTTTGGGAGGAAAAACTGTCAGATGTGTAGATGTGAATTCCTTTAAATTGGTATAAACAACAGGATATTGACCACATCGGTTTTAAGATAGGTCTGACAGGACATTATTAGAATTCCCACTTCATTCAAATATTTTATGTTCACACTTGCGACACTAGACAGAAAAAGTGCCATTCAAGGAACAAACCATTGTACTTGGGAAGCCCTCAAGCTCTCACAGTCTCTCAGGGGATGACTAGGGCAAAGAAATCAGTATTTGTCCTTTTTTCTGCCATGCCTGTAATTTCTTCTTCCTGCATCTCTGCTTCTGTCAGACACCTCTACCAAAGTGAGTGGATGCTGACACATGCTATTTTGTTATCATTAAAGTCCATATAGCTTTGCCAGCTTGGCAGTGGTCTGCGATTTAGAAGAAGAAGTTGACCAGAGTGCCTTGATATTTACAGCGCAGGAGCAATTTTCCTTTAATTACAGAATTACCATGGCTACATTAAATGCCAGTGCTTCTTTCTACCTTCCTGTTTCAGTTCAGGCAATACCTTGACTAGCATGTCTTGACTGAAGCCCACTTTTCTCTGCACCCTTTCTTTTTCCAGCTTAAGTATTTCCTTGCACTGGTCATCTCTTCACAATCCTGACCAATGCAAAACAAATAAACGAGAATGGAGACACAGAGGACTTCAATATAAGGAGCATAAGTTATATCCAAAGGAGTTTTTGCATGAAAAAATTCCCTACCCTTCTCTTCATAGCAATCATCTGCTGGGAGGCAGGCACTTGCTTCGGTACATTGACAGTCTTACCAAATTAGTTTTTTAAACTTTGGAGCATAGTTACAGCGAACGTGTGTAACGAGTTTAAAAGCAGGAAGAGAGGTCAGCTGCTGTGTTCTTCTTGCTCTTCCGTGCTTCTTGGCTGGTGGATGTTAGGGATTGTAAACATAGACTACATGGGTAATTTCTGGAAAACAAACAAACCCCAAAACCACCCCTAGAGCAACCCAGCAACAGAAAAAGCCACAACAGAAAGTATCTACTCTAAGTCAGTGCAAGCTAATTATGGAAACTCTATGCCAAGCTGTCTTAAGCCCCAGAGCGAGCATGCACAGCTTTGGGGAGAAGGACCTGTGGCAAGTGTTTGTGTCCTGCAGCTATCTCCCTGGCTCACAGGCCATAGCTGTGCGCTATTGTGATTGAAGCCATGAATAAAAGTCTCTTTCCTCCTCAGTTTTTACATTATGTGAATCTCAGTGGCAACCCAGACCTAACCTCATGGGCCCCTGGGGAGGTCAGGCTGACGAGGTCAGATAATGATGAGAATTCATGTTTGCTGTAATTGTGATTTTTTTCTTGTGTAAAATTCACTCATCTCAATAAAGATGTGCAGCTATAGTTGAACCTACATAAACTGTTTCATACTCATCAATAAAATGGTTTGGGGGACATGTGGTGAATGTAGCTTCTCTCGAACTAGTTCAGTATTTAATTCCTGCTAATGTACACTATGAGATTGTGTCTAATTCAGTTTGCAAAAATATAAAGTGCCCTTTAAGGGGAACTCGTATATGGTTAGATGAATGTGTAACCCAGATGGCTCTGTAATTCCTTTAAATGTCTTTAATTTGATATGCTGAATTGTTATTTACAGACTCTAGTTCCATTTAAAAGAGAATAAACCTCAGAGAAGTAACCACGGTAAGTGCTTTTAAGAGTTTTGGTTTTTTTCTGTGCAGTAGCACTGAGGAATGCTGATGTCTCTTCATATCTTGTCTTCAGCCTTGTAACTTCATCAATATCATTACACAGAAATACCACACACTGACGAATAATAAAACCACCAAAATCAAGAATATCCAGAGAAATTACTGAGATTGGGTTTATTCACTTAGTTATCACTGTAGTTCAATGACTGTCAGAATCAGTAATAGTGATGTCAAGAAAATTTAGGTCTCAATGTATCACAAGTGTAACACTAAAGTAGTGTACTGGTATCACCGCTTGGCCTCTGACAGTCGTTTTTTAATTACTTTGTGTAACTTGATGCATATGTGGTCATACAAGTTGCTGCAAGATCAAGCAGACTACAAAACCCAGCCCAACCTTTTCTGCAGCCAGTCAATTTGATACAGGGAACAAGAGTGCCATTTTTACATTCCTAAGCTGCAGAACTAACCGCAATTTTGGAAACTTTCTCTGTATTTTGCTTTCTATATTTTATTTCCCTGGAGGCAATATAGCTTTAACCCTCCCAGACTGACTGCATCCCATTCAGCTAGATTAATCTTAAATCTGACTATTAATGAACTTGAACTTGGAGAGTGGTTTAGTCACAAAATGGGCTCAGGCAGCAGCAAACTCACCCTCATGTACAGCAAACAAATCAAACAAACAGTGAAAATATACTGAGGGTATACCTGGGTTAGTTACAAGCACTGATGTATTAAAGTTATAGAAATGCTCCTCGGAAATTCTGGGACAATTTCTCCTCTTGCATCCAGTGGTGTGTACTATCACTGGAAGAGGTTGTGTTAAAATGCATTTGCAGAACAATGCAGTTGGTCCTAAGGAAATGACACCCACCCAAGATGCGTTGCCGGGAATTTTTACTTTTGACTAGTTCTAGCTTTGTTCCACAGTCTGGATGCCCATTAGAGGCCATAGTGGTATGACAGGAATGGCATGGCTGGTGGGTATAGCCAGGAGATCAGCACACTTTGGATCTGAACTGCCAGTGTAGGTGCACTTGTGAGGCCCAGTGAGCCAGGAGCTGCCCTGAAATTAAATCTTCGCATGGGAAGCTCAGCTGTGGCACTGGAGTTTCCCAGGAATTAAGAGTGGGACAGATCAGTTGTTTTGAAGTCAAAAGGTAAATAACAGGCATGAAAAGCAGCCAAAGAATGTGCAAGAGAATAGAAGGTAGTAACAAAACAAGTCTTAGGTAAGGTACTTAGAAATAATGAAAAATGTATGGGGAAAAGCTAAAGGCAAAGGAAATACCTTCCTTAACATTTAATTATGTTATTGTCCTCAGAAAGGCATGCTCATTTAGAAAAATCCTGTAAAAAAATCCAAACCGTTAAATGGGAAAGGCTCCACCTACCCATAAAAAACATACAGCACTTTTTCTTTACATAGGATATCTGAGTGCAGAACTTGTGAACATAGATTCTGTTGAACATTTTTTGTCTGGTTTGCCCCTCATTAAGTGGTAAGCACTGGGGAAAGAAATGAGCCTTATCTGGTTTGCTACCCACCTAACCATTATCAGCTGGCATCAGGTAAAGAAATGAGCCTGGAAAAGTGAAGGATAGGTGCAGATGCTGGAATTCAGTGAGGTCAAAGAAGTCACACAGATGGATGAAAGGAGTGAGAAATTTTCTTAACGCTTCTTTTCAAATGAGCAGCTCTAGCAGCAGGAGAAGCAGCAAAGCGTGCTTTGCCGGAGGACTCGTGTCTCATGGCTGGATTCTCAGGTGTCTTATAAAGTAAAAGCAGTGATCTGAGGTTTTTTCTCTCAGGTGGGCTATTCATAATATTTATCAGGTGCAATTTCCTGTGACTGATGGGTTGAGCTAATGCCAGGGGCCTCTCCTTGATCAGTGTGTTTTTAACAGTCTCTCCCTTTGCTTGTTAGGCTACTCCCATAAAAACTGGTTGGGTCTTAGTATCACTGTGGTTTTGATCTTCATATCAAATTTGATTGAAATAACTAAATGGTTTGAGAATTAGTGTGTTGGAGGGGGGTGTAGTGGAGGTAAGGAGCAAGTGGATAAACAGGAACAAACAGTCCTACAAAAAGATTGCAGAATTTTTTTTCCTTTAGAAAACAGCCTGAAACAATAGATAGGAACAATCTCTGAAAGAACATTTTTTCTAGATTTTTGGCATTTTTCATTTTAATTCAGTTGCTAGAGATTGAGTGAAAAATTAAGAGTACCACCCAAAAAATGTGCAGCTGCTACATGTTATTTGAGTGGTTTGCATTAAGTTTTTTTTTCTGGAGTTTGATAAAGGAGGTGAATTTAACTGCCTCCCCCTTGGCGTTCCTCATAGAAATACGAAAGTGCATCTTTAAATGGTATGTTTTGAACAAGAGGAGGCTGCTGCCATGGCACTGGGAACTGAAGAAGAAAATACCTGCTTGACTGAGCTGCCCTTTTCATCCAGAGTAGTGTGAGACAAACTCACTGAATCAAAGCCTGAGCTCCAGATGCCTTGTACAGTTGGAGATGGCTTCCTGCCAGCGCGTTTCCAAAGCAAACAAGGAAGAGCAAATTTGCGTAGCATGAAGTGCAGCCACACAGGCAGGCAGTGAACAGGGTGGTTCCCTTCAGCGTGGAAGGGAATGTTAAGTGCTTTAATACAATGTTGTTTTAGTCAGAACGGAGCCTGAAAGAAAAAATATAATTTTCAACTCTGATCTTAAACTACTCTGAGCTTAACCACGTTAGTCAATGGCATTTTGGCCGGGGCTGATGTAATACAGTGTTTGTGGCTTGCTTTAAGGTGTCTTTCCATGACTTAGAGTGGTTTCTGACATCATAGAATCAGAGAATCATAGAACAGTTTGGGTTGGAAGGGACCTTAAGGATCATCTTGTTCCAACCCCCTGCTATGGGCAGGGACGCCTTCCGCTAGATCAGGCTGCTCAGAGCCCCATCCAACCCAGCCTTGAACACTTCCAGGAAAGGGGCATTCACAGCTTCTCTGGGCAACCTGTTCTGGTGCCTCACCACCTCCACAGTAAACAATGTTTTCCTCATATCTGATCTAAACCTACTCTCAGTTTGGAAACATTCTCCCTTGTCCTCTCATTATGCACTCTTGTAAATAGGCTCTCATCAACAACCAAGCTAGCACTGAAGTAGATTGGAACTCTAGATCAAACTAGCTGGGGCCAAACAGATTCAAATGCCTTTGGCAATAAACCTTAATTGGCAAGATCTGCAGATCCATGCAGTTGGCTATGTCAGCTAATACGATGACTTCTAACCTCCAGCTAAGTGTACAGAGATTGCATGTAGGAAAACCCTGGATATATCCATTGGTGTAAGATGCTTTCCATGTCAAGTATAGTGAAGGAATCATAGTGTTGAAAATAAGCATGATGTAAGAGAAGATTTTTGTGTTGTTCTGCCTGCTTGCCATGTGTGCTTATCAGCTTCAGGAGTGGTCTTTTATGAATGCTGAAAACAGTTCCCGCCATGTCGCCTTCTTTGATGATACCGTTGGACTCAATGTCTTAAAGGTCTTTTCTGGCGTAACAATTCTATGATTCTATGATATGAGAGCTGTCTGACCCCTTCATCTGTCTGCCACAGAAGCACCTGGCTCTGGTTCACAGTTTAGAAAACTCAGTTCTTGTTATTTGTGAATTTACTGCTGCGGGGTCTGTTGAAAAAGAAAAATAAATGAATATATCAGCTCTACAGCAGCCCATCTGGGAATTTTATAATGGTATTGCATCTTCACAGGAATAACTGTGGAGGATTGCAGATTGAAAACAATGGCTTCAGTTTGTTGCAGCTGAGGTCTGGGTAGCAGGAGACTTAGTACAGGATAACAATTTGATATCTGAGACTGTGATTCATTCAGAGACCATAGCTCCCTTCTGTACCCTCCTCCGCCTGGTTATCCATTGAGCTAAGAAAAATAAACCGCAGAAACTTAATGAGAAACAAATGTTGTTGCTGAGTTGGTCTGCAGTGGGAAGCCAGAGTGTTCATTACTGTTTCGGTCACTTCGTTTTTTAAAGGTAGTTAAATAATTCTGAGTTCTCTGTGAGTCATGAACTTTGGGAACCTCATCTGAGGACTGACCTGTGTCCTACCATGCAGGCTTGGTCAAGACAACATGAAATTGAAGGCAGCAGCATAGTGTCTGGGATTAGAGTGAGATGCTTCCAGTGGCAGACACGAGCATCTTTGAACAAGTAGTGGAAAGGATGTTTGTTACTTGTGGCACATGGCAGCACTGCTCCTGCAAACTGGGTACTTGAGGCTCTCTGGTAATTGTTTACTGTGATTTCTTGGGAAAAGGGCAGTCCAGAAAAGTGCCAAAGCAGTGTGGTCTGTCTCCCTGTGTTGGATAGAGGTGCTCCCTACAGAAGTGTGCTGGAGTCTTTGGCACTGAAACAACTACCACATGCAATAAGGTGCCTCAAAGCTGGGCAGTAAGGTGCACCTTCTCTGGGATTTTTGCAGCTCTCCTGAATCCCTAAAAGGATTCAAGTGTCAGTTGCTGGGTAGAAGAGCAATGCCCCTTCAGAGGGGCCTGAAGGGGGATTACTGAGCTGCCCAGGACAGCTCTAAAGAAAAGGGTCCGAATGGTTTAAATTGCGTTGGGCCCCTGCTTTCAGTTCATTCTCTTTTTATTATCTTAAAAAGTGCCCAAACAGCAAACTCACTCCAAATTAATGTTTTAATTTTTTTTCTTTTGTTTTGGCAAGACTTGCAATAGAGATTCTAATCATATACATGGTAAAAACAATGCCCACTAGTTTCTGGAGCATACATGTACTACCAGAACTTACATATTGAAGTCTTTAGTTCTATTTGAGAAAACAATAATTTTGGAAACAAAAGGCTAGTACATCTATTTGCAATTCTGCTCATGTGGGCACTAGTTTTTTACTTTTTTAAAAATCAAGGACTAACACATCATTATCTTTAAACTACAGATTTCTCTCATATTTTTATTCCCACTCCTCTCCTAATGCTGCATAGTACATAAAGTTTTAACTTGTACACGTTGGTGCCACCCAATCCCAAAGTGCCTGTATGTTTTTTTCTACTGTTCTGTCTGCTAAGCGATTGCTTTTTTATGGTGCAGCATTTTAGAGTTGGTTGCATTACAATTCAGGGTGAGCCCATTCTAGACAGGGTATGTATAAAAATGTATTATTTGTATGTGTATGTGCGTGCATGCACAACTGTATTTAAAACAGTGTTGTTTCCAAGAGTGGAAAAAACCCCTTGAACACTGCAAGTATGGATGCGGTGTATTTCTTGGAATACAATGATGTGAAGATGCAGGGACCTGTTATGGTAAAAAACCCCAGCCACATTACATTTTAGGAGCCTGGTATGTTAAAGTATATTTTGGAATAATTTGTTACTTAAACAGCCCTGATGGTTCAGTGTGAATTGGGGTTTTAATAGCAGCTCCCAGCTGAAATGAATGGTGTTTGCTTCACTGAGCATCTTTGTCAGCTTTGAAAATTTTAAATCTGGTTGTATCCCTCATGGCCTTTTGGGTTCTCCCAGGAACAAACCCAACTGTCCTTGCAAGGCATCCCTGCTCAGGGAAAAGCAGACAGGTGATGGCACCTGGTGATCAAGGATGCCAAAGTCATCAGGGAGCTCTACAGATACCACTTTGGGAGCTCATTCACAGATACAGCCTGGAGCAGATTGCAAGCCAGAGCCATCTGTGTAATCTCAGGGATGTAAGCAAAGCTGAAGCCAACTAAATGAGAACATCAAGCTTTTCTAATACATCACAGCCTTAACCACAATATGGAAGTTTGTGCAAGTCTGTCTTTGCCAGATTGTCAACCTCAAGTGACAGCTGTCCAAGGAAAGGCTTGCAGCACTGTCTGACGTGCTGCAAAGAATCCCATGCTTCTTCATCCACCTTCATCAGCCAACAAAGAGGCAGAAGTCCAAAAACCAGGTTTCTTTAAAAATGTAAAATAAAATCCCAGCAGATCCAGAACCTCAATGTCTGGGCACAGAGTAACAGCAGGCAGAATGAGGGGGGAGGAAGAAAAAAATGGAACGGATGCTATGGTTCTCCCGAGCTCCATGGTCAGCTACTGCAGGTAGCAGTCCTCACTTGGCTGTCATTCGTCATTCAGCAGCTGCAGGCTGCATTGGACTGAAGCCTTCCCAAAAATTCTTGTTCAGTGCTGCAGTGGCATTGCCCCTGAGAGGAAATGGTTCTGGATGAGCTATCTCAGAAGCAGCACTGAGACCCTTGCCTTGCTCTTTGCGTACTGCCTTAGATAGGGTACACAAAACCTAAGCTAAGGAGTCTTTCCCAAAACCAATAAGACACTTTCTAGAGGGATCACCAGAGTGATCTCTCTCCCAGAACAGAGCTAGCACAAGTATGTGAGAAAGGGTTTTGCTAAAAACGATGAGCATCCGTGTTTCACTGACAGAAGGTACAGAGCAGTGAGAAGCTTGCACTTGACCTATGTGTTGTACGCTGGCTGATAAAGCCAAGGACAGGACCCAGACTACTCCCTTCGAGACCCAAAGCCAAGGACAGGACCCAGATACCTCCCTTCAAGACCCAAACCTGTGCTTCACCCCCTGAAGACCCCACTGTCTCCCATGAAGCTATGATCAACTCTGAGCAGTGAGGAACTGGTTATCCTGGGAAACACATGCATTTTTCAGTGTTTTGTGTTCCTGAAAAAATAGCACATGGTCTCCACAGTTATGCAGTGTAAGTACTGTAGCTGATCCTACAGGTATTTTCCCTCCATGATCCTCTGTGTTTCTCCAGCCTCTTCTTTGGATTCTGGGTGGTGATGTTGCTGAGAGAAGGAATGTTACACATCCCAGAAATGTATAAAAAATCAGTTCAAGCCTGTAGTGTGAGCATCTGGGGTAGGCAGAAATGTGAAGGCATGCCTGACAGCAAGTGTACACACTGTATAGTGCCACACGGAGAAGAGCAGCCAAGATTACCCCAAGTGATGTCCCTCCGACACAGCACAGCACCCTGCACAAACCTTACTCACCTCACGCTGGCTGTGTTGTGCCTCAGGATCTCTGCTGAACTTCACCGTGCAGCGTAAGTGTGCACAGAGCTACCAGCAGTCCCTGGCATGCCTGCAGCACCATCACACTTACCTGCAGCTAAGTACCATCAATTCATCTTAGCCAAATTGTGTCTGGCTCTGGGAGTGCAGGCCTATGTCCAGGCGCTGCTTACACTCAGCTCTGTGGTGAGGACAAAGGCAGACCTTGGAGCATGTCTAGTCTTTCTCAGGAAGAGAGGAAATTCACACTGCAATTCACTGGGAAAAAGCATCTCTGCTGGTGCAGGACAGTAGGATGCAACCCCTTGAGTCTTAATAATTCCTTGGGAAATGAAGTGCCAGTGATGTTGTCATAGACAGTACAGGAAGGCTGCAGTTTACCCAGCCACCTGGGGTTATTTCTGCACTCAACCTCACTTTCAAATCATTGTTGTCTCCAGAGCTCTGGGGTCCCCTAATCTTTACTACTATTTGGTTACAAGGCACCAAATCCTTTCTTCCTTCAAATGTTTATGAGCTGCAACCTCTTATGAATAAATAGCTCCTTCACAGAAGGGTTTCAATGGAGAAGATGTTTTACACTCTTATTTTGATCAGCGCATGGCCCGTCAGGATGACTGATTAAAAGCCTCAATGTTTCTTCAGGTTGCTCTCTGAGAAAACTTGGTGCTGAGGAAATCAGACCATATTTCTTCTTTGTTTACAGTGATGGCACTGACTTTTCACGGAGGAGCAGTTAATTTGAGGAAAACTTTGCTTTTATGGGACAATAGGTCAGGATGTCATACAACACTCTTCCTCTGCAGCCCCACAACAACAACTGGATAGGAGGAGATATCTCTGCCTGACAGCCTTCCAGCTCCCAAATGGTTGGAAGGTGAAGTGTGATTCCTTTTTAGGAATCTCCTAAAATTGAGAGATTTTAGGAATCTCCTTTGAGAGATTTGAAGACAAATTTCAGGCTTTTCCTTCTGCCCATACTGAATGCAAATATCTGGACAACAAGCAGTGTCCTTCTGAAGAAGGAGCTGCAGAGGTAATCGGGCACCATGGTTAGGATGGCTCAGGGTGGCTTTGAATGTCCTGTACCCTGAGCTGAGCCGTCTGTGTGCCCTGCTGGCAATTAGCAGAACACTGAGACAAGGGTTTCCCGCTCCACTGGGGAAGTGCCCGAGACACTTGCTGGCGTGTGCAGCCATGAGGTGATGCCAGGCTGGTGGGCCTGTTCAGAGTGCTGCAGCTGAAATGCTGGCATCAGCCACAGCCTCCCCTCCCAGTGCTCAGCCTGGCCTCTTTCTGCTTACACCTGGTTTGGGCTGATAGCATTTCTCAAGTACAGGGAAGTCCCCTGGCTGTGCCAGTCCACTCGTCAGGCTGTTGGGGTCTAACCGGTGGGGTTGGATAGGGGCAGCTCAGAGGAGCCTTGCAACCAGTTGCCCAGCAGGCAGAGGGAGCTTGTTCTTTGCTAAGGGAATGTTTTGAGGCTGAGCTGCAGCTGGACTGTCCTCCAGCACATGGGCAGGCAATGTAGAGTTGACAGAATGTTGCCAGGCCCATGCCCCAGTGAGCAGGGTGGAGATGACCACCTCTGACAGATGACCTCCACCTGTTTCGCAGGGGACTGGGGGCATGAGGAGACCACAGCAGTATGGCTGCATGCCCACTGGCTTCTTTGAAGTGGGTCTTGAAGTAGGGTACAGGCAATGTGATTTTTGCAGTCTGCATGGGTACAAAGGGCAGTGCTGCTGCATGCTGTTTTAATGTCCACCCTTCCTGCTCACTCTGTTCTTTTACTGAGCTCTGAGAAGGATGGTCGGACCTGTCCCATAACCTCATACATCAAGGACAGTGGAAGGGAACCTCACCCAGTGTGACAACAGAGATGCCCCTGGTTTTGTGTCCACAGCCAAACCCTGGACCTCCTAAAACAAGACTTCTAAATCAGTGGGGAGAGATAAACACACTTAGGAGTGGGGAATCTTCTCACCAGTCTTAGATGCTGATTGCAGAGGAATCTTTCTCCAACTATGCCTTGTATCTCCCTGTTGGCTGCGGACGGATGCCAGCTGACTGTTTTAGAGAAGGCAGCAACTTCTGAAAGGATAAATTTAGATGAAGCCAATTTCCTCCTGAGAGCATAAGCTTGCATAGCTGTTGTCTGGTCCTTATGTTTTAGTAATGTCCTATTCCTCTCTCTGAAGGCTGCGGAGCACATATTCCTACTCTTTTTCAGTGATTGCTCAAAGACTTTCCTCACTCTGGTCGACTGCTTGAAAACTCATCCAGCTGAGGGCAAGAAGGGGAAGTGCAAGGCTGACTGAAAGGAGAGGGAAGGAGCTGTAACTTCTTCAGTTAAGAAGAGTGGCACAGGAAAGTAGAACAAGAGTCATTGTCCACAGAAATATTTATTTATTCTAAGTCACTATGCAAACACAGGACACAGCTGTTGGCTTTAATTGCAGAGACTGTGATTGGTAGCAGTCTCCATCTGTAACCTGTGAAGGGATTATTTTACAACTTTTTACAGTCTTGCTAAGGATTTTTAAACTTTATTCTGGGGAAACTGTTCAAAAGGCAGGCTTTAGTCACAAACACTTTACATTTTACACTGAACAGAATCAGTGCAAATATCCTACTAAGAAAAGATTTGAATCCCCAAACTATTGATATGTGACTAGAAATGAAATTAGTAGTAAGTATGAGGTAGACTTTATCTGTGTCTAAAGACTGCATTTGCAGTAAATAACATATTGGATAAAATTATTTACAGGTCCATATTCAGTTTCAGTAGAAATGAAATAAAACACCAATAAAATAATCATGTGGTAGAGTGATTCATTGTGAGCTGCTTATTGTCAAGTGTTTTAGTTATCATTTTAGGGCCTGAGCATTTGCAATACTCAGCTCCATTAGAGCTTCTGCTTTTAATATTTTTTTTAAAAGCAGCAGAAGCATTGTTCTCGTTTACCAGGCAACTGATATGGATTGTTTATATATAGCCACTGATGTTTTATTTAAAAGCACATGTGAAAAGCCTCTGTGTATTGAAATAAAAGTTGAAGAGGAACTAGAAGGTGCCTGCATAAGGGAGGGCTTGGCCAAGCAGAGGGTTGCTCTTTGGGGAGGCCAGATCTAGAAGCATTGCTCAGACATGCTCTTGTTCTTTTTTACACCGGGCTGCTGCAGCCTTGCTGCTTAACTGATACCTTTAGCTCTCTTGGCAGACCTCAGTTGGCCTGTGCCCTGTGCTTTGCCATGGTGCACCTTAGTGCATGGAAACAGCCTGAGATCTCTTCTTGTCACGAGTGGGAAGCAGAGAGTGCTCAGGAGGGAATGTGGTGGCTGAGTTTCTCACACGGATGTAGCAGTAGATCTTTTAAGTAGCACCCCCAACCCTCCCTGCCTCTCACTGCTGCACCTCTGCAGGAGTGAGGAACTGCCCTGCCTTTCTGCCCCACCACTTTCCCCACTTCACTGATTTTTTTGAGATTTCCAGATAAAGCCTCTCTTTCCTTATAAAACCTCTTTGCCTAAATTAAGAGCAGTGCTGCAATAAAAAGGCAAGAAATAAAGACTCTTATAGAGAAACTGGGACCCAATGCAGAGCACAGCAGACAAGCAAATTTTCTGCCAAGTGTTTTCTTGGTACTGGCCAAGCTCTTGCAAACCCTGACAAAATAAGCGTATGCCAGCCAGCTTACAGTTTGTTTTGTGAACAGAGTATGGCTCTGATTCTGCACATGTTCATGTATGTGAGCAACTCCTTGCATCTGTGCAGGGCTGCTGAAAATGCCTGCAATTGTAAACTGCCCTTAAAGTGTAGGAGCTGGACTTTTTTATGGCCAGATTGCCTTTGTTATCTGCTGGGAAAATCTTCCTACATTAGTTTCTCCCTGTCCTCTCAGGAAAGTCTGCATAACTGCTCAAGCCATCTCTGCTGGCTTTCCAGCAGCTCTCCTGCCCTCTGCTTTCATGTGCTAATGTTCTATGCGGGATCGTGGCAGGGGCCAAGGAGTTAAGTTGCTCTTCATCACATTTCACATCTGAATTAAAATGAGCTTGCAGATCCTCACATGACACAGGGACCAGCCCTCTGTGGCAGGGGGAGTGTGGAGAGCTCTACCCTCTCTCTGGACAAGCAGCCATATGCTTCTTGCCTCACCAAACACACTCCAGACCAAAGCCTGCCTCTCACCATCACTGAACCTCTCTATCCCTGCCATCCTCAGCTGTCCTTGCAGCATAGATTCACTTGCCTTACCCAGAGGTCCGTGGACATACAAATGCAGCTTGTCTACAGACAGGGCAGGTGCCCACAACATGGCAAAGGTGATGGGAATGGCGAGAGAGGTACTCAGTGCGTTATTGGCAAGAGTTTGTTGGTAAAACTGGTGCCACCTACATGCAAAACAGAAAGTCTGCAACCAGGGCAGAGCTGGGCTCCACTATGGTTTTTACATGAGCAAACACAGACATTGCAAGTACCTCGCAAGGCTCATGGTGACAGAAAATGCCTTTGAGGTGTGATTTGGCAGCCTAGAGAGTCTGACAACCCATAACCACAAGTGCCTGTTGCCTGTAAAATGTGCCTGTGCTGACTGCGCACAAGGGACACTGCTCAGACCCCACTTCCAGCCTTGGGTCTGCAATGGCTCCTGCCTGGCTGTATGCATCCACCAAAGTATGAGTTAGGTGGGACCCAGCCCAGCCTGGGCATGGGGAGTGCAGGGGCACCTCGCCTTCCTGCAGAGGCACCAGTGTGGATGGGAGGGATGTTGTTGCTGCCCTCTCCTCTTTCACATCTCTTGCTGCTTACTTTGAAAATGGATTTTTTTGTTTTTGCTTTTCAAAATGACTCTTGCATTCACCCCCTTTTGCAGGAAACTGGAAGCCAGGCATTTTGTTGCCATGGGCAGAACTGGGCTTTCTTGTGGTGCTAACCAGGCTATTCGAGTGTGTATGTAAATCAACTTATATAGCTGGGTCCACCCCAGATGTTCAGATCAGGCTGTAGCATTCACTCCAGGTGGTTGGATTAAATTAGTGGATAATTTAAGAGGAGTGCTAAATCTTTGTGATAACAAGTAATGTGCAGCTTTATCTTGTGATACTTTTAAGGGAAGTTTAGAGCTCCTAATATTAGTTATTTCCACACCACTGTAATAAAATTCCTGTTCCTCATGGCTCTTACAGGGCAGAATAGTCAGGATTTTTTTCCCAGGTTTATCTCTGGGTTTGTATGTTTCAGCAAGTTAATTATAAGGGGTAGATTTGCCAGAAAACCTATTGGCTGGGTGATAGTGTGACCTGAGCATCTGGGGATGAACAAGGAAGCACAGAGTCCTGGGACTGGGAGAAGCAGTGTACCACCTGTGGTGAAAGATAAAATACCTGGAAATGGATCTTCATTTTTCTCTGAGTTGCAAGAAAAAAAAACACCCCTACTTTGAAACACCCTTCTAGGTGTCATGAGGATGACAGAGAGAAATTCTGATACAGACTCCTTTTCCTTCTCTGCCACAAGCTTCAATTAGGGGCTGCCCCTGTGATATCTGTCTATTCTAATGATCAGGCACTTACAGGCTAAGTAGTGTAATTTTTTACATTTCAGACTTCTAATGCATCCAGAAATGTAATAGGAAATTATTGGTTTTGATGACCTATCTCAGGTGGAAGTGGAGAAAACCTGAAATTAATTCTTAAACTCTAATTTTATGTCTTAGCTTAGCCCAGATGAACCATCCATCTCTGACCATATTATACAAAATCTTAGGTCTCCTAGGACAACCTCCTCAAGTCCACACAACCTGTCAGTTTCCATTTGCTGAGGAAATACTTTAAACTGAATGTTTCACTGATATTTGTGACATATACACATCTACACATTGAACTCTGTGTGAGTGTGGGTGATGTCACATATTGATTCATAAATGCTAAAGTAACTATTCTCCAGTTGTCAGTCTTACCCTGGATAATCTTCATTGGTCCTCTCTTGTGTAGAATCAGTGAAACTCATTTTTTTTCTGTACTTTTTTCATGGCTGTAACTGTGGAAGTTTACTTTCATATGTTTGTTTCTTACATTCATAGGAGAGCATAGTGAGACTGTGTGAGATCAACTACACGTCTACTTGTTCAAAACCCCTAATCTGAAGAGAACCATGTAGTCCCACATATTTACATTTGCACTAGGTCACATCCTAATATTTTACCCAAGCAATGTCTTAAGGCAGCGCTGCCCTCATGGCAGTGATGCAAGGAACTTGATCTGTTTGATCTAGAAATCGAGGATGTTTTGTGTGGGGAGGTGTTGTGTGCAAACCACTTTCTTTTTTTCCAGAGATGATGGTTATTCTCTCATTGTCCATTGATACACTAACAACATAGAACTGAAACAATATGGGTCAGTGCTTTCTCTATAAAAATACAGAGGAGCCATTAGCAGCGATGTGGGTGTTTCATAATATTCTCATATTTACTTCCAGCATTAGGCATGGTCACTGCTCAGAAATCTGCATATCTTTATGCTCTACTATGACATGATGCCAAAGCACCAACATTTCCAGGAATTTAAGAGAACAACTAAATCCTGGGGAGAGGCTTACTTACTTCATGCATGCTTGCCTTGCTTAGAGAATTATATGGGTTATTTGCCTCCATGCAGTGAGAACCAAATCTTCATTCTGCAACTGTCTGCTTCACTGGGAGTCTTGGTTGGGGAGAGACTTCTGAGTTTTTCTGGTCAGAAGGAAGTTACTTCTTTTATGGGTTTAGAGAAGCATGCAGTTCTGTGTGCAGCAATTAAATACCCCTCTCACCATGCAAGAGGCAAACCATCACTTGAGATTAGTTCTCTTTTAGATCTTTTTCCCTTTGCCATTAGAGTAATTTAACCTTATCCCTTCCTGAGAATCCTGATTTGCTTTATACCAGTGGGGCGGATATGTGTGTGCTTGCTGAATATGTGTCATATGCTATCCTGCCATGGAGCATTAGTGAGAAATGCTTTTACATAGACTGCAGGGCCCATTTTGCTATCAAAAAGGCAAAACGTGTCTATGTAGGAGGAGGGAAAAGATATATGAATTACAAAAAATTTGTATCTCTGAAATGTGGCTTTACAGCTGTCAGAGAACATGTAACGTTTGAAGCCTATTATTGCCATATACGAAGTGGTTCTATAGCCTGAGGAAGAACAGATTTGAGCTGCAGAAAAGGCACCCACGTGTGTATTCATGCCCTTCCTACACCAGCACTGCATTTCAGAGAGCGGAGAAATACATTTCAGAGGATGGGGAGAAAAGGATAAACACAGCTTCCCAGCAAGTTTGTGGAAAAAAGGTGAATGGTGCCAGACAAATTAACCATGCCCAAACTACCTTAGACTCAGAAAAATCATGCCCAGATTTATCATCTGTATTTTGAAAACCGCCTAAAGGAGACCAGACACTGGTCAATTGGTCCATTGGTCTTATTGTGGATGCTGACAATCACAGTCTGGTTTTCCCTTGTTAGGCATTCACATGAGGGTGAGCTTCAAAAGCAGAGGATGTATCAATTTCAGAACAATTAAATTTTTTTCCCAGCAACTCTTCTGTCTAAATAAGGTGGTCTTTACGAAATGTCCTGAAAAATTTTGGGAAATTCTTATCAGCTTTTCACCTGTTGACATCCTTACATATAAGGTTCTAGTGAACTTATGTTTCCCATTTTCTATTTTAAGTCACCATATATGAATCTTGAATTACAGATTTCAGACTCACAGTTCCCATTGGGAATGTTTGTTAAGAACTACAGGTGATTTTATCAGTGACCTAGACTGGCAAATAATATTTCTGTTTTGGAACACTTCTGGTTTCTCTGGTTTTCCCATTTTGAGGCAGAGTGATCTTGTTACAGATGGAATTGATGGTAAGCCATAGGAAGCCTCTCAAACCAGTGGATGCCTGCACAGGACAAAAAGAAGCCTTCTAGAAGCCTAGCTTGTATTTCAGTAAGTGCTAACCTCACACTGCATGTGCTGACAGTTCTTGACCACTTGAAGGTCAAGGAATAAATTGCTACAGAAAATTGTTGACAATTTGAGCTAATGAATAAATTTAGGGTCATGATCCCTTCAATGGAACTACTTGGGGAATGAATTTTTCTGAATGCATAATTTTCTCAGCTTCACTGAAGAAGCAGCATAAAAATTGGATTGCCATCTATTCTGAGAGGAGAAGAGAAACAGAGGCTACATGAAACCACAATCACTGGTGTCAAAGAGACCTAGAAAAGTTTCACCCTAACCTCTCAGTAAGTTTCTGGTAAAAGAAAACATGAAACAGAGGAGAGGCAATTACAGTATCAGCCTTAAAATACAGTTTATTCCAAGCACCTAGAGTTCATTTTAGTAGTGTATCTGACCAAAAGTCCATCCTATCTACACATGAAAGCTCCTCCCTTGAGCCAAATTATGCTTCAACCTTCAGCATGCATGTCTGTCGGGGAGAGACAGTGACACAACTTCCAGTCTTGCAGCCAACCCAGCTGCCTTGCAATTGGGCATCTGGCAACTTGAGCTGGACTTTGCACTGTGCATGTTCCCCTCTGTCCTATGTTGTCCCACTTGGACATAATGAAACCATACTGTAAAGTAGAAGTTTTCCATTTGTGGTTAAGATATCTCTGTGAACCTGCAAACTGCTCCTCAGAGGATCTACCAAGGCAGATTAAGCCAGCCTACTGTCAGTACACTTGCATTCAATTTACAAGACTCCTAAACGTCTAAGCTGAAAATTTTTCCTCTGTGGTGACCAGTGCTGGGACCCAAGTGAATGGCCTGAAGTTGTGTCAGAGAAGGTTTAGTTTGGATATTAGAAAAAGGCTCTTCATCCAGAGAGTGGCTGGGCACTGGAACAGGCTCCCCAGGGCAGTGGTCACAGCACCAAGCCTGACAGATTTCAGGAAGTGTTTGGTCAATGCTCTTGGGCACATGGTGTGACTCTTGGAGATGTTGCTGTGAAGGGCCAGGAGTTGGACTTGATGATCCTTGTGGGTCCCTTCCAACTCAGCTTATTCTGTGATTCATTTAAGTGTCCACAAATCAAACTCAAAAGCTTTCATTATAAATAAATTGCCATATTTATTCCCTTCTATTCCCCCAGCCATTTTTAGTAGCCCCCTCAGCCACTCCACCTGCTCCTTATTTTCTTTATCCTAGAATGGCATGAGCTCAAACTCAAACTGTAGTGCACACATCGCACATCAGGATCACAGCAACAGGCAGAAGTGGACACAAAAATTTTTCTCAGTGCAAAAATAAGTGACACATCTACATGGAGGCGGATAATCCTGGTAGATCAAATAAATCTTTTCCCCTAACAGTCTTGAAATCTGTCAAAATAGGATGCATACAATAAGGGTAAAATCAAACACTTTATTTCTTGCTGTTGTGGCTGCCTGTGTTTCAGGCAGTTCAAAGTTAGCCTCCAAACTACAGAAAGTTGCTTTTGGTTCTCAAGAGGCGTAATTGCTAGTGCTCTCCACACTTCCTTACAGTAACTAGTTGAAAGCCGTGTATCTGGGGCCTTCTAATGAAGCCTCTAGGTATTTCACTGGAGCTTACAATGCTTTTATTACAAAAAACCCTTTCAAACTGATTACTACAATTGTTCTTTTTCCTTGCAGAGTGTAGGTTTGCTTGTTTTTTTTTTTTCTGGGAGGGAATATTTCCACCTGCTGATGATAATTGCCAGACATTACTGGAGAGTTGCAGTATCTGTCTTCACTGACTTCTGGACTGGGGATGCCTCCTGTTTTATTATATGTGTACATGCATATGTATGTATACATGCATATTGCATATCCTTTAATGTGAAGATGTGATTTGATGATGTGTTAAAGCTCAAACACATCTAGTACTTGGTGAAAAATGCCTTGAACCTCTAATACGAAACGTCAGGTGTTTATAAACTCCTTCTGTCTGTTTCAAATGTGTTCAAAGCAGTTTGATGGATTAACTCTCTGTCAGTAGACTTTTTATTTGGTCAGTATTGCCTGTCCAAATCCAGCCATCCACAGTTACTGCAACTGTTTTTGCTGTTCTTTTTAACTCCTGCTCATTTCCACCCAGGATCATGCTCTCCAGTTGCTGCAAGTTTTGGGCCCTGTGATTCCACTTTTTTTTTTTGCTGTTTGCCTCCACTGGGCTTTCGTTAATTATGTCTGCACTGAGCTTTCTTTCGCAGCTCATGTCTGCAACACAGCTTTCCTTGGTTACTTTTCTTTGAGTGAGGCCTGTCTTGTATTAGAATTTTGCACCACCGAAAAACTGGATTTTTCAAAATACCTCCTGGAGCAGCCAATGCAATAACCATCCCACACTGCATATACAACATTCTTATCCTCCTGACCCAGCCTTACCCAATGGAGTCCGGACTAGACAGAGGCAGAGGATTTAGCCCTGTTGAGCATCAGGCTAGGAAGGCTGTTTTGCAGAAAGGTGCCACCTTCTGAACCCGAGCTGCAGAGATGCTTCAGCAGCAGCAGTGAGGGAAAGGCACAGAGGCAAGGCCAGCTGTCCTTAGAGGACCTGCAAGAGGACTGAGGTTGTCAGTGGCCAACCTGGCATCAGGGCAGGGAAAGCTTGCCTGTACTACAGCAAGTCTGACTGCAGCCTGGAAACTGAGGAGCAGCTGTTTCCTGAGTTCAGGAACAAAGCCAGTCCCCCGTATCCCCACAAAAGGGGATATCCAAAGATGAGGAACAGAGTCCAGAAGGAGAGAAGGAAAATGGTTGGGAATCTCCTTAGTTCTCAGGTGTCCACAGAAAGCTCCAGAAACAGGACAGAGCCGTGAGCCAAGGTAGGCTTATTCCCCATATTTTCTCCTCCATCTTTTGAACATTTTGTATCAGAAACAGCATAGCACTGATACCTCTTCCATTTCTCGTGTCTACACAGCTTCTGATCCCTGACTACAGCCAGGAATTCACAACAGTGCTCTTCTGGTCCCAAACATGTACATCTGTACCTCTTTACCTGTCTGAAGGGTTTTCCCAGGCCCATTACAGCAGCTGATCCCCCATAATCTCCTGGGAAAGTCTGCCTGACCCTCTAGCGTCAGGTTTCTGTGAAAACCAGCTGCTCTCTGGTCCCAGACATGTTTCTTTGGCTGGTGTGGTGAGAGCTACGTAGCAGCCATTAAAACACTTCAATGTGTGTGTACACACATATATGTGTGCACACTAAAGTGCACAGCAGTGATGATGGTTTGACTGGAAAAAGGCTTTGATGAAGTAAAACTATGCTGTGCCTCTACTTAACCCTTCCTGATCCTCACCAGTCATTCATCCAGCATCAGCTTATGTATCACACCATTGCACTGCAACTCAGCACAGAGCAGCCTTGGTCCCTGTATTGGCCCTGGGATGGAATGATTTCACTGCTAAAGTATCCTTCTGCCCAGCTGTCCAGAGACTTGAGAGCCGATCTGGAGACCAGCTCTGCCTCTGCTGGGAACATGACTGCCCCAAAACATCGGGAGCTGTCTGGTATGTGTCATCCCTGCCTGTCTCCCTGGTGAATCAGAGGCACAGTGCAGTGAAACTTTTGCAGGACAGCTGCCCACAGAGCTGGCCCAGGCAGCTGAGAGATGCTGGCAGCAATCGTCCAAAAATAGTACAGGGTGGGACTACAGCTGGGGTGTGGATGGTAGCCGCTTTCATTTTCTTGCTTGAGAAGAATAGAAACCAGTGGTTGAAACCAGACAGCAGGGCCCAGGTGTGCCACTCATCCTGGAGGCTGGCTGCTCTGGGGTCACCTGGCACTGAGTTAGCTATGGGAGGCAGGAGCTCCCTGGTTGTCCATGGGAAGCATGTTCTGGGTGAATGCTATTCACAGGTTGTAGCAGAGGGTTCCACTCTTGCTGTTTTATGCCATACTTGTGAAGTGGGATGAGCGTTGGGAGATACTTCAGGTGGTGGAGGCATAACAGTGCGCACAAGGAACTCAGATTCTGTCTCTTCAGCACCCAGCATCCCTTGTGCTTTTAATCACCCTCTCCAGCCTTCTACTCTAGGCTAAGTCAGTAATGCAGCGCTAAGTCTGCCACAGGCCCTTTCTTGGAGTCATGGAGGTGAGATGATTCTAAAAGTGCTGTAAGATAACCATAAGGATTTCTAGGCCTACCTGCTAAACTGCCTCCATCCCTTCTCCACCGGGGTTCTCTGTTCCCCATGTTTTCCAGGTGGAAAGCTCTTTCTTTTTTTTCTCTGTTGATGGCTTAGGTTTTAACTTTTATGTTTTTCAAATCCTGTACTGCCCAGTGTGTAACTCTGAAGTTTCTTGTGGCCTCTTAACTACTGTTCTCTCATGCTGGTTAGATGTAACAAACCCTCTCTAGGTTTGCACTTCAAGGACACCTTGATTGTCCCAGGCCCCAAAATATGTAAACTAAAGCCTTTGAGAGGAGGGGCAAACTTTGGGTAATTGCATCATTAACTGAAATTATAATTGGAGAATTAACCCTGATATGCAAATGGCCCAAACTTATAAAAGTGTGAAGAACCCATGACTCAGGGTCCATCTTGGGTGGAACCCCTCAGAGGCTTCTGATTGCCCAGGGTGTACCTTTGAAGGCCCTTCAAATAAATACCTACTTTTATTCTCAATCTTGTCTAGCCTCTGTTTTCAGGTAGCCACATCGAGGCATCACCATGGTTGCAATTTCTTTTCATTAAATCCTTTTGATTTCTGTATTTAAACAGTGTTGAGATGATTATTTCTGA
This sequence comes from Oriolus oriolus, assembly GCA_013400235.1. Taxonomy (NCBI): domain Eukaryota; kingdom Metazoa; phylum Chordata; class Aves; order Passeriformes; family Corvidae; genus Oriolus; species Oriolus oriolus. Next base: position 234,138 of record VXBT01005721.1, on the reverse strand, counting down.
GGATGGGGTATCAGGGACTGCAGAAAGCCTGGAACAAAAAAGGTGCATTTGAACATTGCAAGAAAAGCAGAATATGCAGAAAGACTGTTATTGATTCCTTCTTGTTTCTGCATGGTTCAGTGTTATAACCAGCACCCCCAACAAGTGTCTGATGCAGTAGCAACTAGCCAGGACTTCCCCAAATCTCAGTGGTGTATGCTGGTACAGAGTCAGCTAGTCCCACCAGCTGTCTTCTCTTCCTGATGCCATAAATATTGTTCTGAATTATTGCTTAGGTGAAGGGGAACCAGGTGAGACAGCAGGGATTAATTCCTGACCCTCCATTGTGTCAAATGCAAACCATTTTCATCTTGTCAGCATCAGTAAAAGATACAAATAAACCAGAGGTTCTGCTTTCCATCACTTGCCTTCCTTTCTCTGAATGGCACTGCTCTTTTCTTGAGATCTGCTTGTTCCCTGTAGCAGTTTTTCTTTCATATTGGATTATAATACTAAATGGGGCAACGACTTTCAGCTGGGTCATAAGACAAGGATGCTTAATGGGTCATACCCAGTATCCAAAGCAGAAAGCAAATACTAGACCCAGCTGAAAATGAGATCATCTAGAAACAAAATATGGTCACAGCTGGCATAGTTTGTTCATCAGGTTAGAAAACCTGGTCTGTAATTTACCAAACAGTCCTGAGAAGTTTCATGAAGATGAAAAACAATAGAATTATAGAGGAAATATTCAAAACACACAAAATGTGATAAATGGGATTTTCCTGCACAGAAGTTAAACCTAATGAGTTTGAATTTGGACAATTTGTATTTCAGAATGACATCTAATTCTGCATCAGAACCCCACTGCTTGTCTTGAGAGGTCGACAGAAACTTATTTTTTGGACCTGTATCCCTTGGAGTCTGTCTGAAATCTCCAGCTGAACATGGCAGAACTGCCCCTCATGGTCTGAAGGGTTTGTGCCACAGCACGATATGTTTCAAATACACCTCAGCTGAATCCCCTTGGTTCAGAAGTCCTGTCAGTAATATTTCTATTATGAGGAAACAACAAAATGGAGCTCAAACTCCTATACCTGTAGCTCAATTTCTTACCCTTCAACTCTGACTCAAGAGGGGACAGTTAACCAGGTGACTTTTCTGAGGGTGGGGTGAAAGAGGAAGAGATACCTATGAAAATATTCAAAGCTGCTCTGATGGGGATGTGAAGCATTGGGGCAAAAGAGCCAGAGAAATACCAGATTGTGAGGATGAAGATGGTTTAATAGGCATATCAGCAGCTTTTCTGCAACAGCATGACATTTTATGAAAATGAAAAAGCTCAAACCCCTTATGACTCCCTTACCACCCTGACAGCAATAGACTAGACCTCACAGATGAAGTACTCGAAGTGTTCCTCTCCTCCTTCTACACATAGTCCAAAACCACAACAGAATGTTTCTATTTATGGAAGTCTAATATTACACACACAAAAAAGAATAAGTGGAAACGTAGAAGAAAGATGGATAGAGAACAATAGTTCAGATTATTCAGTAAAGTAATCCAGGTTTCGAAGACAAAGTGGATATTTTTTTGTTCTTATACCCTGTCCTTTCTACACATTCTTATTCTGGCTATAACTTGTAGTTGTCTGGAGATCTCTTGGGATGTAGTCACATTATTATTTTGCTGTAAAATACCCCTGGAATATGGAATGGATACGTAAGAATTGCTTAGTTTGTGGGAAGATTCCTTTAAACAGTTCTCTGGAAATTGAGGTACATCCCACCTAACTGCAGCTATAAAGTAATTTTAACCATGCAAGGTTGCAATGGTCTCAGTCATGTTGCTTTTTAAATCTCTTTTCTTGCTTTCACCCTTTACATAAGGAAACCTGGGGACTAGCTGTCCTTATTTCCATTCCTAATATTATCTGGCGTAAAGTCTCTTTGGATCCTGTGTGGTTGATTCAATGGTAAATCCGTTTTTCTGGGTTTTATTTGTTTTCCTCCTCCAGGACAAAGCCCTTTGTTACTGCCTCTGCCCTTTTGCTGCTCTGTGCACCCTTCATGGGTATAGGTGTGCATGTTTTATTCATACCCTGGGGTTATCTTTCCGCCAGTACCATTCCTCCCTTTTGTTTTTTCTTCCTCCTGCCCTGAAGTCAGTGTACAATATCAAGTGCATCTGTTGTTTATCGATTTATGCAGTGCTCTGAGACTGCGCTCAAGAAGCCTTTTACAAGCAGAGAAGACTTCATTTATAACTGAAATACTGGGACCTCTCGGCTGGAACGAAGCAGCCGGATAACAGCGCCAGTAACACAGCTCAGCAGCTCTCGGAGAGAAACTGAAGAATACCATATCTAGCAAGGGATAGTTAACTACTGTGGGAAGAATGTAATTGCTTATGCTGGAGACTGGCCAGGACACTAGGGTTAACATTTCTTCTCTTTCAAAACACATGCTGGGACCTTTAAATAGCTACTGCTAATTATAATTACTCCAAATAACACTGTCTAAACCACCTTTTACTATCACATCACAGTATCAACTTTTTTATTATTAATGCATCCTTCAGAATGGTATTTTTGCAGTCTGCCACACAACAAAGTAATTCACAGAATGCTAATAAAGCTGTACCCAAACAGCTTCAAATCGGTGGATTGAGCATGAAAAAAGTCCAAAATAAATATAACTCCCACTTTCAGATGAGTTTTATTTGTAGCAAAATCTAAAAATGTCAGAGAATATGACTTAAGTAGAAAAATAGTGCAAATGGGTAGGTGGATTTGGCTGGTGAATTTAATTTAGCTCTACTGTCCTGAGTCTATAAAGAAAGAAAACAGATTGAAATTTCTTCTCTACTGTGTTGTACAGCGGCTGGAAAGATTCCTATGAACTTTGGGGGATAAGGTAGCATAACTTGTGTCCATCTCACTTTTGTCCATCAATTCCATCCTACTGACATTTGAAGAAATATAACTGTGTTGGTCTCAGGGATACTTACAGTCAAAGAAAACTTTGCAGTTAACACTTGAGCTTCATGAATACATTTAAAATTTCATTACCAAAATGGTTGCAGTTTCATTAACTACTAGTCAGGTTCAGCTGAGGAAAATTTGGCTCATAATGTCTAGGCTTGACTGATAATCACTAATGGCACTCAGCGGATACCTTTAAATGTGTTTCCTTTTTCTACTTCTCCAGTAACTATCATTTAATAGTGTATTGCACATCTTTATGTTTAAGTAAAAGAAATACAGCTCTTTAGGCCTAAAATCTCTACCAGTTATTTTAAATAACAGCCTGTGCAGGAGATAGCTGGCCAGAAGCATGAGAAATGCAGAGAGACATGTTCAAGTGTGTACCATCACCATATTCAAATCCACAGCTCCCACAACTTTCAGCCAATGGTTCAGTGGCTCATACCTTTGGTAGTGGGCTCCAGAGCTGTGGAGGCTGGGCTTCTGTCAGAAGCAGGGATGGAAGGGCAAATCCCACCACCCTGTTGTGTTACAGAGCCCTCACTGCTCCTTGCACAATGCAACTCCAGCTTTTAAAGTTTTCCCAGCCTCTGGGAAGGGAGCACCCACAAGTAACACCATTCTGGCCAGCTTCAGTGCTTCAGAGCCTGCCAGTGGATCTCATGGCCATTGGCACAGAGCAGAGGGACATAACAGATGTCCTGTTAGTGACACTACTCTGGGTATGATCTCCTCAACTTGGATTTGATGTCTAGGCTGGTTTGGGGCTTCTGTGAAAAAGATGTTGAAGGTGAAGCATGCAAGTATGCATATTGTTTGTAATGGGATCACTCCCGTGCCTGTAGTTTAGTGACTGTAACTACTGGTAAGAATGAAGCTGAAGTTTTAATTTTACAAGGACATCAGTAAAGGCTTCTGCTAAACCAGCAAGCAGGAGGGAGGTCTGGGTGCAGACAGCCCTTCCAAAATCTCACGGCAACATCTTTAACAAGTCACTTTCCACCCAGGCCGGTGCCTGTCCATGGAAGCGTAATAGAGGTTCACACTCTCACACTTGGAAGCAATGCTTAGAAAGAGTTACCAGCTTGTTTTCCTGAGGACACTGCCGCAGGGAATACAGTGATCTAATAGCAAGATTTTTAATTAATTAGATTATCTCTCCCTCTCAGTGTTGCCTCTCTCATGTCTTTAACTGATCATGTCTACAGCGGTACTGGAAATACTGAGAGGAAACTATCCTGAGATCTGGGGAAAATCCCCATCCCGCCTCCTTGCTCTGTTGTTCTCAACATACCAGAAATCAATATGTGCCAATAGCATCTTCCCTCTAAAACAGGTTTAAGTCTATGATACTATCATAGCTTCTCACAGTCTTCTTAAGTTATGGGTTTGTGTGGGTTATGTGTGTGGTTTTATAAATTATTTCTTTCATTTTTGCAGAGCTAAGAGAGCTCTGTGATGAATAATAGTCCTGTATTTGCAGAATTTATATTGCTAGTAGTTAGAAGGATGGATGTTCCAGTCTGCTGAAGACTTAAAAATCTGATTTGCTTATGAAGAAGAATAAACTCGAATGTTTTAAGGCTTCACAAAGAAGGACTTTAAAAAATACTTTAGATAAATACAGTGTTCAACAGAGTGCAGTGTTTTATGTCAGTGCTTACTGGTTTTTCTATATTGAAATATATAATAAAAGGTGACTATAATTGGAGAGGAAATTCATTTGTGCAGTTAATGAGGCATTTTTATTTATGAATACAATAAACAAATAGAATAAAATGTTGCATAGTCTGGGAATGTATGGCCCCATCAAAGTTTCTGTTCTCTTGGGGAAGATGCTTAAGCCAATAGAGCTGAGCTTGACTTAGAATTCCCTAAGGTGCCACAAACATGCAAACCCTATTTTTCAGGCTGGGTTTCAGGCCATGCAGAGAGCTGGTGGCTCTCCCAGCACCGGCACAGAGACTGCAGGGTCATGCAGGCTGGTGGGGACAGGGGGGCAGCAGCAGTACCTGGCTGAGAGTGACAGTGGGAGGGTGCTCTTGGTGTCCCTGGAGGTTGTCCTCACGCCTACAGCAAAACACCCAAATTCTGAAGTACCGTGGCCATGTGAAAGACATGGTGGAGAGGTCATGTGGCTGACATTTCAGAATGCATGTAATGGATCCTGGAAAAAGGAGAGGGTTAGTAGGAATACAGATGTTTGGCCACCGGTTTGTCCTGCTGCATGCAAGTAAAGTACTTTTGGAAGGAACTGCAAAGTCTGGTGCTCTGCGTGATGTGGAGCTCCCCAGGGAAGAGCTGAAGTTCCTCTGGCACTGACTCACACTGCCCTGGCTGATGGAGTTTGTTCCTCGACTGACACGATAGTAATTTAATATTGTTTTTCAGTTGGATTTGTTGGGTTTCAGGAACCTGGGCTAAAAATGTCTTTAAAAACATGATGCAAAGCTACTTCTACTGTGCCACTTGGGATTAAGAGTCCTTTAATGGCTGCTTACTGAGAAGAGTAGATTAGGAAACCTCATCTGGGTGCATGAAGTCCCTGGGAAGAAGGTTGTGGGTTTAGTAAACATTTAGCCATTTCATGCTAAATTAATCCTGAGAGATTAATTCCTTACTGTTCAATACACGTTTTATGTTATCTAAATAACTATCTAGGAAATATCAGAAATAATTTTGCCCGTAACACTACATTAGAAGGTGATGGGCAATCCTGAGACACCTACTGCAACTAGAAAAAGGAATAAGAAACAAAATTAAGACAGCCTATATAGTGTAAGTCACACAATACCAAGTGTACAATGCCTGTGTGTATAAATTAAGATATTTAATTACCGACTGAGTGGATTACACTCAACTACAAAAATGATGAATACTTGTGGAAATAAATCCTGGATTAGTTCTGTGCAATAACAGCTACAAAAATAAGGGGATGAAAATTTGTCATCTGAGGTGACTTTTAGTTATTCTAAATTAATCACTGACCTTACACTTTTGACCAACAGAAAATGTAAACTTTCAGAGGAATTGCATTTTTAAAAAGCTGTTTACAGCATTAAAGTAATTTCAATCTCAGGGCAGGGGGAATTCCATCATTATGGAGTGCTGGACAGAGGGTACAAACTCAAGAAGTGTACAGAGCCAGGAACAGCATCACAGATACCTTTCCTCCCAGAGGGACGTTGCTTCAAGCTGAGGAATCCCAATAACCAAATTAATATAACCCAGCCATTCTAAACCCACAAGATTTGCAGGGATTTCTCCTTCCCTGCCCCATTTTTACGTTTCCAGTTTTGCAGGCAGGATCATTACACATCCAGCTAATTTCTGGCATGGAGGTATTTTGAGTAGTGGGATAAATGATTAGTCAGCGTAAAGAGATGTGTGTCTTACAATGTGTGTCTTACAATGACTTAAAAGCAAAGGCTCACATAGAGGTAATTTCTTTGCTGTAAAGGAAAATGGATTTTGAATAGATAGATTTGTTACTGCATAACTGTGAGGGGGACAAGGCACTGTAGGTCTATTTGATGTGTAGTGGAACTCAGCCCCACAGGCTGGGGAAGGAGCTCTGCTCCAACAGCTCCCTCCAGTGAATTCTCATCTGTACCTTTGTCTCATGAATTAGTTGGTGTTTTAAGAAAATCCGTATGTCTGTGTCATCAGTTTCTTATCCACGCAGAAATCTTATTTTAAATTCTGCTACTGTTGTGTTTACATAGCAAAAATATGGATCATATTTGTACTTTTATAACTGAGGGTAAGGTAGAGCATGCCAATTAGCTCATGCTATGTTTGGGTTTGTTCAGGATACGCAAACATCTCTTTGGCAAAAACTTGGCAGTTCTTTAGTATGGAAATTCTGGTGCTCTCAGTAAAACACAGGTGCCAGTTAGAGTGGGTCTTGCTCTCTTCACACAGCTAGAAAGGGCAGATACGAACATTCAGATCTCTAAGACCATTTAGTTTCAGCTGTGTCAAGAATGACTTCTGTTTTTCACAGCAGTTTTATTCTACAGCCAGCAGCCTTACTCTAGCTAGCATCTGGCTCCAATAAGGGACAGCAATTTTTGCCTTAATTGCTACATCGCTAATTGCTAAAACGGTTATATAGCTTGAATTACAACTGCATATGTAAGAATTTTTCTTTTTTTTGGTAGATCTAGCAGGAAGTCTGCTCATTTACACTTTAGAGACACTGACAGTATCTTTTTCATCAAATCATAGATTCAAGATCAGAAGGCACCAGTACAATAATGTAGACTGACATTTTGTGTAAGAAAGCTGAAGAAACTCAGATACTCTTTTCTTGTGAGCCCCCAAGCATCTGTTGTATTAAAAAAGACATTGAAAAAAAATTAAATTAAAGATCACACATGATGAAGAATCCACCAGAGCACTTGTTAATTTGCTCCATAGTTAATTCTCCTAATGCTTAAAAATGTCCTTATTTACAGCTTGAATTTATCTAGATCCTGGATATCAGCATGTTTTCAATTCCTGGAGTATGGGGTAGTAATCTGCAGAATATATTTTTTCTATATGGGTTCTTGTAGATCACTTTCAACACCTTTTGATCCCTTAAATAAATACAGCTCGTTGAGCATCTCACTAAGGTTTATAGGCAACAAATCGCTTTTGTGGCCCTCTTCTGAGCCTTTTCCCATTTTTCACCATCGTCCTCTCAATGCATCTATCAAGCCTAGACACACTGGCTACATCTAGAATAGTAAATTAAACAGAAAACTGTTTGGGTACTTGAACTTGACTGCCCCTGGTGCTAAATTGTTAGCACAGGCCCTTGTGTGGTTTTTCCCTGGATCAATGAGACAGATCCACTCATCCCAGAGAATGTCTGAGCACAGTTTTGGCTTAGCACAAGCCAGCAGTCATTCCCAACCAGCAACTCATCTGCAGTCACAGTGGTTTAGAAATTAGGATATTTTGCAGGCATGGATAAGGACCATTTCACACCAGCCTTCCTCTGTGCTAGCGGGTAGCACAGGGTGCTGGTATTTTACTGCAGAGGTACAGGCAGTAGTCTGGGGCGGCCTCACAGTGCTGCATTTGGAGAGGGGAACACTATCTTCTTGTTCCTTATTCTTATCTATTGTTCATGCCTTCAGATCTATGCTCCTCGCCCCTCTAATTGTCCTTGGAGCTTGTAGTGATATTATTATCTACTGCACTGCCAAAATATTGCCATTGTCCAAGGATCCCTGGAATTTTTTTTTCCTTTTTCTTTTAATTTTTTTTCCAATAGGCAGGTAGCAGGGATAAAATTTGTATTTCTAAAGGCATCTTTTTAGATTTGACTCTGTGTTCTTTATCTAAGCACGCTTTATGAGTGTGAGTGAGCTTTCACACATGAACTTTCTGCTCTCATCATGATATATAACTTCACCATTTTTACTATAAATTATTTTCCAATTCCTTCCAGAAAGTAGTACTAATGAAAGGATAATGAATAGCGTTGTGCCAAGCATGTCTGGAAAGTCCTAGGAATTCTAAAAGTTCAGTAGGGAAATGTTCTGCCCTTTGCCATTAAAATTTGGGATGTATCAGATACCTTACTGGTAACTCATTCCTTTGTCTACATGGATTTCACATAGCCTCATTTTTTCAAACTGGGGTGCTGCACACTTCCTCCCCAAAGGCCTCAAAAAAGTCTTTTTGGTCAGTGTAGCAGTGGGAAGGAGAAAAAATAAACCCTTCCCAGAGGGCAGTAAGTAAGGGTGAAGGTGATAAGTAGAATCCAGTCAGCTCTGGATTTCAGTCCTCTGGAGACTTACTCCATCTCTGGGAGAAAAGTATGTGAACTGGAAGTCCTCCTACATTTATAAAGAGGCATTTTTAGTGATAAAGCAAACATATTTGGCTCCCTCCCAGTTGCAGAAATACTGAATTCCTAACCTGAAGTAGAACTAGTCTTTTCCCTGCTAATTTCAAGAGCTAAGCTACATTTTCATCATTCATCATCACGTGGAAGGTGCTTGTGTGTCAGCTTCACACTGTCACATAACTGGTTAGTCAATGCATATTTCTCATCATCTCCTGATAGTTTTCAAGTGAGGAGTTAGAATATTCTGAGGTTCCTAAAAGTCACCTCAGTGACGAATTAACTCAGCACTGGGTCTCTGCAACTCTGCTAATGGCAGACCACAGAATGATCTGTGGCATCAAGATCAAAAGGGATATGTCTGGGGACAAAGCTGGCAGCTTAAATTCAACTATTTTTACTTCACATTTGGATTACTATAAGCTTTGATCACCTTACAGGTGGCAGTTTTTTAAGATGCACTAATTTGATTGATTACAAACTTATCACCATACCATAAGATATCAGTGCAATGTCTCAGTCCATGTCTAACCTGGACTCTTGCCTACTTCAGAGGATAGTCATGTCTTAATCAAGATTTTGGTGAGGTTTAAAATAAATACATTTTTTGCTATAGCATTAATGCTATTGTTGTGCTACTCGGTTGTTTCTCAGATGTTGAATCATTACCATTTGGGGTACATATAGAGGAGAAGGGCAAGGCAGTGAAGAGTTGAAAAGTCGTGCTGAAGAGTGACAGTCGTGCACCAGCTCCAGTGTAGGAGTTCATAGATCCTTAAAATCCTTTTGCTGATTGTAAAAAGCCCCATTCCTCCAGGATGGGCAGACATTACACCTTGTTCAGTGAGAAGGGATGTTCTGCTGAGCTGCAGTATATACAGGGACTTTGTAGGAAATATCAAGGAGACCTCCAAAGTGGAGAGACTGTGGTGCTAGACTGAGAGGTCAGCTGGGTTTGAGAAGTCTTGTCAGTGAAACCATATATGTCTTTCTGCTTAGCAAATTATTTCTTCCAGACATCCCGAAAAGAAAGAATGAAACCATGTCTGCAAATAAGATTGCAAAGGTCAGAAAGCACTCAAAAATTTGACACTTCTTCATCCAAACGTACCTCTAGGTTTCCTTATCTCACCACACAGGACTTCTGGACTTTTCTTTCCTTTTCCTCTTTTCACTTCTTCCCCCCACTCTCCCCTGCCCCCACTCCTTCCCCAGCTAGGCAGATTTTTGATACAAAAGGTTGCGGGGGTTTTTTTGCCTCCTTCTCCCTTCTCTGGCTATTCTGCATGCTGTCTCCTCTTCCCTTCTCCCTAAAAGGTCGCAGAAAAGCACTGCAGCAGAGGTAGTGTGGTTTAAAGGTGCAGAGCCTGAATGAAAGAGGCTGGAAATTTACTCTCTGAAATTTGTGAGAATCCTTTGCACATCTGGTAAACTATAGGTGTTTTGTATGGCTGCATGGCCTGGCTGTGTCCCAAGAACAGAAAAAGGAACCAAGTTACCGTTCTTAAAGAGATCATTTTCAGGCTGCTGCAGTGGTCCTGCAGAAGGCATCGAACCAGGCCAGGTGTCAGAGTTACTTTTGGGTGACTAGGGAGTCAGGCAGGCTCTGGAAAATTTGCACAAGAAACTGGCATTGCTAGGTGTGCTGAGTTTTTACAAATCTGGAAGTTTTATCTAAACTAATTGATGACAGGATCATAGGATAGTTTGGAACGGACCTTAAAGATCACAGGGTTCCAGCCCCCCTGCCATGAGCAGGGAAAACTTGCACTAGACCTTGCTGCTCTTCTGCTTCTGTGGCCGTACGTGTGCATGGTCTCCTGGTACTGCTCATCAAGGGTGGATGAGCAGTAACCCAGGATTTAGTGTGGGTGTCTTCGGACATCCAGGGGGGCACCCAGCACCCTGTCTTCTAAAACATGGCCGTGTCGTCACTGTCTGCAAAGGGGCAACCCTCTCCCGCCGAATCAGAGCAACCTGTGCTCACACCACGTCGGCGGCTGATGGCTTCTTCTTGGTATTACTGAAGGGATTTTTTCCCATTCAGAGGAAACTGGGCTGTCAGGGCGCAGGATGTTTTGCGGCTCCAGCAGCGACCCGGCCCACCGGGAGGCTCGGGTAGCGGGGCCGTGGCTGCTGCCGCCCCAGCACATCCTGCCGGGTGCCGTGTGGGAGGGGCAGCCATTTCCACAATTAAACAGCGCCACCTGCAGGCCCCGCGGCCCCGCACGGGCCCCGCTGCCGCGCCGGCTGCCTGACGGCGCTCCGGGTGGGTGTGCTGGCCTGGTGACATCTGCTCGGGACACGCAGCAGCAGCGGCTTTTTCGTCTTCCTTTGCCCGCTGGCTCGGGGAGAACAGGAGCACCCGGCTGTCTTGTGGCAGAGTGAGGGACATCGGACATGCCCCTTCCAGAGGAACCACCAGCCGGAAAGATGTGAGAGCTGGGCTTGCTCACCCTGGAGAAGTCTTGGGAAGGGCCTTATTTCAGCCTTTCAGTATGTAAAGAAGGCTTAAAAAGAAGGGAGAGGGATGTTTTATATGGGCAGAGAGTGACAGGACAAAAGGGAACAGTTTAAAACTAAAAGAGGAGACGTTTAGATTTGATGTTAGGAAGAAATTCCTTGCTATGAGGGTGTGGAGGCACTAGCACAGGTTGTCCAGAGAAGCTGTGGATGGCCCATCCTTGGAGGCCTTCAGTGCCAGGTTGGATGGGGCTTTGAGCAGCCTGATCTAGTGGAAGGTGTCCCTGCCCACGGCAGGGGAGGTGGAACTAGATGATCCTTAAGGTCCCTTCCAACCCAAACCATTCTGTGTGTGTAGTGGGAAATAGAATTCACCCTGACTGTGAATGTGCTTGCTCTTAGATGCACTTTTCCATTAAAAGAGGGAAAAAAGACAAAAAACCCACCTTTACTCCTGCTCCTGGACTTCCCAAGTGAGAGACAGACCCAGCAAAATAGAGAGAAGGTGAGTGAGACACAAACTGATGTTTTAATATTGATAACTTCCCCTTTAAATCACAGATTTTTTTTTTCTTTTTCTTTTTTTTTTTTAAGCCCCCTGCTGCTGGCACATTAAAATGTCTTCTGAATCCCTGACTACTCTTAAATCACCAACACTAGGTTGTGAACACTTTTCTGCTGATACTTATTTTTTACTAATAATATCTCTGCTGCTATATGAATTCTGCTAAAAGAACCATGACTGATTCTATTTCTTTCGTTTTTTGTAATGCTAAGGGTCTTTGTCTTTCTTTTCAAGAATGCATTTTCCTGAAATCCACCTGGGGAATTTTTTTTTGCTGCCCAGCTGCATCTTTCCAACAAATTTGCAGAATGAAGGGAAGTTTACTACATCCTCCAGGTATAATATCAATAGTTCTTAAAAAAATAAACCCCACAAACCCAAGGAATCCAAACATTTTAAAGAAGGTGAGTACTTTAGAATGGATGAAATGAGCCTCTGTGGAAGAAGACAATCAACTGTGGCTCAAGGTGAAAGATGGTTTGCACTTGGCCACCGCTATGCTATTGTACCTTAGCTTGTACCCAGAGCAGTGACCAACTTGTCCCATGTTTGGGGGCATTTTGTCCCAACCACAGATAGAGTTCACTGTTGTTGCTGTGAGCTTTCTCCAGATGTTCATGGCACGCTGGCAGCAGAGGTGGCAGTGTGATCTTTGTCTCTTGTAAGCTGTCCCAGGGGCCACTGTCCTTCAGCCTGTCCTCCTGCCTGCTCCAGGCACCCAGGACTCCCCCGGGGAACCCAGGATTACAACATTGCTGCTGCCTGTAGTGAAGGTAGCTCTGATGTTCTGTGCCCATCTCTGCACTGTCATTATCCCTGTGATTGAGATCACAACAGTCTGAGTCTTAGCTACAAGGACCTTACCAATGCCTCCTTCAAGGGATGTGTAAGTAGTACGATGTATAGTGGCTGTTTTGTTGCCAGGAGAGACAACTGAACATTAGCTGCTGTCTTGGGAGTGCCCTGTGCCTTCAGGCACTTCCAGGATTTCCCAGCTCAGCTATGTGCGGCTGCAACCCTTTTGTTCAGATCAATATCAAAGCCACAAAGCCATCCTTCTCTAGTACGCTGGGAGTTGTATGCTCTGAGGATGCATTACTATCCAAGCCTGTGACTTTGCACAGTCAGGGACAGCAAAAGCATTATGTATGTAATGAAAATATCTCAGACCAAGCTCTGTCTCTGATGACCTCCTTGCATGAAAACTAAATGAAGGATTTGTAGCAAAAACTGAAAAATAATTTAAACACAATCTTTGCATACCAGTTTGGCTGAAGAGCGAAGGAAGCATTAAAGCATTGTACAGGGCTCTGGTGTAACCTTATCTGGGACAGAAGTTGCAGCTGTGGACACCAAGGTTCAAGAAAAAGGAACTGCAAGGGAAACAGGGATGCCATGCTTGTGTTGGAAAAGCTGTCGGGCTGGTAACAGGAGACTTAAAAGGACAGAGTAGATCCTTCTGGTCTGATGATGTGCCTTCACTGTACAAAAAAGGAGGAGAGAGGAATGCAACCCCTAATCACTCCTACAGTGAGTTCTGGAAGGAGTTGCATGAGAGGTACCTGAGAGAGGGGGAGTTAGATTTGGTACTTGGTCTTTTCCATCTGTGTTCCGTCATTGCACTGGCCAATGTATAATGCAGCCATGCTTTTCAGAAAGGGTTGGACTAAATGCTGCATAACTAAATTGCTGGTGTCCAGGCGTAAATGCCACTGATCCTGCCTGCCATGGGAAGTTCGTCAGAAGTGTGTGAATGCTGAAAAGTGGCAAAGCTTGCCCACAACACAGTGGCCATGTTCTCCTCCAGAGATGGCTGTTTACTTCAGAGCCTGGTGGAAGCACAGTGCTGTTTCTGAGGGCCCTGTGGGGCTGCGGGCAGCCTTCACCCTCAGCTGCCTGCAATTTGTGATCATGAGTGTGATGGCAGGTGTAGATCAGCATGCTGTGTACAGTCACCTGCTAGCAATCTCCTCCACAGGTTTTTACAGCTTAAATGTGCTAGGCAAGAGGGAATGACCTGGATTTTACTCTGCTGGATGTGGTGCAATTACACTGGGGATCCAAATGTTTAGTTACTACCCAGCAGCTCCTGCAGAAACCGCAGTTCTCCCCTGGGCAGCTGCCTACCCTTATTGGCAGGCAGGCAGGCAGGCATTCCTCCAGCCTCATATCCCCCATCACATCAAGCTCACCAGCCTTCGTTGTTTGAAATCTGGATGGATTCATTGGAAACTATCCTTTTGGAGACCATCACCAGCCTGGTGGGGCTGGAGGGGGTTGCTGCAGCAGGCTCTGAGCCAGCAAGGCTGTTTCCCAGGGAAAACAGCTGCAGCTCCTGCTGGATGCTCCAGCTCAGGCCAAGTGTGGCATTACCTGCTGGTACCCTGTCCCGTGCATTTGTGCTGCTAATAGAAACACATAGCTGGAGCATGGTGACCTGTTTCATCCTTCTCCTGCCTGGGACTCCTGGATTCATTATGTTGGGCTAAAAGCTTCCAACCTATTTCCCAGGGCAGCGCAAGCCTGCGAGATCTGCACTGGGAATTACAAGATGTGTTCTCACTGCACTGTCTGGGTACACAAACAAACCATTTCTGTTTCCTTATTTGTCAGAAATGAAGATTTGCCTTCTGCTCACAGTACTGAGCATTGCTTGAACTCTACAGCAGATTCTTTCAGCTCATAATGAATTATGGTTTTTTCCTAGAAGAAAGGAGGCATCCAAGACTTGGACACTTCTGCTCATGTACCAGACTAGGCAGACACAAGCAAACTCAGGTCCAGAATGTGACAGCAATGGTAGAGTAAAGCTCCCAGGTTTTATTGGCTTGGATGTAGTTTCACTTTAACTTGACTTTCCATGTTCTGGAGCAGAGCTGGTGCAGGCCCAGACAGTTTGCAGACCACAGAGACAGTCTCGGTCCCTCTGCACTGTCTGTGTCTATGTACAGCCACAGAACAGAAACCTTTGTCAATTGGGAGTCTGCTGCTTGGGTCACCACCCTCCCTGTAATGAATGTTTCTTACGGAAAGGTCTCACACTGGAAAGAAACCTCACTAGTGAATCTACTCAACACTTCTAATCCAAGTTAACAAAGTATGCTTTGGTTATCAAAAATTTGCATAACACTCATTCTGTTTATCGGTTAGGATCCTCTATGGCATGCTCTAAATAGCTGAAAAGGCTTACTCATCAAAAAGGAATGTTTTGTTACTTGAGACTCCATTAAATGCTGTTGGAAAAGGTTGTTGCCTGTTTTGAACTAAAAAAAAATCATAAACAGAATGTGGTAGAAATGGAAACAGTTCTGGGTTGCAGGAGGGTTAAACCAAGATGAGATAATAGTGCAATATGCTGTTGTTGAAAACCAGCAAACTTTACTTTTAATTCTAGCTTGCCAAATGATTAGAAGTGCAATGGAGCAGAGATTTTTTGTAAAATGGACCTCAATTTATGCTGAATATTCAAAAGGCAGAGCTGTGAAATTTAAGCACCTCCAAAATGTGTGGTTGGCTTCTGCTTTCAGAAATGCCTAATCGCAAATTCTTTTTCTTCTCTAGTTTATGGGCTGTGATGGGGCTTTAGACCTTGCCAAATATAATATTACCGGAGTGCAGAATTACATGTTCTGTGACTTGAAAGACCAAGAAGGCTGAAAATACTGGCATTTATTTCCTGTTGCACCTGAAGGAATACAAGCCTCTGCATTCATGAGTCTGGAAGAGGAACAAGGAGGGACTCAAACCCCTAAACCAAATAGAAGTTTTGGGAAGAAAAAAAATTAAGAGGAGGCACCATTTCAGTGCTGTGTTTGTTTTTGGTACTCTTAGAATTTCGTATTAACTGTAAGTTGCTATTTCTTAATAACTGTGACAGAAAAAAGAGGATTAGGATATCTGAAACAGGGTCAATTTGCTTTATGTCAGTCTCCCCTCCCACAGCTGCTGCCCAGCTCTGGAAGGATCTAAAGCTGATTTTAGCTTTAGGTCTTCACGCGCAATGGACTTTTCTGAGTTCCTGGCTCAGGGTTCCCACTAAACCCAGTTAACCTCCCTGGGAACGAGATACCAAGAAGTTAGAAATAACAGCTCTTGCTTAGTGGATGCAGGAGTCTTTGCTGTGTCTGGCCTTCATCTCTTGTTCTGGGCTGTGAAAATCAGAACAAATATAGTGGTAATAAACCGAATTATACATAGGGAGGAATTTAGCAGGTACTGGAAAATTCAGCATGTGAGCTGAACACTCTGTGAATAAATGTCATCCACATTCTTCACTATTTGGCATATTTAGATGGTGCCAGAATACCAGGTAGTCTTTTTTTTTTTTTTTTTTTTTTTTTTTACAGAATGAGGACAAATAGACCTGAGTATCTACTGGGGATTAGCTAAAGTTCATCATCTTGCTAAATGCACAACAGGAAAGTTCAGTAGGATTTTAATGACAGGGTAATAGAAAAACCATAGGGAAAAAGAAAAGGGACTGAGTTACAGCCAAAATCCAAAGAAGGCAGACAGCAGTAACAGAAAGCAGGATGCTTGGGAAACTACAGTGGCAGATATCAAGGCATCAGACAGGTATAAGGTATCAAAGGTATGAAAGTCCATAGTGATAAATCCATTGTTGTAAGGCATGTATGTATTGGAGAAGGGAGCATGCAAATTGGACTCCTGCCACCTTATTCTTTATGAGTCATGAAAGGAGTGCAGTAATTAAAGTCTAGATTCACAGAGGTATTTAAATTTGTAACTCCTATTTGGTCAATGGTGATTTTAATGGGTTTAAGGCTTTTTGCAGATGGCTGAGACCCATCTACTTCTGAGGACACAGCCACAAGCCAGGTTATGTAATCTACATCCAGCGAGCAATCGTGAAAGCTGGATACCATATATAAGTTAGAAGAAAAGTTACACTTTTTTGTGTCTATGAGTCTGAAACCCCACTGAAAACATGCAGTTTTAAGCAATCTGTGAGAGAGGTAAAATTTGGGTGTCGCTGTCTGAGGTGCAGTTTGCAAAGAGGTCATGGAGCCATCGGTCCCCTTTTGACAGCTTTGCTTACACTGGTGCTCATGTTGCTGTACACTCCTGGCCTGCAGGGCCAAGACTGAAGGGTCAGAAGGGGAGGTGCATTCTTGCTGTTATTATGAACACTACTGTATCTCAAGGCTTTTCCTTGCCTGCAAGGACTCAGGTGCCAATTTTCACACTTTCATTCAAAGAGCAAAATGGAAGTATCGGACTTGAAAGGTTCCTCTGTGAGGAGGCTTAAAGTATGAGCACAACGCAGAGAGGTGCACCATTCTGGGGAAGGAAGCTGGAACTAATGCACAGTGGCTGCTGGGTGTTTCTAGCTGCTCCCTGAAGAAACACTGGAGATGATGGATGATGGACAGCAAGCAGGTAAAGATACCAGAATCTGAGAGACACCATCTGCAAGCTGGCAAAATAGCAACTGCTTCTGAAAGGTGACTCCAAATTAGGCAAGACTGACTGTATTAAAAAAAAAAAAAGCATGGCTATCAGGATGGACAGTTGGAATTCAGGATGGACAGTTTGAATCCCAGCTAGGGAAGGTTGCTTTTTGTTAGCTGCCCCCTAGTGACTCAATTAGCAGCCTCTCAGGAAGAGTAAGACTGGATGAGAGGGCTGCTACTGACTTTCTTACAAGTCCTGTAAATACTAAATGAAAGAAGGACCAATCAGGATTTTGAAAACAAACTTTTGGCAGAAGAAATGTTAGATTCAGATGTGGCACTTCTCTGGAAGAGGAGCTGGTGTGGACTGGTGCCACTCCGTCCAGAGGGGAAATAACTTTCTGCTGGCAGGATTAGAGGGAAAGGCTTTAAAGAGGAGGAAGATACATCCTCAAAAGACAAAGGAGAAAAGGATAATTGAACACCAGAGCTAGTGTTACATACAGAAGTAGAGGAATGTTGCTCTTGTAAGAATCTGTTTAGGTTCTTAGCTATCCTCCTTCCAGATATGCTCAAGGGGATGCAGAGTCTGAAAAGCAGATTACTTCACAGAACCAAGCCTTTTAGGTCCAACCAGTGGTTCAGATATTTCCAAAGTTGGTACCAATAAAAAGTTTTCTTCACCCAGTAAGTGTAGTTTAGAAATCATTCCTGTAAATGTCTTATAACACAATTTAATTGGCTTACATGCTCCCTGCTTGCAGCAAAGAATTCAGGGACTTGGGAGCTGTGGATGCACGTTTCATGCCAAGGTTAAGACACTCCCTGGTCAGACCTCTGGCACAGTGTTAGGTTCATCTTGAGAGCATGGACTTCTGCACCATGGACCTTGGACAGGAGACCTCAGTCTCTTGGAAAATTTTGTTTTCAGAAAATTTTCTGCAAATCTACATTTCTCAAACAAAGTTTTCTTTTCTACCAACATTTTTTTAAGAGGCGGACATCTGCCTTACACAAGAGAGGCTGCAAAATATCTCACAAAGAACTGAATGATAGTAATTCAAATCAGATTGAAATAAGTCCCAGCTAGATCTCCAGCTCCGCCTTATTTCTGAGGTAGTTCCTCCTGCATTGCTGCACCTGCTGCTTGTGGATGGTCTTTGGAAAGGAAATTCTTACGCACCCAATATGGGGCATTTCCTGTCCCGTGTTGTGATCCAGGAGACTATTCTGATGCCCTCCAAGGTATCAGGTATGCTGCAAATGTTGTTTGAAGCTCAGATCAGTCTCATTTACTCCACCAGATAAAGTCAATTTATTCGATACAGAGTCTTTCATGGTTAGCTCTGTTTCATAATGAGGAACTCTGTGGAATGACAGATCCTAGGGCAGGCATACCAAACTGGGTTTGTTCTGGCAATGCTGTTGTTGTCAAGAAGAGGAGAAAACATGAAAATATTTGGGCAGTGCAGGCATGCTGCTCTGAGGCTGTTTCTGTAGCGCTCGAGGTACATTTAGCACAGTTTGAAAAGCAGAGCACCAAAGGAATGTGAAACAAAGTTCCCTGCACTCCGAAGTCATGAATAGTTAATGCAGCTGGATAGCAGTGGTAACTCTGATTCATGGAGGAGTTTGATATTTGCTTTCTTTCCCATTTGGAATCAAAACTAAACATCCTGCAATTCTCCATGCAGTGTTACAAGGAGATTGGGTTCTGGATGGATTGCATGGCAAGCTATTTGGGAAACACCAACCCTGATGATCGTGCTGCCAGGAGCTTCAAGACTTCATACCCTGAGGACGGTCATTTTTTTTTTGCCTGGCTACTTGCATGTTAAAAAACCCCCAAGAGAATTGTCCCTCTAGCTCAATATTCTGCCTTTTCTTGTGGTCCACAGCAGATGCCTAGGAAAATAAGAACAAGGCAAATGTATCCTCAGTACTCTGCTGGTTCCCAGTGATCTAAGAATTAGGAAGTCTTTGAGCCAGAAGTGGCATTTTTGCTCCATGTCGTCCCCAGTGAATTTGTCCTGAGGCATTTAACATCTGTGGCATAATGTGGCATGAATTTCTGTAGCTGGTGTGACCAACCATTGCCTCTGCTCATCCTGAACCTGATACTGCCAGAAATGCAGGAATAGCAGCTGTGGTGATGGGAGAGGAAAAGGTCTGTTGGTATCTGCCATGCATGCTGCATAGGCTGCCTCAGAGTCAGGCATGTGTCTTCTCCTATTTACATCAATCAGGACATCTATGGTTTGTTTCTGAACAGGAAAAGAGTGCTTTAATTTCACTCTACGAGCCATTGTTTGAAGAAAATTCAAAACATGTATTGTTTCTACTGCTTTTACAGTCTTAAGGTTCAAGCAACAAAAGTAAAACCTTACTAAGATGAAAGAGAAGAAAGGAATTAAAAAGGAGAGTAAATAAAGGAAAAGAGAAAGAAAAGGGAAGAGAAGGGGAAAGAAGAGATAAAAACCAGCCTACAGCAATCTAAATCAAAACTTAGATTATATTGAAACAACAATTTACATAAATATCCTGTTGACAGTATACATAGAACATTGAAGAGTTATCTGAATCTTTCAATTGATTTTTTTTTTCAATCATGTCACTAGTCAGTTCCCATGCCACTAGAAGATACACCAAAGATTTCTTTTCCCTGAATGTGAACTTGTGTCCTTTAGTTAACGCACAGAGAAGATGCCACAGGGAAACACTGGGGGAGGTGGGTGAAATCCTGGCTCCATTGGAAGCATGGGGAATGGCCCAGGCTGTGCTAGTGCAGGGCAGGGAGGTGAAGAAACCATTTCTTCCCTGCCACAGTTAATAGGAGTTCACTGTTTTTCTCTTGAGGCATTCCAAAATAATGATCTGCCCCTTCCAAAATAATGGAAGTGGCTCAGTAAGGTTTTAAAAATTATTTTTGTTCTGTTTTTTTCTCATGAGCAAGTGCTTTCTGGACTTTGGGGGTTGCTTTCTTTACATTTTTGAGCTTTAATCTGCAGCTCCAAAACCTAGAAGAGGACATCCTCAAAAAACAGCACACAAGACCCTCCACCTCCCTCTGGCAGATCAGACCTCAAGATAAGCCGAGACTATTAGAATGCTCATGATAAAGCTGAATTTTATCTCTGCTGTGGGCTCTGTGTGTGTGCTGTGGGAGCAGATACACATTCCCTCGAGCATATGGTCCACGAGGGATGTTGGTTGCCCTCTGGTTCACTGAGTCCAGAGTCCTGCAGCCAGGGCTGTGCCATAGGCGGAGGGAAGGGGAGGCTCCGATGCACACGGAGATCAGACATATGGATGTCTCTTCCATGCAACATGCCGAATCTGGCTTTTGGGCAGAGGGCACGCATGGCTTCAGAACAATTACACTTCAGCAGATCTCCACAAATGAGATGCTGCAGCAATTTCTAATCCCCATTGTGCTCTTTTGAGAAATATCAGGAAGCAATTTTAACCACATGGAAAATGAGTATCTTACTGCAAAGTCCCATTACAAGTCAGTAATCTACATCGGAAACTGCAGGGACGTGCCAAAACCTTTCTCAAGAACACAAACAGAAAATTAGAACCGATGCTCTACCACGTTTTATCTTACCTCTTTCCAGCTGGTCCATTTTCCACAATGACTGGGTGCAGAAAAATAAAAAGTTTGATTACAGGAAAAGCTTAGTGGAATGGGGAGAGAGGTTATTGAACTGCTTGTTAGTTGTTATTTTTTTTTTTTGCTGAAATGGATGTAAAAGTTAATCTGCAGCAAAAGGTCTCACAGCAGGAGCATATTTGTGAAAATCACTTGTACCATTTAATTACTGAAATTCTTGTTGCAGCATAATTTTTTTCTGCTCTAAGTGAAGGATGAAAAACAGTTCCTACATTCACCACACTCATACATATTTGGGAATGGGCTAGGTTTTGCTGTTGTTTAAAATTAAAACTAAAATCAGCTCACTGCTGCAAAATAGAACAAATGCAATAACAAAAAAAGGCAATAATGCAAGAAAATGTATTACAGATAGTGAAACTGAGGGCTTGCTGACAACTATTACAAGGAAAAGCACACCAAAAAAATGGTTCATTACTTTTTTCTGAGCTGACAGGGAAATCTTGGTTAAAAGACAATTTCCTATTTAAGCAAGGAAAGGAATAAATCGATTCCATTGGCTAAAATACACTTTCTTTAACAGAAAAGAAAAATTGTGTCAGATGTTATCCCTAAGTACACTGCACACAATGCCCATGCAGGCAGAGCAACAACCACAGCTGAAAAAGAGTCATCTCTTTTGCAATGAGTTATTTTTCTGGGCGCCGACTGCTGTCTTTTTGGAGAGGCTAGATGCTTACACACGCTGATTTAGGAGAGTTCATTAATGTACTGCCCTCTTGTCAGCTTCTCCCCCATCATCATTCTCTTTAAGCTGAATGATACTCAAACAAACGTACCCTCTGTGTGCTGTAGTACACATCCGTAATTTGAGTACACAGCCAAGGGGAATATCCTGGTGGGCTGAAAAGCCCTGCCGTGCTCTCCTTTTGATGAATGTTTCGGTAGTGTTGGCTTAGGATACAGATATGAAAGTGTAACTCATTACTACTTGTGAAGCTGGGGAAAACATATTTTCAAGGACAGTTTTAGAGCTCCAAACTGTGGCGATTTGCTTTTGCTTTGTCTTGGTTTTGGACATGAAAACTGATGATGTAACTGCTTTTGTGTGAAAAAGAAAAAAAAAGATGGAAAACAAGGCTTAGCTGCAACAGCTCCGCCACATAGGCTGACAGAGAGATGGAAACCAGGGAGGCCCCAGCAGGCAAATGCCCAGGTGGGTCACCCAGCTGGGGAGCTCTGGTTCCTTGTCCTGGCAAGATGGGCAGGAGACAAAGGGGCAAATAAACCATCTTCCAGAACTCAGCACTGTGCCTTTCTGCTTGGCAAGAAATGTGCCAGCAGAGTCCTTGCTGGACTTTATCTTAGACTTCAGCCATCTTCATGAAATGCTTTGGGTGTTTAGGAGCCTCAGTTATTCCCTGCTCACAGGTGGGAGTCTAGGTTTCCTTCCGCTAAGAGAGATCAGCCCAGAGCTGCTTTTCACATGGAGCAGGAAAAATGCAGCTGAGGAGGCACGTACTAGAGATGCATCAATGACATAATATAAAATAAATCAAAGGTGGAAAAGATGGTTTGCTCTATGTATTAGAAAAATTACTGGGAGCGCATCTGAGATTTAAAAATAAAGTAATCTGAAAGCAAGCAATTAATATATGATTTAACAGTGGCCTCTCACCTAAGAAACTATAAATAGAAAAACTGAAAGGGGAATGGCAACAGGAGGTGGTGGAGCTAGCACAAGTTCAACAATCAGCGGTGCTGTGGAAGGGCAAATATGCTTCAGAAAAGCTCTCAGGTAATACCTGTGGGCTCCATGAAAGACAATAGGATTTAGAAAATGTCAGTGAGATTAAAAGGAAATGTTCAGCCACTTTCCTAAAGAGAAGAGGGGGCTCAAGGTTAAGGATACACCTGCAAGACTTTGCTCATCTGAGGTTTTAAATCTCTCCCCTATGTTGTTCCCTCTCAAAAGCCTATAAATGTTAAGAGATTAGGAGAGTGTTCACCAGTTCCTTTAGATGGATTAACTCAGGCTAAACTCCTTCATGGTGACACAGGGATCTCTAGAGACCCTTGAATGCTTACACTGTAGCAAACTAACAATGACTGTACTTTTTTTTGTTATCCCCTTTTAATTTAGCAAAACAAAGCCTTGCCTCTTCTCCCCATCTCTTCCCTGACAGGATGATCCTCAAATGACTGGCCTTTAAAAAGAGAGACAATTAATTATCAGAGGTCATTTGACCTCCTGTTGGGTCCTTAGCTTAGCTTTGTGTCTGTATGTTGTCTGTAATTCAGTACTTTAATAAAACAATCAAAATAAATAATTGGTTACTGTAGCAAAATCTTCATTAGTACTATTTCTCTGATAATCTCAGAGCAGAGATACTTTAGGTGGAGAACAATCCTGCTTCCATGGAAATCAGTGGCAAACCCACAGAGAGCTGTTAGTCTGGTTTATGGAAACGGGATCCTACTTCTTTTAGGAGCAAGTGGAGCGCTGTTATCAGGGTACCCCCAGCAGACAGGAAAGCCTGTTTCAAATGTCAAATCTCAACCAGGAATGTAGGTAAATTTCCATTTTTGTCTGCTGGCAGAAGGAGTGAATGAGGAAATATTTGTCCCAACTCCTTGTGTTATGCATCCTCAGTAGTTTTACTGCTTAGATTCCAGGTGGACAAAACCAGCTTGCTACATCTCACTCATCTGTTGGGGTGAGGCTGTGGAAAATTCCTGTTTTCAGTAGGAGAAACTGCCTAAATAAGAAACGAGCTCCAGAGGTACATATGCAGCACAGCACTGCAAATCCTGCCTCTTTTGGAAACCTGTGTTAATTTATGCTACTTCCTCTTCTTCTGCTGAAAGAAAGTCCCTTCAGGGAGGAGCAGCACAGTGACCAGTATTAACTGATATGTTGAATTGAATTTATGTAAACTGAATGAGCAAAGGTCAGAAGAGTTAAGATCAGAAACTCTCCATCTCTAAAAGCTGCTCTCCGTGTGGTTGGTTTGGAAATGCATTTTTCATATGTCTAATAGAAAGAAGTGTTCTATGAATTTCTGTTTTTAGGTGGAGAGGCTTGCCCTTGATTACCAGGGGAAAACACAGCTATAGCACCTTAGGAAGGTATGCATCATACTTACCAGAAATCTGGATTAAAGAAATAATCTCTTCGTTCTCCTCACATTATGATTCATATTTTTTATTTCTTGTTGGTACACATTTGTTTCTTTGTGGGAGAATATGTCTACATTTTTAGGAAAAGTAGCCTCTGTTGCTGAGGTAAAAACCCACCAGTTTTCCTCACTTCAATAATATTGAGAAAAGAAACAACTCTGAAAGCAGCACACTGTAGCAACTTACAAGTTTACTTAAAGGCTTGTTTTTGTTTAAAAAGCAAATAAATTGCTTTATAACTTTGACAGAGCCCCTTTTTCCAAAAATCTTATTTTTCCAGAAAAGCTGATCAGCCTCTTCGTCTCTGTAAACAAAAAAGAGGTCTCTTGGAAGCCTTTTTAGGCTTTTGAAATTCATTACGCAGTTGCCTAATAGCAGTACTGGCATGCTATAAGCCAGTGCTCAGGCATGTAATTTGAAAGGCATGAAAGGAGAAAAAAAATAAAAGCAAGGGTAAATTACATTTAAAATTTATCAAGCAGAATTCTAGGGAGGAGGTAGTAGATTCATAGTGACTGGAGCTCCAAGGTACAGGACTTACGGATTCTTCCCTGTGGCAGGTTTACAGGCCACAGGCAAGGGAGGTGGTGACAAACCATCTGACTGGACTCAGGGTGATCACTCAAGTCTCTTGTGCTCCAGGGCAGAGCCCATGGCATAGGTCATTGTACTAGTTTGAAAACAAACCAGTGGGAGATCGCAAGTCAGAATTATAATTTGATAGGAAAATTAAAAAAAAAATGCAATAGTACAAGAACACTGACAGAGCCAGGATACAACCTGACACCCTGTTAGTCAGGGTGATGGCAGCACTCCAGATGAAGTGGTCCTGTTGAAGCAGTGATCCTGTAGAAAGAAAGGTCAGGTCTTCACCTGAAAGTCCAAACAGTAGCTCTTATCCTCTGGGAGTCCAGTAGGCAAAGGCTGTTTGTGCTGTTCCAAACCCCAGATTATATCCAGGTGAGAATGTTTGGCTCCTCCCCCATGGGCAGAGCATCTCACAATGGGCTGATGTAATTCTGTGAGTCATGTGGTGGGTCCTTGATTGCCCATTAACAGAGATAGCTCCTGGAGGGAGTTATCGGGATGAGTCGTGGTAGGAGATAACGAATATTGCCCCACCTGCTTCAGCAGCTTGTGAGGATGATAATAGGATACATGCTTTTGGTTACATCTTGCATTGTAACCTAGGACAGTCATTATCCTGGCCTGTAGCCTGTGGCAGTGGACATAAATTGGAGGCTGCGTGACCTGCTGTGGCATGTGTCCCTGATGCCCTCCTCCCCAAAAGTCCTTGAGAGGTGCCTCTGTGGACAGATGCAGACTGACGACACATAAATTTGTGGGTTTATGTCAGGTGATGTGGTGGTGAGGGATCTGTAGTTATGGCCCCCGAAGGCAGAAAATGTATGCCACAGTCACACCATCACAAGCAGAGCTTTCAGCCCTTCACTTGGCCTTCTCCAAAATCCAAAGGGAGAGCAGCACACACCCCTGGAAGGAGTCACAGGTCTGGAGAAAGGTGCCAGGAGCAGGGCAGATGAAGCCCTCTCTGACAACACCTGCTTTGCTGAGACCATCTGATGTGGCTGTCTGGGATTTAGATCTTTAGGAAGAAACACCTATTACCTAGAGCGAGGTCTGCCCTGGAGCTGATTTAATTGAATATTTTTCCATCTTGTTCTCACAAGATGGAAGGTGGCAAACACCACCCCTCTGTGGGGTGCAGGGGGGACGCAAAGGGAGGTAGCAAATATTCTGGAAGTTGGAACCATACCTCAGAACACTCATGATGAACTGACCAATGCAACAAACTGGTGTGAAATTCATGGGGTGCTACTTGGTAAGGAAAATTGAAAAGTTCTGCACCTCCACAGGCAAAATCAACTCACTGCCAACACAGAAGACCAGAGAAGTTGTGGATCCCTGGAGGTGTTCAAGATCAGGCTGGCTGGGTCTTTGAGCAACATTGTCTAGTGGGTGTCCCTGCCCATGGCAGGGGGGTTGGAAGAACAGGATGATCTTTAGGGTCTCTTCCAAGCCAAACCATAGAATGTTCTGTGAAAAAGCACAGCTACCAGAAAGAAAACGAGAGAGGGTTAAACGTCATCAGAGGAGATTGATTTTTTTTTTTTTCAAGTATTATAATAGTCAGGCTAAATAGTATGCTTTTTTAGGGAGGCATATTGTCCATCAAAAGATGCCTTAAAACTCAAATTAAACAAAAATCTGTCAGGAGTAGTATGGGATCTCAGCATGAGATTAGGACAATGTTAGCATTAACGTATTAGATGTAAGCAACATCTACTCATCAAAGTCATCAACTTCCACGGCTTTTTTGTATGGTCTGCAGAAAGATATAGGTTAGTCAGGACATCTGATTTGTACCTATAGCTCTCTATTTGCTATCTGATGCACTGAGACTGTGCTCCTTTCTCAGTCACTTGCATTGTATTTAAATTTAGGCACCAAAGTGCCCCCAACAATGCATAAAACCAAGAGAAATTTTCAGATAGGATTTTGCACTCCAGGCTTGGTACTGCTTCTGCCCTGGGCGGAGTGGCTGTAGCAGGAAATCCTGCAGCATTAGCCTGTTTCTTTAATCTGGTGTAATAAGCAGGAGAAGAAACATTAAAGAGTGATGTACAGGAAAGGGAATGAAAGTCAGATCCCCACAGCTGAAAAGGGCTCTGGTGCTGGGTGGCAACGTGCACATGAAGCCAGCCTGACGTGCTCTATCGCTTGAAAAAGGGAATCCAAGATAATCTCTGAATTTGTAGAACAATCATATTAAATTTAACTGAAGACACCAAAAAATATTTCCAGTGCAGCATGTCTGCAGCCTCAGAGAACCTGAATTACGCATCACCTGTAAACCTTGATGCTTAATTTCTTTCTCATGTATGAAATGAAATTCAGTTCAGCCTAATTTCCTACAAAAGGGAGAAATGATGATCTACTTCTAGACAAGTCTTACCTGTACTTAGACATCAAAGCATTTTCTACCCAGGGGATCCCCCTCAGCTCCATGTGCTTTAGGCTACCACTGAATGCACCCTCATGAACACAAACCTGATGGTAGATGAAGAAATCAGCAGTTTGCCTTGATGGGGCTCCTTCCTTGCTCAGCAGGAAGAAAATGCAGCAGTGCAAATCAGGTTCTCCCAACCTCTTCCCTGATAAAATCCTGGGGAGGACAAATCATGATTTCCTGGTTAAAGACCACTTTTTTTTTCCATGACTCATGACCAAGTCAGGACATAGCCAAAGGAGGACACAGTGGGAATGCATTTTAAATACAATGAGGATGGACTGTGGACCGAGCTGCAGGTGTGTTCAGCTCAGCTCACCCCTGTGCATGGCTGTCTCTCCTCTGCGTCAGCAGTTTCTCTCCCCTGTGTACACTGGCTGCTAACGTCAATGATCTCCACCTCAGCCTTGTTAGCACTCACCATAGGAACTAGTATTTCATTAAAGATTTCCTTCCTGGATAGTCTTTCTTCAGTTGCTTTTGCAATTGAACCAGTCAAAGAGATGAGATCCAAAATGAGTGAAAGGACACGCAGTGCTTCAGTTTTTAAGACATTTTATTTTTGTAATGTCAAAAATTAATTTTATGAATCATCTGTTGAATTTGATGTGAGAGCTCTTTCTCCTTTCTTTGACCTGAAAATTCAATTTGAAATGAGAAGGGAGGGGGAAATGTACTAATTTTTCTTTGTACACCTTATAAAATTCTTTGGAAAAAGTGTCTGCCACAGGAGACTGTGTGTTGTGACAGTGTGAAGCAGGTGCAGCAGCATGGTTTATATCGGTGATTTGGGGCGGCCACCTGTTTCACCTTTGGCCAGAGATGATCCCAGCGTGGCACCTGACCCACCCAAAGCAGTGCACTGGGGCTGTGGGGTGTCATGGGCACTGTGGTGAGCCACAACACCGTGCGCTCAGGATGGCAGCTCCTGCCCTCAGCACCTCCTCCTGAACACAGCAGAGCTGCTTGTCTCCCAGCTGGGCCAAGAGGGCTTGGGGCTTAATGCACGCCCCAGAGCCAGCCCTCTTGATGTGACATTATTTCTGTTACAAAACACTTCTTACAGGCTGGGTGATGTATTGCCAAGGATCACTTGCTCTTGATGAGGCTCAGATTTGACCAATGTTTCCTTAAAAACATGGCGTGACATCCCCGATAAATGACCACAGGCTGGATAACCAAGAAAGATGTGATCAGGTGGTTCCTAACCTAAGAAGTGCTATGGATTATGTCAGCATTGACATTCACCATAGTATATATTATTCCCTGCTTTTTTTGGTGGGGGCCAAAAGGCAAGGGAGAGTGACAAATAAGGGCATCTGTTCCTTTAGAAGAGATCTTAAAGTGTAGGCTGTTCCTGCAGTTTGTTATTTCTGAATGATGAGAAAATCTGCAGTAATCTTATGCTTGTTATGAGAATTTAATTTCTTTTTCCATTTTAATTTCTACTATTTTCTGCTGTTTAATTCTGCTTCTTCTAGTCAGGTCAGTCTAACAATGTGTAATGCAACAGTAGCTCACTAATTTGCAGTAATGATTAGAAAGTCTTTTGAAAATAATTAAATTTGCAAACTAACAAGTAGATAAGCAAATGGAAATGTGCAATCAGTCAAAAGGTGTGTTCAGCTCATTTGTGTTGTCGTCCCTGATTTGCTGTTTATGACAATGGTATGTTTTCGAGCTGCTGTACTAAGGCTGTTCCTCATGTTATGTTCACTAGCCCATGCGCTGTAGCTAGGAGAAATTATGCTATTAATAGGAGACTGCAGTACCTTCCATTAAATCTTAGATGAGAGGTGGAGAGGCTGCCAACTTCTGTTGCAGATTATAAAGTGTGCAGTCTAGCAAGTGCATATTAGCTAGATGCAAGTGCAAATATATTGCCATCTACGCCAGGTCCATTAAAATGTCCAGACATCTACCTTTTTGCCATTTCTGCTGCCATAAGGGAGAAATAAACATGAGTCATTTGGTGAAACCATAACAATGGTAAGGACTTCTATCCTCTTTCACCATGATCTGTGGTAATAATTGTTGTTAAAGAAACGTAATTGCAGATTTCCATCTTTGAGCAAAGTAGCATCTTAAATATGCTTCAGTGATCATTATAAATGAAGGTGGAGCGTGACCAAAAATGTGCTGTCCATACAGAGGGGAATGTCCTCTCCTGCAGAGAGATGGTTGGCACTGACAAGTGCCTGAGTGGCGACAAGGCCTGCCAGACACAACTGCTCAGGAGGTCAGAGTGTGGTGGTACAGCATCTCCACCACCTCTGCCACTGGCCACACGTGCTCTCCTGCCATGTGGGCTGCACAAGCTGCCTTAATCTGGGGGTGCTGGTGTTCCTGGAGTCAGCTTTTCCAGCATTGGATTTGTATGGCTGTGGGGCTATTGCACCAATTGGGATTTGAATGGCAGCAGCTGCAGGGCTGGACTTGTTCATCACAGCTGCTTCTGGAAATGCCCAATGACTCAGTGGTGCCCTGGCAAGTCACCTTGCCATCATCTCCTTAGGGATAGCCGAGGGTAGCTATTTTTTCCTGAAACTCAGAGTTGAAAAAGTACACAGGACAAAAGGTCTGCAAAAACACTGGGATAAATAACTTATTGTAATAAATAACTTAATATTTCTGGATTTTTATTTTGGGCAGCTCTGATGTGCTAGTTGCTGCACAAGCTCATAGAAGACACAAAGCTTCTTTTGCAAATAGCTTCTGTTTTCATGCCAAAAAGGTTGATTTAGGTAATCCATAAAACACAGGTGCCTATAATCTATACTTTTTTTTTAACCTTACTGAAATATTAGCACTATCATTCAAAATACATCCACAGTATTAGTTTATGGGTTAACCCACTATCAGGGTTGAAATTATTTGTTGTTTTTAAATTCATCCCTGAGTTGTTCTACTCCTGAAATAGTGAAGCTGACCTTCCACAGCAACATGCCAAAAAAGTTTGCTTGTGTTTAAAGAAAATGCAAATAAATTATTGCTAGCTTTCTTCTAGGGTTGGAAGATGGAAACAGATTGCCAAACAATGGAGCATATAGAAATTTAGGACCATGCTTCACAGCCATCATCCACTCTTAGTGTCACTTTCCTACTGTCACACTACTCATCTCTGTGTGCCATTCCTTGCCATGCAGAGCTCTCACAGAAGCTACAGGTACTGGGCAACCTGCTCTGGTTTTGAACTTCTTTCTTATTTGAGCAGGGGTTAGATTAGATGACTTCCAGAATCCCATTCTAACCTAAATTATTCTATGACCTCGTGATTAATGACCTCCTGGAAGCCTGGAAGCAGTAAGTCTATAGTCGCACATGCAGACATCCAAGCTACTGCACTCAGCACTGGAGCTGGATTTTGCAGTGCACCTGTTGACTGAGTTTATTTCTCACTGAGATCTTGCAGAGTTGAAAAGTTCACACCAGCGCAGCTCTCCAGAGTCCCCTCATCAGGAAGCAGATAGGTCTCATCAATGAGAAGACATCAGTGTTGGGAAACTTCTAGCTGTTAACGTCGTAAGACCTGTCATGACCACTCCCCTCTTAGGACCAGCCAAGAGAGGATCTCTCTGCTACCGACACTGCTGGGAGGTTACCAAAGCTGTAGGATGAGTCTCACCTGAGTTCTTGGAGAAAGGGTACACTGAAGAGCCCACTCGGAGGAACCTCCCAACCCCTCTTCACTCTGTACTCAGGACAGGATTCAAACCAAGTCAACAGAGATGAAAAAAATTTTTTTTTTGTCATTGAGTTTGCTTCATTGAACTGCCGATTGCAGCATGGTTTTAACACATTAACAAAACCTGTGAGACTTTGGGCTTGATCACTTTGCAGAGGAAGTCTTTAAACTTTTGCCCCTATGTGAAAGAATAAAAAAAAGTTGGGTACTCACAGCTCTGCAATTTTAAATGAGGTTAGTATTTTGCTAGCTACTTATGCCTAATCCTTGCATACAAGAAAGGTTAATGGGATCATTGCAAGATCAAATGTTTATATGGCAGTGGATTAACCTTTATTTCTAGCTCAGTTTCTTGCAAATGTAAACTCTGTTCAGTATGGATACCTGCTAGCTGCACTATGGCACTATGGGCAACAGTTCAAGCCTTCATTAACTGAGTGTTAAATTACAGTGATAATCATGTAATTTTTAAGCAT
Organism: Oriolus oriolus; assembly: GCA_013400235.1. Lineage (NCBI taxonomy): Eukaryota > Metazoa > Chordata > Aves > Passeriformes > Corvidae > Oriolus > Oriolus oriolus. The sequence goes on along the minus strand of VXBT01005721.1, from coordinate 202,904 downwards.
TTCAATCCTTCTATATTGCCCATTACAACACAAGCACAAATGGCACACTCAAACTTAAAAAAACTTGAGTGAGAAATAAGAACTACCATTTAAACCCACTCTGAGAAGCTGGCCTTGATATATTTTTACTCTGCTTTGTGGTAAGAATTTCGTAACTCCCTGGGGAGGGAGAGATTTTCAGTTTAAAAATACGATTTAGATGTAGTATCTTTATTTCTCATCTAGACCAATCTTCTTCTGCAAAATGTATGCTAGAAGGACAACTTGTAATTGATTGGGATTTTTCTACCTTTTTCCTGTTTCTGAAGGATCTTTTGAAGGAGTCTTGCATGATCCTGAAAGACAAAGTAGAGCCCTTGTGCTTTACTACTGCTAAAATGTGGCTTTAGATTGGGATCAGCCACAAAGAGAAATGTCATCTGACATCTGAAGAGTACTCAGCATGGGTGGGAAGCCTCTAGTGCTGCACTGGCCTTTGCAGGGGCACGCAACCAGAGAACTTGGATGCAACAAGCTCTCATCTATGCTTTGCTAAACTCCAGTTACTGCGCTCACATCCTGCAGTCACTGGGATCCAAGAAGCCTTTGCGTGCTGATCAAGGCTTGAGGCTCATCTCAGCTATGTCAAGTTTGTGAGATTACAGTCTTTTCTTTCCTTGCACATGTGCAAAATTGTTATGGATTATTCTTTTACAGCAAGAGTCCCAAAGTCAGTGGCTTTCTATAGGTTTGTCTTATTCTGGAATTACATCTCATTGCTTTTCTTTATATTTTCATTGTCATGTACACTTGCTGTAAAGCTGGGGAAGAGAAGAGGTCAGATTCACATATGAAATATTTAAATAAAGACGCTTCCCAGGGCTTTTTTTCCACAGTGCCTCCACTTAGGTTCCATTTTGTGGAGCCATGCTCCAAGTATCACCCCAGCAGATAGACCTGGAGACCAGCTGCTGAAGATGAGGTGGAACTAGACTGGAGGAATCTGTTTACATATCTGTTTGAAAGGAATTTCTGGTGAGGCGAAATTGAAATGTACAAGTCACAAACCAACCTACAAACAACTTTGCAATTAATTGCTGAATAACATTATGCTGTGGTGAGGGTGGATTTATTGGTTAGTGTCTGTTTACAGACTCTGGATTATCAGTGTTATGATTGTAACTACTTCATATTGCAGTAAAAATATATTTCCTTCCTTTATTCGTGGAGCATGAAGGAGAAGAGCAAACCCAAATACCAGAATAGGGATTTATTCAGTTCTGAAAAATTACATGAGAAAGAAGACAATGGAGTAACAGTATTGAAAAAAGATGTTCATGAACATTAGGAACGCCATGCGTATTAACTCTGTCAATCTCTTTGGCTAAAGAATAGAAAAATAAGTACAACACACAATATTTTAAAGTTTTTATGCAACTTCAGTCAGGTACTGTATTCTACCAGCTTCAAACTTATTCAAGAAGTATTATTTGAACTACATTTCTTAATGTCCAAGTGTTACGACACTAGATCTTTAGCAGATGAAAACTGATGCAGCATGAATCACCTAGGGAGCATACTCAGGAGGTAAAGTGAAGAAACTACATGTGTATTTATGTAGTTCATTATTCTCAGCTCTGCATCTGATGTTAAGGCAAATGTTTAGCTTTGGGTTGTACTAGTTTAAATATTGGGATTTCTCCAGAAGAAAGGTTTTTATTAGTGAAGACACCAGAACCAGTTCCTGAGGGAGCTTAAAGAAAGCCTTCCCCTTGTGTTTCCCTAATGTGCTCAGAAGACTCTGCCTTTGCAAGAGACATATGACTTAGAATCTTTTTTGGCTGTAGACTAGTGACAACCTTGGAAAGGCTGAGTTTTCACAGCAGAAGGCTCACTGAGGTATTTTTCATACTGTTTAGGGGTAGGACATGCCTCATTACCCCATAATAACCCAAGAAATGTTGCAAATGCTCTAGAACATCTAGAGAACATATTTTCAGTCCTTCAAGCAGAAGCTGGTAAGAAAGGTCATATTCCTTAGCTCCTAAGCTAAGACCACTGTATTTGTATCATTTGATAAAGATAAACCTCTGAATCATCATCATATTAGAGGGAGACCAATCCATAGTATTTTACTATACCCGCTTTTAAGAATTCAAGAATAATCAGAGAGATAACAAGTCTTGCTATTCCCTATCATCTACTGAGAAAGGTTTATAATCCTTCATTTAATATAGGTCTACATTGGGAAGGCTACACAGAAAAAAACCTTGAATGGTCTCCAAAGGATAGTCATGGACGCTTAAGCACAGAACAAAGTCTTGGACAGCAAGGTATTCCCTCACCTTGATTTAAAAACTTATGTCAAATATCACTTCAGATTTCATTTTAACTTTTGTAGATATTAAATTACTGTGTAGATATGGAGATCTGCAGTGAGAAAGCAATCTGTTTTAGCTGACTTTCTGATGTCGGAACATTGATTATAGAATTCTTTTTTCCTTAACATGACCCCAAAAGAAAGCTGGAAAAAGCAGAAGATACCAATACTATAAGAAGAAAATATTCCTAGCATATCCCTCTTCTCCTCTCGCCTTACCTGCAGAATAGGTATCCAGAACAGAGATGTACTTGATTTTGCTATCTGTCCAGGATGGGTGAAATCTGGTTTAATCTGTCCTCTTTTGTAATTCTTGTCACGCTTTGATTTGGAAGAAGCAGTTTGCAACAGTTGCAAGCATCCTGCAAGAGAGATAAGAGGATTTATGACTATTAAGATACCAGCTGAGAATTTCTTCAGCTATTTCCCTGCACTTTTTATTAGCTACATCTTGAGCTTGACCTTTTTGCAGTAAAATTGCTGAAGAAGATATTTCTCTAGCATTTTTTCTGGAAATTTATTTTATTTGTTTATTTGTTTGTTTATTTATTTTTAATTTTTGTTTTATTTTTGCAAAAGTATGTGTTCCTTCCCCAATATCTGCTGCAAATATTTTCAATGGACTTGGGGCCAGATCTAGAAAGCATAAGTATTTAAGAGGATATAAATCCCCAGAGTCTTTGTAAGTAAAAACGGCCATTTCAGAGCTGCTGAAACTCATTGGACATCTCTCTTTCACTTCAAAGCCAAAGTCCCCCAGGTCTGAGTAGTTTGGGTTTGAATGTGCTCCCCTAGCTAGAGTTCATGTGTTCATCTCTTCTGCCTGAACCCTGCTGGGGGCCAGGCACTTGGCAGAGCAGAAGTTCCCAGTGGGACCTTGCGTGGTACCATGCACGTACACACAAAATCTGGTCCTCCAAGGAAAGCCTCAGGGGATACCTTGCTTTTAAAAAGTGGGCAGAGTAAGAGCAGCCATTGCATACCTTGCATGTAAGATATTACCATTTCCCATTGCATCCCTTGCCCATTCCCAGCCTACTGGGGTCGAATTCCTGATGCAGTGCCCCAGCCAGGATGGCTATCAGGTTTGATAACCATGACCATTTCTAGTTTCTAGGTAGACCCTTACAGAGATGCTTGTGCCTGCAGATGCTTCCGATACATAAGAGACTTTAAAGTGGGATTTTCTTAGAATTAGCATGGAGCTCAGTGTTTAGCTCACAGGAATGAGACCTTTGTACATAAATTCCTTAGGTAACTGAAAATAGCCTGTGTTTGGGCATCTGGTGTAAGGAGGGGCCATATAAAATGAAAAGACATTCCAGATTCATATACACTGATTTCTTTCACTCTCTTACAAATGTGCTCGTGCATCTTCCTGCCAAAGTAGTCATCAATACAAAAGTATTATGTTAGAGGTCACACACAGTTTCATATGGTGATGTGTATAATCCTTTTATCATGGTATTTTACTGGGAAAACTAAAAAAAGTAAGATGGCTGCTGAAGTAAGCTGAATCTATTCTTAGACAGAAAGATCTGTTGAATACATTTGTGTTGTTTCACTGTTGATGTGATATACCAGGAGTATAGTATAGATACTGACTGAAATACTAATACCAGTAACTCATGGTAAATGCTTGTGATTATGGAAGGATCAAGGCTGCCTGGTAGTATGCAGGTTTGGGGAACTTCATTAGAAGGATGAAACATAACTATTTCTGGGGAAACATTTGAATAAAGGAACAATTTCTTCCCTAATAAGAGCCAATTAAACATTTACATGGTTTCAGCAACAGCAGGTGATTTGTGGGATTGTGGAACCAGTTAAAATTAGCTAGGAGAGGTGACCTGGTTCCCTCCCCTGCTCCAAGCAGGGTAAGCTATGGCATCAGACAAGACTGCTCAGGGATTTGTCCAGTTGGATCTTGAAAACCTCCAAGGAGGGATACTGTACAACCACTTTGTACAACCTGCCCCATTTTTAGACTGTCCTCATGGGGAATAAGCTTTTCCTTACGTTAAGTCCGAAAATCTCTCATTCCACGTATGCACATTTGTATCTCATTCTTCCATCCTGTACCACTGTGAGGAAGCCAGTTCTGTCTCCTTGATGACCCCTTGTAGGCAGCGAGGGGCTGTTAGGTTCCCCTAAAGTGATCTCTAATCCAGGCTGAAGCAGCCCAGGTCCCCCTGCCTCTGCTCATATGCCAAGGACTTCAGTACCTACTGCCTTGGGCCTTCCAAAAGCTTCCTCCAGTTTTTCTGTATGTTTCCTGCATTGCAGGGCCCAAAACTAAATGCCCTATCTAGAGCGATGAGTGCCACATGGAGAGGGACGATCCTTTTCCTTGGTCTGTGTGCCATGCCCCTGTTCACACACACAGGAGCTGTTAGCTGCCTTTCCTGCTGGGCACATCACCTGCTCATGTTCAGCTTGCTGCCTCCCACCCTCCCAGGGCCCTTCCCACAGAGCTGCTCCCCAGTACTTCCATCTTTTTCTGGAGAAAAATCTTAGATGATGCCCTTATATTAGGCCCCTAGCTTGCAGATGTTTATCTTTTCCACTGTGTTGGGTGGAATACAAACTGTCATCCTAACATGCATTCCTCATAAAAGGTTAATTTAGTACCCTTGCCTTTACTGGGATGAGTCATGAGTCACGAGTTACTCATGTGCATAAATGTTTTCAAGATCACGCCTGGAGCATGTACCTGGGTTTGGAGGATTTTGATTGACAAATTGATTCTGTTCTCTTTTCTTTAAATATTCATTTGTTAACTTAAAAACCCACTTATTCATACATTACTCATTAAAATATGAATAAAGTTAGTTATAAAAGGTCTAACCTATAAAAAACCCACCCGTTTTTTTTCTCAATTCTTTTGCAAGCTCTTAGGAAAAGTGTTATTCCCATTATATTTGAGGGATGCTAATGATTAACAAGGTTCATTATTAGTGGTGTATGCTGATATTTTAGCACTTTGAGGATGAAAAATCTTGGCTTTTCATCAAAATGATTAAACTGTTATCTCTGTCCACTTCAAAATCCTTTAAATAAAAAAATCATCTATTAGTAATAAAGGATTAAGCTGCCTAGGAATGATGCAAGGACATCTTAATTTTCATTGCTTAATAAAGCAAAGTGTGAATTCTCAGATTTCTATCTTTCAATTTGTTTTTTTTTTTTCCCTTGAATTTCTCTCAAGGTCTCTCTATAATTAATTTCAGCTGGTAGCTAATTCACCTTAATTATTGCACCTTCACAAGTGCATTCTCCCACCAAACACTGCAAAAACTTAATATGCTGGGTCATCTTTGTGAAAAACATTCCAAGTTTGATGAGTTCTTGATTTATTGAAGCAAAATTTGCTTACAGAGAACAATTCCAGGTTTGAGATGAATTTACCCAGGGAATCTTTTGCCTTAGTAAAGAAAAGTGATGAGACCTGGTGGGTTTTTTTGCCAGGTAACTGCCTTTGACTGGAGATATATTTTACCTCTGAGAATGTAGTCCAAATACAGGATAAGCCTCATTCTTGTCTGATAGCAAAGAAAGAGGATAATTTCCTTCCTGTTCTCCCTTCTTCCTCTTCTCAAAGAGTTTAACTTGTAATCTTGACTATGAGTCTGAGACATAGATACCTCAGTGGACAGGTGTGTTTCTTATGCTCTGCTTGAGCTAAAGACAGTGAGGTGGGACCGTGAGACCTATGGCTGTGGAAACATGAAAAAACAGGCTTTGCCTTCCTGTAGGAAAGCAAAGCCTTGGGGTTTACAACTTGAGGACAGTAACAGTGCTATGTATTTCTTTGAGGCTCCCTCCTTCCCCTTGGACTCCCTCCTTCTGCTTGGTGCTGGGGAAGGAAAGCTGAAACATATGTGGAATTTCACATGGACTTTGTTGCTATTTGAAGTCTTCCTGTTGGAATTAAAAGCATGGTCATTAAAATTTCATGATGCACTTCCAAGAAAATGCTCCCTGTTTAGTAAAATAATTAAAAGCCTGCATGGTCTCTGCAGTAAGTGGCTATGGAGGGGTGAATGGGAGTGTAGAGGAAGTATGCTTGCTTTTATCAGCGTTACATCAACCAAGTGGGATCCATGCAGGAGAACTGCTAAAAATCTATCATTCAGTAGGGCTAAACCATTTCCAGACCCTTGGGGAGTACTGCATGATAATTTTGCATTTCAGACACACTGTGGTTGGGTCAGACCAGAGTAAATCTAAGCCATATTCCTCCCCAGGGTGCTCATATCATTCTAAATAAATAAAAACTTCCTACAACAGAGTATAATACATCAGAAAACCACCCCTCTGTCAGCCTTTAAGGTATTTCTGTAGCCTCTGCTATTTTAAGCTCCTATATAGGTGGTGAATGCTTGTCTTGGCACTGAACCTCAGTGACACAAATGCTGCATTTCAGTAGCAAATGATGTTGAAAGGGAGCGCAAGGGAGCTATGGCACTCACTCCTCTGTACAGAGAAAGGGTATATTTTTAGATTTTTTAATCCATCCACTCCTACAGCCCTCTCTGCTCCTTCAAATGCATACAGGCTACTCTGACTATCAAATTGTCTGTGGTGGGCTCTAAAATTACAGTGATGGCTTCTGGGAGACTCAAGTCAGCAACAGGTGCCACCATGAGCAACAACTTAGAAGTGTCTAAAAATGCGTGGAAGTGGGAGAGGTTTGTCATTCAACCCAAAGGCTCCCAGTAGCTCCTGCATATAGTGCTGAGGCTACCTAGATTATACTTTGCCAAACTTCAATATTCAGCTGCCTGCTTTCTAACTTTCCAAATTTCTGTATTCAAATTAATGGCACACAATATGCTCCAGAGCTTGTGCACTGCACTGCTTGTAACTGCAGTTGTTCACCACAGAAGCTTCTTCCTCACTAGAGCTGCCTCCAAACATCCTACAGCTGCTACTGTAACCGCAAATAGAACAATGAATTTGTTGTGCAAAAACCTTATAGCATGGATCTCTAGAAGAGAAATACAGAAGTAGCCAAATTCTCAGCACACCTGGTTGGAAGAACAATGGCTTCTGGAAGCTGCTGTAAGATGCATTCAATTTACTTAATTTGCAGAGAATCTACGCCTTCTTTCTGCAGGATGAGAAACATCCAGCTCTTCTGATAAGCATGTCCTGCTTGGTCTACAAATTGGACAGGAACCTTCAAAGATCTTTGCGTTTGATCCAGCAATTGCTCTTAAGCAATTGAATGATTTAATTTTGGTTGCATGTATGATGAGTCACATTGAAGTCCTCTCTATAAATTAAAACAAATCCTTAAGTGCAGCAACGTACAACAGTGTCAGAACTGGGCATAGGAAGGTGATATTTCAGATGCTAGGTAACACACTGGGAAAGGTTTTGGTGTGTGTTTTCTTGTGTAGTGGCATCTTCCTATTTATTATTTTGGGTGACAAGGCATGTTCTCTTCTGCGCTTTCCTCAGTACACATTTCAAGGTTTACATTTCCTCAGGGTCTTTTTCCTAGCAGTGTTCTCCTGTCACAACCTACAATTTTTGTTTTGAGCTTAGTAGCAAAATGCACAGTAATTGGACTGCAGCAGCATATGATGAAGATTTTAGGTCTGCTTCACCTCTCTGTCACCAAGACCTCTGCATGACCCTGCTTCCATGATCTCTGCCTTCCCTACTTCTACTGGCTCTTGTGGGCTGTTAATCACATATTGTTTCCCTGACTCTAATTACGGGGAGTCTAAAACGAGTTATTTATTCCTGTCATTTCTGGAAACTGTGGGTATAATATGCCCTGTACAATAACAGAAATATTACTCTAAAAGAAAGGTCCATAGACAGATTTGGAGAGGGGACTTTCTTTACAGATTTTATAGCAAGCTCTATGATATTTCTTGCAAGGATATTTTTGTACAGTTTGACTGAAAGGAGAGGACATTTTCCAGAAAGAACATTGGTGTAATATAGGGACCACTTATTTATTATTAGGTATGGAGAATTTTGAATTAGGCAACTATTTTCCCTGCTGCCCCTGACTGAGTTCCCACTACTGGCTTAAGTCACGATAGCAAAATTCCACCTTTCTTAGCTATAAAGGAAAGTTACTTGCTTGCTTGCATAGGGGAAGAACTCAACAGTTTTGGATGGGAAGTTCTTTACCCTTTCTTTCAGTAGTGCCACTTTTAATGGCTTTGCGGTTCTCCAAATCAATGAAGCTGTAAGTCTCATTTCTAAACTCAGGAATACACACACATTTTTCAAAACTTAAGCAGGAATTTTATGATTTCACAGAATATCCCCAAATCATCTTGGTAGTCTTGTACCTGTGACCCAGGGTAGCTGCTTTTCTGCCTCCTCTAAGGCATCTCAAGGCCAGGCTGTGTGTCTTTATTGTACCTGGGATATTCACATGCCATTACTCTGAGCTGCAGAGCTGTGCAGGCATTAGCCATGCTCAAACAGAAAGTGAGCAGCTGGAAAGAGAAGGATTTTAGATGGTAACTAGGTATATTATTCTATGTATGTGATACTAGAGAACTGATAAATATCCAAAGATTTTACAAATATCAGTTAATTTTCTGAAGCATGAGCAGGTATGTTTCTTCACTCAGTTTGTCTGACTAATTTCCTTTACCTGGCAACCTTTACTGCTCATAGTAGAGCTCCTTCCCTTACAGTTAATTCGCAAAATTTGGTCTTTCTGGAGAAACTGTTACTGTAGCCTGTTCTTTGAGCAAACAACAATTTTAAAGTCAATGATTTGAAAGCCCACAAACATTCTCTGGATTTATGTCTTACTTCTAGCCATTCTCCTTATCTCACTGCTTGTTTCTCCTGACAACCCTCTTGTACTCTTGCAGTGAACACTTTTTTATGTAGATCAAAATACAGTATTCATAAATTACTCCAGAACAGCTCCATTTCCGTATGTGTTTTCTGTCTAATGCAGCCAAAAGCTTCAAGATATACTCAAGACTGTGTCATTCATGGCAGGAGCCTGGCTTAGTATTCAGCCAGTGCACTCTAGCCACAAGGTATTTTTTCAGTCAGTATTCTTGATCAGTGCAAAGTCTGAAATAGATTAACAGATCTAAACTCATTAAAGACACCAGTACCAACCTTAAGAATATTTATGAATTCTTCAGATCATCTTCTTAACTCCAGATTAAATATTTGTTATTTTCAAGTGCTTTCTAAAATTATCTTCATCGTAGGTATTTGAGTTGCTTTTGGTATGAAACCCATTTTCTTTTGCCATCAAAAATAATCATGCAGAGAAAGAAAAATGTTCACTAATCATAGCTTGTTATTCCTTTTTATTGCTAATCAAACTTTTTTTACGTTTCTGAGAAGTATCCCGTTGTAGAGTCAATGAGGGATTTATATCATGTCCCCATTTCAGTGTGTGGGAAAAGAATAAAGTGAACAGTGTGCAATGACACCACACACTGATTGATTTTGTGTAAATAATTTGGTGAATGTTTGTGGAAATGGAGTTGATCAGCAAAAATCAGCCTAATTTGCCAGGTCCTGTCACTGCAAAATAGGGCTACATTTACTGGGGAAAATTATTCACAAAATTTCTCACTACCTAAATTCTGTTTCTCACACTCTGACTTAAAATAGATTTGCATTGGAAGATGACTGTGCTAGAATCAAATTGCCTCTGGTTCTTTACAGAAAATACAAAAGGCCATGTAATTTTTATGTCAAATTTATCACCTTTCAGCTCTCCTGCCCCATCGATATGGCACATCAAAAATGCTTATCACTGAGGGGTTTCAGTGGTAAAGCAGTTTTTAATTGCTAATGACACCAAAATAAAAAGTGCCTGGAGTGCCTGGAGGCTGATAATTCTGTCTTGCTCTGACCTTTCAGACTTTCATATTTCTCTTAATTCCTTATCAGAAAACCAGTAAACACCTAGAGTGTTTTCAAAACATGACTGGTCTTTTTTTAGGTCAAATAAGTCAGATTCATAGATTTAACACAGTGTTTCCTTTTTTGTCTTTCTGTAACCAGTTTGGCCTCAGAATCTTCCCACTGAACACTTTTCAAATTAAGATCCCTCTACAAAAGTTTTAGTTTACCTGACACAAGCACTTTTTAAGAAATGTCCTATGTGCTCACTAAAACAACTGTGTAAAAATGTTTGTAGGTGAGACAGACACAGTATCTATGTTAAGATATGAAAATGGAAATTCAGAAGCCTGAGAGTTTTCTTTCTATAGCTTACCTTGAGATACACTTTAGTGGTACTTTTAAAATACAGTAATTTTTTTTTACAGGAAATATTACGGGAAGCTAAGGAACTCTCCCTGTGTTCTTTGTGTCCATTGTTAATATGTATGACAAATTACAACCTTCTCTTTCTCCCTGTCCTGGAAAAAAATCCCCCTGCTTCAGAAATCCATTTATACTTGGACAGGAAGAGTAGTTTAAATCATAGAAGAAAATGAGTTAGGTGATCTGAAACGTTCAGAGTAAAAAGGTATTTCCAGAGTTTACATGTATTTTTAAAAAGTTTCTTTAGGCATTATGGAGAAGAATAAATATTTTGCATTGTTTTCCTTCAGAATATAGATCATATTAATGCTGCCATTCTTTACAGACACAAACAAAAATCCATTATGTGGAAGTAAGGTTAATGTATGATTAGATTCAAATAGTTCACTGATCTGAACACTGAAGCACGTTAACTTGACAACTGATTGGGGTATGACACTGGCACACAGCTCCCTCAGTTCCAAGTACTGTACAGCCATAGCTTCATCTCATTGACTCAAACTACATTACTGCATGAATGCATCACTACCCCTTAAGTGAATTATTGATCCACATAATTTCTGTCCTTTGTTACTCGTTCTTACACTAGGTCATTGAAGTGCTGTGATTACAGATTATTATGGCTCTAGACTGACCTTTGGTTGCTCTTATAAATTACTGGTCTGATTTTCAGAAGTTGATTTTTTTTTTTTTTCTGTTTTGGTGAATTCAATTTTCGACCTTATTTTATTTCAAATTATTTGGTTTACGTAATTTTGTCATCGTGGCAACATTGTAGGTGATTAGAGAGATGAAGTGTTTCTAAAGGACCAAGAAAAAAAACACTATTAAAAAAGAACCACTTTCACTTTGATCAGCAACCCATAGAAACCTGCTGGCTTCTTTCAGACTTTATAGCTCTTTTAATTAACTTAGTACTGGCTTTGCTATTATACAGAACTAAACCACTGTAACAATGTTAAGGCGATAATAAACATCTCATTTAAATCCACTAAAGAGAGAAAAAAGTAATTTACAATGAGATCTCTGTCCTTAGTTTACCCTTTTGTGTCAAACATTTGGAGAACATTTGGGAACTGACACAGTTTTTCTTAGGACATAAAGGAGTCCCTCTGGAGGAAGCAGGCTCACTTAGTGAGTGAGATGAGAAACATCCATTCTTTGCTGCCTAAAATATGTCTAAGAAGCTGGGATCAGTATCAGTGTGCAAAATTTTCTACATTTCTGTTTCCTTCTTTTAGTGAATGCAACTCCCAGTTTTAGAATTGTAGCAACCTTCTAATTTTTTATTAATTTCTTATATTTTTCAGCTGAAACCTCAATGGACCCATGACTTTTAATCCATGGATTTTCAAAAAGGAGGAAAATTTGACTCAGATAAATTCCTTCTGACTGAAAAAATGGGGTTATCTCTATGGTATGGAAGAAAAAGAGACCTCATTATTTTAACAAGTTTCATGGTTACCTTTAGGCAAAGAAGAGAGGAGTTTAGAGGGGGCTTAGGAACGAGCATCATAAATAATCCAGAAATCTTGAAAGCCTGCTTCCCACAGAAAGGGATTTAAGAAGTTCAATTTATGTATTTTTTCAAATAGTACTTTGAGAGATGATTTGATCAAGTGTTGCAAGTATCTCCATGAATAAACAATAGCAGGTGCTGTAGAGATTGTTCATCCACTGATGATCAGCAAGAGGCTGAAACTAATCAAGTCCCAAATGGAAAAAAATGGGAATTTCTGGCCATGATTGTACCAAAACTCAAATGGAGGGGACAGAGTCCAGATTGCTTAATACCCATAAATCCTGGATAGGTACATTCATCAAAATTATTCTCTAACTTTGCCAGATTTTGCAGACATAATGCAGGCAAGTGGACTGTTTGATAAGCCCTTCATGTCCTGACAATGCCTCCTACCACAAGACTGGCCCAAATTAAACTTTTCATCTCAGACGATAATATCTAAATTTAAAATACGCATTCCCAATGAATTTGATAAGCAATGATCTTTAAAGCGGATTAGATGCTTTTTCCTTTAATAACTTAATTTTGATTTTTCAGTGGCTAAGTTAAACTTAATATTCTATCTATATGCAGATTTTTAATGATGGAGTCCTACAGCGTGCACCTAGGCCTAGCTGCAGGTCTGCATATTCAGCAGCATCCATCCCAAATCCTGCCTTCCATTCATCCCAATCTGGGACCATTTCATTTCACACCACTTCACTTTGTCTGGGTAGTCCTGTTCTAGGTGCTTGGAAACACTCTGGATGTTCTAGCTAGGGCATAGCCATTGCAATTGGAAAGCGGAAAATTGCTCTGCAAGTGCACAAGCACACTTACACTTGTGGTATCTGCTGTGAGAAGCTGAGAACTTCCTGAAAAGGATGTTTTCTACTGAGGGACAAAGATCCTTTGGGGATTCATACTGCTGGTTGCTGACTACAGAGACATTTCTTTGGCAGGCACTAGGCAGTGCCCCTTTGGGGAAGCAGCACGAGGCATAAGAAGGCACCTTAGGATGTGGCATTTATTACACAGCTCCTTGAAAGCCTGAACCCCTTCAAGATTTTCTGTAAACCCTGTAAACCGTTCTCTTAATTATGAGCTGTGCTAATCCACTCAGGAACAACAGCAATTATGTATGATTTGTCACTATTATCAGCTACCTAAAGCAGTTTCATTATTGGACTGAATCAATCCAGAGGACTGAAAAGACTTGCAACAAGACGTGCTATGTAAATTCCAACAATAGATAAATTAGAGGTAATAATGAGCTGGTTTTGGATATTGTGTGAACAGGAGAAATAGCTAAACTAATTAAGAGCATAATAACTTTTTCGGTCTTAGTCATGGAACATTCTACAGAAACAAATTGTCTGCTTTTAAACTTGGTCCCTAATGCAAGCAGTTTTCCAGGAATGGGGCAGGGTGCTTGTCTTTGTCCTCATCCCTCTATCCCTAGCCCCAGTAGTCTCATTGCAGAAATGTTGTGCTTTCCTATGCTGTGTTAATAGCTGTCGCTGTTGCTAACCTAAAAGTACTGCTGTACTTGGAACTTTCATCTCTTCCATCTCCCTTGCCAATAGCCCCAAACTGCTTGCTGAGGTGGAGAAAGAACTGAATTAATCCAAGCTCCATGATGAGACACACACCTGGATTCTACTATTAAATTTATTTGGAGTTCTTTCTCTTGCTGCTTGCTGTTGCTTCAAGAAAGGTTGGAATTCTGATGCTGATGGTTATTATGGGCTGCTGTCTGTACAGCATGTTTTACTGCTCAGAACTTAAAAGCTGTTTTCAAAATGTGATGTGGGTGCCATGATTATTTAACTCCAGCAGCTTCATTCCATTGAAAGAGTGATGAAATTATCAAAATATTGGCTCAGAGTTCTTGCTTGTATATGTTCTCTCATAAAATGTAAGAATTCAATGCACAAGGGAGTAAAGTAATGAGATTAACTGTATGTGTCTGTGAGTCTTTAGCTGCTTACAATTATCAGAAAAATAGAGCAAAAAAAGATTAAATTCTGTGTGCTTTGTAGGAGTTTGGTATCTCACTGGATGTCTTTTAATGCCTTCAGTTCTGTGACTCTGGACTAATACAGTGGCGTTCAAATCCAAATGCCAACCTGTGCTTCCAAACTATCACTGAATGAATTGGAAGTCTTCCTCTTTTTTTATTTCAATGGGTCATTTGATCAAAACCAACAAGTTACAAATCAAAAAGTTTTTAGCTTGTATATTCATTAGGAGACGAGAATTTTACATGTCCTATTTCTGCATAGGCAATATGATTTGTACAAGTATCCAGAATGCTTCATTGACTCTAATCCACTTCATAGTCCATTGGGTATGAACTAAAGCCAGAAGAAAATTGGCATTTACTGTCACCTTTTCACTTCAAGGGCCTATTGTGCATCCCAAATATCTCTGAAGACACAGTAACGCATTACAAAGCCATTCATCACAGGAATGAAATCACTGATGGTGTTACACAGAAGACTTTAATACCATAGAGACTGTCTCTGAAGTATGAACTTATCTTGATGATAAGAAAGATCACTGGAATGACTGTGGATTTTAGAAGGAAAGCAAGAACAGAAAGGAGTGGTAGGTTGCCACTCCTGCAACATTTGATGTTTGGTCTTGGTGGCCCAGCCATGGGGGTTCATGGGAGAGGATTCCAGGGCTGGGACTGTTTTGGCATCCTGAGAAAGGCAGGAATATTCACTTGCTGTTCACACAGATTAAAGAGGGAGAGGAAGAAAAAGAACTTTTACTGAGAAGGTGCAGCCAACAACAGGGAGGCCATTTCCACTCCAAACACCTTGTTAGTTAGGGCTTTACATCCAACTTGCTTCTGGCAACTACAAAATACATAATAAAATTAATAACAGTTCATTGCCTCCAGCTGCTCACAAGAAACAGATGCAGTTGTGGACCTATTTAGTCAGCATTTCTTCCTTCCCAGTTATACCTCTTCTTGAGCAGGGAATATTTGAATAATGAATTGTGTATTTGACTATGAAGTAGGACACATATAAATAAAAGTATTCCCGTCAACTGCTGCATTTTACTAAGAAGCAGTTTTACAGTTAAGCACAGGAGATTTAGGAGAAGCACACTGTGAGGAATGTGCTGTTTTGGCTTCATTCATTTGGGACATTTCCTCACAGTTGCATCCAGGGTGAGATGAATGTACACAGCGAGGAGAGTGAGTTCTTTGCCCTGACACAAAATGGCTGATCTTACCCTCCATCTTGGGCATACTCTTGGATTTTGTTACTTGCCTGAATCTTTCTTTTTCCTTTACAGATGAGAGACAATAGCATACCCATACCTGTGAACCCTCTGCCAAGGCATCTCTCTAGAAATTTTTGTTTGAAATGTGGCAGATCCCCTTTTCTGAAATATGTTGTGACCCCGGCATATATTCACTGCAGAAACATATCAAGGGAAATCACATGAGTTTCTAAGCCTATTAAAAACATGATTTACATGTCCTATATCATTCAGAGTAAAATAATTCCCCTTGCTGAAAAGCATCTAATTCTGTGTGAAAGTAGGAGCCAGTAAAAGAGGAATTTTTCCATTGACCATTGACCTTCATATAAGGATAGCCAAATCAGCTTGGTAAATTAAGCCTTGGATAAACACTTTGCAAGACTTTAGAACTCCTATATAACCCAACTGACAGAAAATTGAGAGGTTATTCAGATAGGCAATTACATCTTAAATGAAAAACAGGCTGGAAGCATTCATAATTTAGAAGAAACTCATAAGTCCCAAAAGAAAGAAAAGAGAAACTATTTTAGGTACATTTCTACTTCAAATTAAACAGTCATATAATGGCTAGAGCTATGCCTGCAGCTTCCATCACAAAAAAAAATTAAATGAAATAATAATAGCAAAAAATGACAGTAATACATTTAGACAGCCTTATTTAAAGAACCAAGGGACTGGAAGCAAATGGTTACAGTTAAAGATATAAATAGTTCAGGTAAAAGATAATGATAATAATGAAATATGAAACACCAGGATAGGAAGAATTATAAGTGGCAGCACCAAAGGCTTTTATTCTGCAGCCCCCCATGTCCTGACTGTCCAAAGAATTGCCTGAGAAGGTCAGCATCATGATGCTCTCACAAAGGAATCCCCTGAAGTTGAGCACTGGCTGGCTCATCCCCTGCCCTGCCACTTGCTGCTATCCTTCTCCTTCAGGAAGGACCTCAGGGAGTCCATCTTGGCCACTTTCCTTTGTGGAGATTTTGGGAATTTTTAATCAGATGTGATTTGTTTGAAACTGACCAAAAGATTCACAGAATGTTTTGGAAGCAGGAGAGACACTGGCACTCAGGTGGTGATCAAATACATCTAATTACCTTGGGAATGCAGGTAAAAATTAATTCCCCAATGAAGAATTTAATTAAAAAGCTACTTTTCTTTCATGTGCTCTGTGATTCTTTGAGCTTCTCAGTCTTGGTTAAGTTTCAAGAAGGAAGGAGAAATTAAGAGTTTCTCTTCTCTGAAGCCTAGTGGATTGAATGGATCCAATCTCCTGTTTGCTGATGAAGGTGTTGAGTGTGGCTGTCTTTACATTATATTTCACTAATGGCTGCATGTTTATACAAAAAGAAGGCACTACTTTGCGCTTTTTTCCTTTTATTTATTTTTTTTTTAGATTTCCTCCTGTGTTTTGCAACCCAGTTTCCCCAGGAAACTGAAGTTACACAAATCTGTGTGTCCATGCACATTTCCCTCATTTGAGGGAGGGTTCCGAGTCTCAAACATGTCTTCATTTCAATGAGTTGATTAGTGGGCTGGAGCATCTCTCTTACAAGGAGGGGCTGAGAGAGTCGGTACTATTCAGTCTCAAGAAGGGAGAACTGAGACAGAANAACTTCTTTACTGTGTGGGTGACTGCACATGAGAACAGATTGTCCAGAGAGGGTGTGGAGCCTCCCTCACTGGAGATATTCAAGAACTGTCTGGATACAATCTTGTGCAATGTACTCTGAGATGATCCTGCTTGAGCAGGAGGTTGGACCAGGTGTCCAACTAAGGTCCCGTCAAACCTGACTGGTTCTATGATTCCATGAGTTTTATAAACAATCCGCAGGTAGGAAAGTAAGAGTTGTGAGGCTGCAGAGATTCACAGATTCATCTTACAGTGACTCATTCTTTCATTACTTTGCCTTTTTCTTAAGATACTCGAGCTGACTTCTGCTGAGAAAGACACTTTTTCCAAATTTGCTAACACCTGTATTTCAGAGGTTGGTAACACCACACATTTTTGAGAATCTTGCAGTTTAGTGTGCCAATGTTTTCCACTCTGGAATAATGATTCCAACAATGGGGAGAGAGTGTTGTGTCAAGCCAGTGTTATACTAGTCACAGATTTGGCATTGAGCAAATTGAGAGATAAAATGACTTGCTAATAAGAAAACATAAATTTGTTACTACGAAATAAAGTTTAAAAAATACAACAAAACTATTGAGTTCATGCTTAATACAAGAAACTTGCTGTGCTACTCCAACATTGTCGTGGCTTTGCAGGTCAGCCCAAACTGGCCTATGCACCCTGCCCTGGTCTTGTTAGCTGCTCCCAGACCTATGTCTTTCCTACACCCAGCTGAGGCTGAGAAGTCAAGCTAGAATACAATTTCCCTCCGCGTCTTTTTTTCTTTTCTCATGACCAGGCATAATCCTGAGTTCATGTTATCCCCCCTTCTGAGGCCTGCAGTTCTGATTCCTATTTCCATTTTAAACTAGAAACAACAGACACCTGGCTTTAGGTATCAGTCCGTTCTGTTCTTTTTAGTGTGCTCTTAAAGCAATCCATTGATAGATCAACCTATTTTGTCATGAGATATGAAATGTACAAGATTTATTACACTTTTTTGCTGTAGTCATGACTCTGCATATGACAGTAAATATAAAGGATGACAGATATGAGTGTGGGTTGTTTGGATGGCACAGCTCTCCCATATGCTTTGTGTAATAGAATAACAGAGGTTTACCACCCTGCAGTTGAAATTGTTTTAGGTCTTTCCTTGGAATATAAATACTCAAACTTTTAGGGGCTACAGATACTTTTATACCATGAGCTTTACCGGGTACAGACCTCTGATCCTCTACATAATAGTATGAAATCTGCTTGAGGAATAATTCTGCTCTTTACTGTGGTTTGGACAAGACAGTGTGGCCAGGCTGTTATTTAATTGGATTTTAAACATTTCATTTAGCCACAGTAGATGACATTTTCTCGGAAAACTCACTAGAGCAGTTTAAACTGTAAAACCTTTGAAATGCATAGATTTTGCAAATTATATCCCTTGTACAACCATATATGGGATATCTATAAATGCAGGTCATTACTAAATCCCTTCAGGAAATATAAACAATGGCCACTGAATCTGTTTGGACAGGATTGGGTACTTTGGGTGAAATGGCTATCTGGGACAGGATATGCTGTGGCATGTGTTATTAGCTGTTGACTCCCGTGGTTGATTACGACAGCTTTCATGTCACTGCTGAGCTCTTCTGAAGGGGAAGATTTTGGGTGCATGCATAAATATTAGGATGTCACAGTATAATTCATTTAAATAATCAGTCAGCTAGCTGATAGCTGACTGATGATATATTTGAATTAGAGAGAAACAGATTCAGGGTAACTCCTGGCTTGTTAGCTGGAGTGCTCACCAGTTAATGTAAGTAGCTGAGTGTCATGTTATCAAAATGGTGTCTGCTGGACTGGGTCTCTCAGGGCATATATAGGCACCAGGAGGTTAAAACATGTATCCCACACAGGCTTCAGTTTCAAGCAGGTCTTGGGACTGATGCTCAGTTCTACCACAACAATGTCTCAAGCCATGCCCCTCATCTTTCAAGTACCTGAACACTTAAGTAGGTTTTTTTTTTTGTAAATGTCACTCTTAAATGTAGTATCCTCGATTTAGATTACTGTAGATGCTAAAAACTTTGTTGCTGCCCTTTAGCACCTAAATCAAAAAGTACAATAAGTACATGGCATTGAATTCAAGTACTTCATTGAAAGTAGTGAAAGAGTGGGTTGAAAGGAGCCCACAGGTATATGGAGTAACAGAATTTCAAGAAGTGTACAATTAATTACCAAGCTCTCTGAATGATGAGTAATGGTATCATTATAAATATCCACTGGCCAATGCACTGGCTTGGAGAAGTATTGCTGCGTGATGAAATATGAAAGCAGATCGAACCCCTGCTGCTTGCAGGGACATCATGCAGAGAGAGATGGGGACAGAATACAGTTTTCTTTGTCATGATGGAGCAGTTTCAACTCCTCCAGCAGCCTATCATTAGGCTGGTGGAAAAAAAGCTTGAGACACACCTGGCTCTTACTTATGCTGCGCTGTAAAAAACACAGCCCTAACTGGGTGCCCAACTCCTTTGTCCCCTCCTCACAGCACCTATCCTCAACGTGATGCCTGACCCCAAGCACCTCTGAGGCAGCACAGTGGGCCAGCACAGCTGTTTGTTAGAGCTCAGGTGGAGCTAACAGACCCAAATCAGCAGTTACTTTCTAAAAATTACTATTTCAGCCCTCTTTTGAAAGAAAGCAGCCAGGTAAACTATTACCGTGAAATGTGCTGTATCTGTGCTTAGCACGGTGCGCTACAGTGAATATTTTGATTTAGTTTTCACAGCCCTGAAAACACAGGCAGCGTCTGGCAGTGCAACAGCCATGCAAATTTCATGAGTAGGGAAACAGCAGATTCCTGCGCTTCTCACTGACACAGCCTTAGTGCAGGCTCTCGCTGAGAGAGAGGGGTCACAAATCCAAATGCAGCACAATAAAGAAGCAGCAAGACTAAGTAGACTGGGAACTGAAGTAGACTGGCATTTTCTGAAGGATAGGAAATGAAAAGATGCTCTTACACCTTTTCCATTGACATATGGCAGGTAGTTACAAGCAGTCCATAGAGTGCTCTGTAGTGCATTGCCCCTAGTAGCTTAGCTGGGGGTGCTCCAGGGCATGCTTCAGGGATGCATGCAGGTCCCTGAGGTTGGTGCCTCGGGTCCACATGCATGAGCCCCCATCTTCTACCCAGATCTGGCTCTATACAGTAGCAGATCTGTCTTTCTCCAGCTGATTCTGGAATTAATGATGGTGTGGCAGAGGGATTTCCTTAGCCAAACTCATTAAAAAATAAAATAGCCTGTGAGAACATGGTAATGCATAGTATAACATACCTGTAAATATGGACCATGACCAAGGAGTATATCAGTCTTGTTATGGTAATATTTTTTCCTTGTTTACTGGTTGGTATTTAAATTTGTGGAAATTTGCAAGGACCTTTATCTAGGTGCTCCTAATACTCTTCCTAAAAGCTTCAGGATGATGTAAGGAAAGAGAAACTGACTATTTCCAGGGCAGAATTACTCCATCTATTTTACAGCTGAGCAGGTGAGGGGAGGATTGATTAGGCAGCCTGCTGAAGGCCGGACACCAATGCAGTGTCTGTGAGTTTTTGCAACAGAGGTCTTATGAAATCCTATCTGATGCAGCCACATCCTAGACAGTCAGAAATAATGTACAAATATATACAGCAATTCCAAATATCTCCCGGGGCAGAGTGTGCACACAGGAATAGCAACACTATGGAGCCTGTGGAGATACAAATGAGAAAACCAAATTTAGGAAAAAAGAAAACCCTTTGCTTTTTGTTTGCTCAGGTTTTATTTGTTTTCTTATTTTTTCTTAGTTTCTGTTTCCCCTGGAGTACTGTCTTTTCATCTTTTATCTTTGCAACACAGCATTTAGTTTTCAGTAGTCTCCAGCATGCTGTTCCATCAGTAAATACTTTTACACTTGATGACTTGAAAGTGTCCAGTGTCAAACTGTTGATCCTGTTCGTGCATGAGAAACTTCAGAATCCTGATCTTTCAGGGCACAATAGCTACTATGAAAAGTAAATACTGATCCTAATTTGGCCTCACCTTTTGCAGCTTCTCTGCCAAGTTACAATTTCTGGAAAAATATTGGTATTTATAGATAAAACATAATGATCTTGGGGAAATTTAGACAGGAGGCTGATACAATTCTTAAAGGCTGAAGGGCTGTATAGAATCAGCAGCTTTTAGCTCTACATTTCCATTGCTATGTCTGTCATAGAAATACCATTTAGCATTTCTCTTCTCTTACATCTCATTTATTTCCCAGCATTTTTAGTGATTCAAGACTTGTTGATACATGTGAGAGAAAAATGATGTGAATACTGGTGCAGAAAGTATGGTTGTAAATGATGTTCATGCTTTCCACCACGTTGCTTTTAGTTCTTATTTTGTCAATAACCTCAGTAATGGAGAAAAATAGCATGCTTTCCAAAACACACAAAAAGTCTGCATCAAGGTTACACCCTACTGTGCTGTTCAAGCAGCACAGAGTATTGTCAGTAGGGACTGCTACCTATGCAGATGGATTGAGCTCCTTAGAAGCATCAGGAATTATGTTCTGCAAAACTGTAGGATTGTGTGCTTCCTTCTATTTATGCTGACTCTGGGGCCTTAGTGCATACTACAAAACAGTTACAATAATAAGTAACTTGAGTCCCTGTGTGCCTCATGGAGAAGCATAATGAAGCCGGCTGTTTAAAAGCCTGTCTGGCGTTTAATTAGCTCCTCTGCAGAGCCAAGCACACCCTGCACTGTGCAGGAAGGAACAGTCCTGTAGGTGCTTGGAACACATGGCTTCCCACCCCTCTGGCTGCTGGTCTGGGGCTGCTTGCTTGCACATCCCCCTGTACATCCTCCGTGATGCAGCTGAGCTCCCCCGGGAAACACAGGAGGGCTGCATTGAAGGTGGCACTGAGAAGGACAGCATAGCTCCCCTCAGCAGTATGGTCAGGATCCTCTCCCATCTCCTCTGACTCAGAAGCTGAACACTGGGCACATCTTTTGCTTAAGAGTTTCAGGTAATGATTTCCAAAGGTCTTTGGACTGAGAAAACCAAACACCTGTAGAGGTCTCTCTTCACTTGGTCAGAGGAGATTTATCTCCCTTCCACCAAGGCTCCCGCCTGCAGCACATGCTCTACAAGTCCTCTCCAGCAAAAGCTGATAACATGATGAAGCTTTCAGAAATTATAATTTCACAGGTTGAGGTAATTCATACAGAATCCTTACTATTCAATTTATTCTGCCATTTTTGGAGCAATGAATTCACAACATACAGCAGTAATCGTCAGGCAGCTACATCTAAACCATGTAATAGCTGGATGTTCTAATAGGAATTGACAGCTGACATGTACCAAAAGTGTTACTTACCATGGCCTGAAATTGAGGGAATTATGTGACAAAATTAAACACTTGCATGCTTCCAGGCAGCAGCTCTGATTTTAGTAAGGAACGAAGAAATACAATTACTGCACAAAAATGTCCTGTATGTTAAGTTTGATCAGGGTTTTATACCTACAATATGCAACTTCAAACCATGTCACCAGGTATGCACGTAAACACATTCATCTTGATGGATGTCACAACTTGCTTTACACAACCAGTAACACAATTTCCTGCAGAAGCAGTATCTTGAAGGAGGAAAAAACCCCAGAACAACTACCCAGCTTTCTTATTCTTTTAACAGGCAGCCATTTAAAAATACTTCTTTGTAAAGTTTAGTTTAGCATATGGGAGTCATTTGACAGGATTTTTCTTCCATCATAAAGATTTTGAAGGCAATTTTATCACCTTAATTTGGTAGCTCTGATTTTTGCCTTTTTTACCCTGTAAAGGTATAAGTTTGTCAAATTCTACCAAAAAAAAAATCTGCAGCAATCCTGTGCTCTGTTGTTTGACAAGTATATTTTGTAAGTAAAAATGGCAAGTTTCTTCAAAAGGGATTCCCGTAGGTGGACTCTGCAGTAGCTGAGGTGAGAAAGTGGAGGAATTCGATAGGTATCAGCCTGTTTTGTTTTCCAAACTGCCAGGTTAGCAAGGATCAGGTGGTGGTGTAATGCTTTACACATACTCAAAATATCTTTCCAGCAGGGGGATGTAGAATTCCAGTTTTTTATCTGTTGCAAGACTGGTGGGATGATTATTTTTCTATGTCACGAATACCAGAATGGATCTATTCCAACAGAGAACAAAATAAGAGTGAAAAAAGCAAGCAAGCTGGTCTGAAGAATTCCCAAATCTGAGCAAATGTTAAATTGCTTCCTTTCTTGTAATCTGAATAAATAATGATCAAGAAGGCATTTTAATCACTTGCCAGATCACTGCCTGGAAAATGACTGGGCCAAGTGTTCCTGAATCTGGTCAGAAGAAATTATGGATGAAAAGTGAGATAGGATATTGATGATTTAGAAACTATTTGGCCAGTATGTGACTCACTTAAGATAATGCAAACTGGATCTCATGTTGCTCCAGAGTATGTTTTTCCCTGGTAAAATCAAGTTAAAATAAAGTAGTATTTAATAAAATAAATAAAAAATGACTAGGCACCCTAGAATCTTTAGGCCAACAAATAGAATTTCCCTTGCTAATGCAGTTCAATACTAGGAGAAGCCTGAGCCCAGGAGCCCAGTCCAAAGATGTTTCTTTGGATTTTGAAAGACAGATTAAATATTAGCACCTGCCATGGAATCTCATCTGGTCTTTGATAGCCTGCTCCTGTGGAACCAGTCTGGATCCTCTCTTTCCAAGAGAGGTAGTTCTTCTTTAGGGAGTTGCAGTTATGTCGTAGCAAGGGCAGTCTCCTGCCTGTTCCTCTGTTCTCATGAGAGAGGTGAAGGCTGGCTTGATTTTTAGGGCAGTGCACCTAAATCTGATTAACTTAATGATCAGCCAGAGCCGTTCAAGGCAGGTGGGAGCTGAGCCAAGTGCTATCCCAGAAACTGAGAGCGCAAGTGTCTTACCTGCTGCCTATGAAGGGCCTGAACTTTGGCTCAGGCAGCAAATACCTGAGAATCATAGTATATTCTGAGTTGGAAGGGATCCATCAGGATCATCAGGTCCAACTCCGGGCCCTGTGCAGGACACCCCAAGAGTCACACCATGTGCCTGAGAGTGTTGTCCAAATGCTTCTTAAGCTCCGTCAGGCTGGTGCTGTGACCACTGCCCTGGGGAGCCTGGTCCTGCTCAGCCACCCTCTGGGTGAAAAACTTTTTCCTGACATCTAACCTAAACCTCCCCCACCTCAGCTGTGTGCTGTCTTCTGTTCACCAGCCTTACTTTGTCCACCCCTGGCTGGTGTAACACACCCGTGAAGCTGGCATCTGCCCAGAGCAGGGAGCATAGGTACAGCCTTTGGAATCCTTTTTCTTTCGGCCTGAGACACAAACCTGAAAGAGAAATGTGGTGACCTGGTTTTAGTTCCTAGTATAGCTTTGTGTTAAGCTGTAAGCTCCCTGTTCCCATCCTACCTAATGTAATCCTTTTGAATTTCCTTGTATGGTCCTGTTTTAGAAGCTTCTAAATTGTTTAGTACCTTATTGGTCTCCTGTACCCTTGTCCCTCCCTGTACCTTTCCCATTGGTCTGTTCATATTATGCCTCGGACGCCGGCTACCCTCCCTATAAAAGTCTTGTGCCTCCATTTTGTGAGGTCTTTCGGCCTCTGGAGTTCCTCCCCTCAATAAACCTTTGAACCCCAAGCCGAGACCCCTCTCTCTCCTTTATCTCCTCGATGCCGTCCAGCTGTGAGCTGCCTCTGACCGCCTCCCCGGAGCAGGCAGAGGGCATCCGGTGCCCGAAGACAGCGCCTGCTAGCCGGGGCAGAGAAAAGAAACTACAACAGAGAAATAGACAGGGCTAATTCTTCTTGCACTCCCAGTTGCCAGACCAAATTCCTTCTTCCTCACACTACCCCTGTTTACTTTTTCACCCAAAGATTCCTGGTGCATGAAGAGATGCAAGTTGGAATTTATACTTTTGATTGAAAGCTACTTACTGTTCTTGTTGTATATCAGTTGAAGAAGGAAACAGTTCTTATTCAATCACAGCAAATTGCATTCAGAGATATAAAATCATTACACAAAACAAACTGACTGGTTAATCCAATTAAGATATTCTAAACTAAAAAAACAAGCTGTTGTCAATATACCAATGTCAATTCTCACCAGAGCTTTGAGTTATCCAATAATACGGCTCTTTCAGGGGGTCTAGTCCTGCTTTTTTTGAAGGCAGTGGCAGAACACCCAATGACACCAGGAGGAGCAGAATACACTTAATAATCTGCAAGCTGCTGGTTCAGTAAGAATCATAGCAATTATGCATATGGCCATATAAAGAAGTTCAGCTGAAAGTCATTTAAAAAAATAGTATGGAAGACAAATTCTGTTGTAATAGAAAATTACTGAAGACTTGGATTGAAGAGATAGAAGGCGATAAATCATTTTACATTATAAAACGTGGACAAATTGTAAGAGAATTGCATTAGGGATATCAAGATGGGCATAAAGAACAGGTCTGTATGAATGAAATCTTTGAAACGTTTATTTCAGCATTAAGGTAGAATTTTACAAGTTTAATTACATGCTGAGATTTGCACTGTTGGAAGCAACTAATTTCAGCAGGGCTGTGAAGAGTATAAATTAGTATATTACTGACTTAGATTTGTGTTCCTTGAAACAGAGAGCTGGCTTCAAAAGAAGGGGAATAAAAAGAGGGAAATGTGTGTAGATCTTAGGGCTAGAAGGAGCCATTTAAAATTGCTTCAGGGGAATTTCAAGTTAAATTTGGAAATAGTTCGTCTCCAGAGGTTGTGAAATCTTTATTAGTAGCAGTCTTTGAGAGTAGGTGTTAGATAAACGTTTTTTCAGGAATGTCAAAAAAAAAAGCAGATCCTGACTTGGGAAGGGAAGGTAGGCTAGAGAATTTCTTGAAACCCTTCCAGGCATATTTTCTTTCATTTCTATTTTTGTTTTTCCAAAGTGATGATTTCTTCTAATTTATAGGTCTCATATTTTACTCACTGCTGCTTTACAGAATGTAAAGACTCCTATTTGGCATCTGGTCTGATTTTAAGAGCGTTGTAAAATAAAGATTCCCTTCATCACATTAGGCACGCAGTGCCTAATGACCAACGAAGAATGGCGCCACTGCACTAAATGTTGTACTCAGCAAGCATTAGAGGGCCAGTGCCTCTGAGGCTTTTGGGCTAAAAACCCTTTGCTACTTTGTGCACGAGGTTAATCACTCTCATGCCACACAGTCCGTGCGATGCCGTTATGCTCCATTTGGAGAACTCTGTTGCACTTCCTATTTTCTTCCTCTGAAAGTACTCACACTGTAATAAAATCATTCTTTTGGTCAGTGATGCAGATTTGACTCTGAGCATATCCCACTGGAACTGAGATGCCTATGCTGAGAGATAAGAGGAAAGGGGGAGGTCCCTTCCAGGCTTGTGAGGTTGGTGCTGCCTTGCAGCGATGATTCTCCTCCCCCTGACCACACTGAGTATGTAAGGAAATTCAGATGTCAAAACCCCCAACCAAAGAATTTCAACCTGGCTGAAGGTTTTTAGATGGATTTAGTCTTTAAACTTCCTCAGTAGGATGCTTTCTCCATTTTTTCCAATAGATGCAGTGGCTTCTTTCTTCACAGCCAATGTTTCTATTCTCAATCTTTTACCAGCAATGTCAAGTGCAGACCTTGTTTTTACCATGTCTGTCATGAAGGTTCTACCAACACATGCTTCTGAAGCAACTGTTTTGAATTATAATCTTTCCACTCACTGTCCTTTACCTTCACTCTTTGTACATCTCTTTTGGGTCTGGTAAGACAAGAGCATGGACACTACCACCATGCAGTTATAAGATGCCAAGAAGAGATTTTGCTGCCAGTGGGGCCTTATATCCATGTTAATGCCAGACATGTGCCATCATTTAGGCATTTTCCCAGACTTCAGAAATTTGTGTTGGTCTTTCACTATTGTTTTGATATTCAGAGCTTGCTTTTAAGGACTGATCTCACTGTGGGAGGCATTTCACTTCTAGCCAAGTGCCTCTAAAAATTTTGATTCTGTGCTTGAATGTTTCCTTTTAACATCCAATATTTTGAAGTAGGATTCCCAATCTAGGTTCACTTTTTTTACCTGAAGCGATACAATTTTCCTCTTGTGGTGCAATATAGTGACACGCACTGCACAGACTCCCAGAAATTAGTCTGCCATGAAACATGAGAGAATCTATTTCATCTTATTATTTTGTCAGCTTCTTACTAGTGCTGTTTCTGTTTGGAGGCGTGGGCTGCGGGAAAGAAGACCTGTACTAACCCCTGTTAAGCAAATTAACTCTAGCCCAGCTGAAACCAGCACACTAGTACTCACTCTGAGCAGTAGAGCACTAGTCAGGCACCTGCCAGTTGATTCTGAATCAACCTGAAAAATTCTGGGCAAGTGCTTGGAAACCAGAGTGTTCACCATTTGCCACAGCAGTTGCAAGGGGGAACTGTGAAACATCATGGCCTCAAAGACAATACAAAGAAACCAATACTGTAAGGGAGGCGATGGAAGAAAAATACAGCAGATGGAAGAAAAAAACAGCAAAACTGTAGTGGGCGTCTGTTGTTACTAATGGACATCCAGTCAAAGCTCAGCAAATGCAGCCTGTGTCAAGATGGTTCCACTGCTCTTAATGCCTGATCTTGCAGTAAAGATGTTGCAGCAATGCCTATCCATGCTGAAATCACACCCTCAAGTGCGTCATAGAGCCTTTCAATGATAAAGATAACGAACCATTGAAATGAAGTGGCTGGAAACTGTGAAACGTCTTTGTTGAAGGTCTTTAAAATGGAAGTGGGATAAAAAACTATCGGGAATGATGTAGTTAGAGATGATCCTGCCTTTGGGCAAGCAGATGAAGTAATTGACCTCTTGATGTCCTGGCCAGGTGCATTTTTTAACTTCATAACCTTACATTTTCATTGGGCAGTAAGCCTTGCTAATCTATTTTTCTGAGGCTCTTGTACTGCCTCAGTGCAATGTTGATGCATCAATCTTCAGAGTGACATCTAAGCACTAGTAATGCCTGCTATTAGGTTTGCTTGCAAAATTACATTCCAAAATGACATTATTCTAAGATTGCTCTGAATGTAACGAGTCACATCCCTTCCTGCTGCTAGGTTTTTCAGATCTTTGACTATTCTTGCACCCAGAGAAAGCCTTCAAATGTGACGAGCTATTTATCGTCAAGGATGGCAGCTCCATACTTTTTGAATTTAATAAGGGAAAATATATCTCTACTGTGTAGAATTTAGCAGGTTGGTTAGTTCTGTGGACTGCATGTAAAGAATTCCTTGCGTTTTAAATTCTGCATATCCCTCTCTCCAGCTTTCCTACAGAATTTGCCTGATGGCATAATTTGTAACTTGGTTTTGTAACAGGAATGGGTGTTAAAATTATCATTATGGTATGTGTCTATCAGATTTATCTCTACCAAGTTCCAAAGCACTTGTTCAACTGTGTTTCTGATTGCCATTATAATTAATTAAAATGTTATTTGGTTGGTAGCCTGGAAAATGCTTCTGTAGAACAGTCCAGATAGAATAGATCCACACTTTCCTCCTGGACTCTGCTTCATTTGGGTGTAGTGATCACACATAGACTGTGATATGCCAGCAAATTCTGACGGATTTCCTTGAAGAGAGGGACAGCTGTGAGAATATTTTGTTATGATGTCTTTGAAATGAGTTGCATGTAAATAAAACAGGGTTTGTCTCCATGGGTTCCTGCTCTAGGTAGTAAGACCCAGGACCCTCCAATGCACTTTTTCTGTGAGACTCTCTCTTCTGTTTACCCAAACAAGTGTGAATTTACCTTCATTATATTTTCTTATTACACAAGTTATTAATTATATTATATGACTTAGATGTAGCCTCTGAACAGAGAGAATATATTCCTATCTCAAATTTAGTCTTTTCTTGGGCTTTTAAAAAAAACCATTAATATACAAATTTAAAATTTAGTTAATGTGGTATTTAAGATGTAACACTCCTTTGTTGTTGAACCTGTCATTATGTCTGATTATTCCACTACGTTATGAGCTTATTCAGAGTAGAAGAGAAAAACATCTTATCTTCCTGACAAGGCAAAGCAGCAGAAGAAAATGGTAACACAAAGAGACAGTGGGTCCCATTCTGCCCCATTACATTGTATTTGCACCGCTGTTTTTCCAGGCATTTTAGCAAAGTTATTCTGAATTTGCATCTGTGTCACCATGGACAGGATTTGGCCCGCCCTGTGTAAAGGCTACATCCAGTTGTTATGGCAACAAGATTTCTAAAAATTGTGAGAGAAGAATACCAGGTTGTTGTGATAAATGATGCATTAAAAGTGACTGCTTTATTGTGGATTGATAGTTTTAATTGATGTTTTTTTTGTGTAGAATCCATCTTTATTGATGGATGCAATTAGTCAAGATGCTGTTGTAGCAACTTTATCATTCCAATGATCAGATATTACATAGGAGATGACCAGGTTAGGTTTTATAGCAAGATGAGAGATTGGTTAGCTTAAATTTATATGACAAACTTATGTTCTGTGCATTCCAAATGATGTCTGCAACAGCTGTCACACAGCAGCAGGAATCAACCTAAAGCTAATGTTATCACAGCAACAAGAAAGAAACTACATTTATAACATCTGAAGCATTCCATATTCTGAAACAGGCTTGTGGGAGAAAAGAAAAAGGTTTCTGTGAGTTCCTTTACTTGTTTCTTTCAAAATCCTTGCCTGGAGATGTAATGTGTATAATGCTGCCTGATTAACTTCTCTCTGGTCTGTGCTGAGTTGAAGTTTGAAGTCTATAAATCTATTTTTCCAGCCCTCTGAATCTACAAATTATTGGGCTGAGTTTGCTTGAGTGGCTCCACCAGCTCCCCCTTGCAAATTAGCCTGCAGCAGTCGTGTCCTTGGGAGGAGAGACCTGACTCACACCCTCCTTGAAAGAGTTATGGGCAGCACCGATTAAGGAGCAAACCCTAGGAGGCTGAAGGCAGCAGTGAAATAAAGGTGAATTCAAGTTTTAATGATGCAGCGTATTACTATGAATATACAAAGAGATGCAGTTCCGTTCCAGTTTGCAGACATCGAAGTTCAGGTGTTTGCATAAGGTGTCCATATGTGCCTAAGCTTGCAGCACAGCCAAGGGTGCCCCAAGTCAATGATGTGTGATTTCTTTACCTCAGTGTGTCATCTGTTGCCATCTGAGATGTTTTGGAGTGTCAAAGACATCAGGGACTTCCAGGAGGTCTGCCCAATTTTGAAGCAAAAGCTGGATATACCTAAAATGATGTCAATATTTAGACAACTGAATCTTCCCATTATTTAGGCTGGACAATTACACAGCTTGGATATTCAGCTGACACCAGTGCTAGCCTTGTTTTGCTTAATCTGTGTTAACCTGAAGTCTAACTGCAACAAAGTCTTAAACACCAACTCACAGGTAGACACCTATATTGTAGACACCTTATTGTCTAAAAATGGGTGATGAATTTTGCACATGGTTGCTGTTTTCCAGCCATAACCCTAACAGCAAATGAAACAAAGAACAGACAAGCATTTGGGGTTTTTTGGTTTTGATTAATTTCCCATTAGCTCAATTAAACTCAGAATAAAATTTCTACTATTTTCAGAAGGGGAAAGACAGAATGCATTATTTAGAAATATAGAAACGTAGTGATTTAGAAGTATAGCTCACTAATGATACCATCTGGGGGGCTGTGGTTCTAAGTCTTCACAGTCTTGTTTAAGATGTTTAAGCATAAAGTATCTAAAGTGGTATTTACACTCTTTCCACTGTCATTGGAGAGAGACACACTTCTACAGGGTTTCCACTATTGACTAGTGAGCCTGACTCATGAGGCATTATGTTCAGAATAGCTTCTAGTCGACCAGGGTTTGATGAGATCAGTTGATGAGATCAATTACAACAGCGATTTGGGTGCCCCACTCTAGTTAAGTGGGATTGCATGAGATCAACTCCATGCTTTCAATTTGACAAACAGATGTAAAATATTGACAACAACTTACACTGAGAGTTTTTTTGACAGCTATATAAATCTGAAAATGGATTGATAAACTAAGTTTTCAGATAAAATTACTGCTATAGCCCTGATATACACAGATGATTAGAAAAGGGACATGAACCTTCAGTGAGCTGGGTTAGGTTCTATGTTTATGTCCTGCAGTGAGTGTGACCAGAAAATTTCAGGATACATATCAATCAGTAGGAAGAAAATAGTAACCAAGATTCAAATTCAGCAGGGTACTTGAGCATACAGATTGTTTTTTACTGGGATTTCTCCTGTGCTAGAGATTAGGCACTTACTAATCAGAGCCTAGGTTGCTACAAACTGTAATTTGCTGCATTATCCAAAATGTTGTTCTGTCTTTCAATTGCTCTACTTACCTTGTTCCCTGGAGGTCATGGCAAAACATTGCTGAGATAAAAGGAAAGTTAGCTCCAGTAAATTCTCAGTGCACCTCAAGCACTGTTTTGATGAACGTTTCCTCTCAGAAGCCAGGATTTACACATCCCTCAAAAGGCTGTTGTGTCTGTGGCCAAGTTCTGGGGGTACATGTGTGAAGCTGCCACCCTCCTGTGGCCTTGCTCTTTGCCAGAAATTGCTGAGGAACTGCAGAAACCAACACGTCCTGACTCCTCAGCTCCTGCAGTTCCCTGCTGTGGTCAGGGGGAAGTAGCCTGCACACTGCCTCCTCCCATCACGCCATGGTCTCTAAATGGCCAGGACAAACCACAGCAACTCACGCAGGAACATGAGGGTGACCAATGCATGGGACTGGAGCCACAGAAACGGTTTTTTTATAAATCAACCAACACTTTTCAGTTAAACTGTTGGATCTGAGCAGTTGGTTGGGTTTTTTTTCTTCCTCTGAGACAATTTGTGCATGCACAGATATTCAGAGAAATAGCTCATATCTTAGAAGGCAGCAAAAATGAAAACCACATTCCACTGCAAGTAATAATGGCTGGAGGCTGCTGTAGCATTGTCATTTTTAGCTCTTAAGCACTGACAGTGCTTTCTGTGCTGTAGAAAAGTGCAGGTAAAATCTAAGTCCTGTTCAGACACTGTTGCTGGGAAGAAAATACATAAATATGCAGCTTTAATGAAAAGAAAAAGCAGCAGTGGTTACAGTCAGAAAAACTCTTACAACACCTTTTTTATTTATTCTGGTCAAACTGTAGGGATGCAGATTGAAAAACAAGTTAAATATCCCAAGATATTTATACATAATAGCCTTGACCTTGAGTGTGCTAAAGCTGCTTTCAGACGTGCAAAGCAGATGATGGTTCAGTTTATTTTTAACCCATGGAACTCCAAAATAGGATGAAATGAAACAAAACCCAGAGAACATACATAGAGCAACAGAACCAGTTCTGGCAGATTCCTCTTGCCCTCGCACTCAGTTGTGCACATTCTGACAAAATCTGAGGCAGCGTATTTGCTGTCTGATGTATTAGTGGGAAGCTGCAGGTGTAGCGAGAGAGAGAGAGAGAGAGAAATGAGCAAGATGAGGCTTAACTAAAGCTGTGACTAGTGAGCCCCTCAGCAGCAGCAGCTCAGCCGAAGTTTTGTTTTTCAAGGATCTTTGCTCTCAAGGCAACAAGGAATCCAGGTAGTTTGGAGTAGTTAGAAAAGTCATAATGTTCCCTTCTCCTCTGGCAAACAGTCAGAAAGGAAAAATGTATCTGGAACAGAGAGCAGACATCAACCATTCTTCTGTTCTCTGTGAGGCATTGACCAGGGCAGGAGCATGAAATACTGCCTTGGCACACAGAGCAAGCATCTGAGCTGATGTAAGATTTCTCTGTTGGGAGCACAGGGACAACTTCCTTTGTCAAACTGCATAGGAAATAATAAAGTGAATATACATTATTTTCTTTTATATTTGCAGAGTTGTTAAAAATTCATGGCTCTATTCTTCAAGAAATTCATCAGGCATGAATTCAATGAACTGAAAAGTGTGGTTTATGTTGCCCCAGTATATTTGGAATGGAATTGGAAAGTGGACATAACTGATGAACCAAAACTGACTTCGGTGTGACCATCATACACAGTGCTGCATCAATTTCCTTGGAAGTTCATGTGAAGATGAAACAGGCAGAGAAGCATTTTTTAAAGTCCTTGCTTTTCCCTGAGGGGTGTTGTTGACAAAGATGAGGTTTAACTGAGCTGTTGCTGCACAGGCTGTGTTGGTGCCACAGACCAGTCTCGGGGTTTGAGGATGAGAGATGGGGCACACTTACTTATTTTTCTTTGCCTGCAGTCTGCAAAGACACACAAATAGGAATTTGAGCTGGATGATTATCCAGCTCATCCAGCAGGTTACACCAGCTGATGGATTTTCTGCCTCTGCAAAGAAAATGGTTGCGTAAGAACAGTGGCATGATGATAGAAGGTGATGTAACTTCCTCTTCTTTGCTGAGAACATGTACTATGATAAAAAAGCAGGGAATTAACAGCACATGAAAAGGTACTTTCCATATGTCTATTTAGCAAAGTTAATAATTGAAACAAGTAAAATACATAAAAATGCACCATGAACTATATTAAATTTGTGCTGTTTCAGATTAGATTTGTATCTCAAGAGGACATAATGGGACCAAATATTTTGCTGAAAAAAACCTAAAAAGGATACCAAGTATTACTAAAGCAGCTGGAAATTTGCCTATCTTACAAAGTTATGACTTCTCCAGTAAATTTTTGTCAATTAAAATATTATGAACATTAAATATTAAAAATATCAAACTACATAAAATCCTGAAATTGATACTTTGAATTTAAATGTGGAAGCACAAAATATTTTGAAAATTAGTAAGCAGTAAAATCCTACTTTCAGTTATGTCAATGAAAGCATTTAATCTAATAACTTAATTAATTTTGCTGTTTGCTAGTTACCAATGCCGTAATAATCAAAAACTTGTTTGGAATTTGACTGCTCTTTTTTTGACTTTTGACTATACTTTTTATTTGTGTTATATATATGGTCTCTTTAGAATTATTCTCATTGTGTTCTTTTCATTTATAGCAAAGGGTTTCCTGCATCAGAAACTACTTCACGATAGATATTTTTATGAATTTCCATTAACTATCTTTTTATTCCACACTGATAACCTCCTCTTATTAATTCTCTTAAGCCATGTAGTGGTTAATTTACTAATCTGAAAAGACATCCATTTCCAATCTTCTAGAAAATAATCTTAAAACCTGATTTCACCTAGAGGAAAGTGGAGTTTTGAAGCATCATGACTGACTCTTCTTTGCTCAGAACTCATGTTTCTGGAAGATTTTAATCATGAGCTGTTTGGCCCCAGGTATCAGGATGAGAAACCTGATAGTTGGCATATATCACCTCTTCTTGAAGGAGAGAACACAAGATTTCTGTGAACAGTTGTGTACACACTGGAAATCCAGAAAGGCAGTACTTTCTACTAAAATGATCTGTGGTCATAGAAAAAATTAAGAAAATCTCTGAATAAAATGCTGATTACAAGGTAATATCAAGGGGATTCTTCTTCCTTGGGGTTTTCCTTTTCTTTTTCTTTTTCTTTTTTCTTTTTCTCATTTTCTTTTCTTTTTTTTGGTTTTTCCTTTTTTTTTTTTCAGATTTACTTGTATGTTTAAAGAGGACAATGTTGTAGTATTGGAGTCCAGCATTTTCACCAGGGAATTCCATCACCCTGAAGCATAGCAGTGGCCTGAAATCTGCATCACCTTATTTCTTCTTTCACTGCAAATTGTCTCTGCTTTTTCTCCCACTCAACTGATTTCATCATTCCCAAATGCCAGATACCGACCATTGGATCCATCATCTCCTGAACAATGAAATCCTGAAACAGGATTTCAATAATCCAGTTTGTTTAATTTCATTTATTCTGAGACATTTTTAGAGATTACCATCCAAGTTTTACAGTTTTGTGCTACTTCCTTCAGACCTGATGGAAAACACCATCCCTCCCAGACCTTGGATTAGACAAAAATACTGGGGGAGAAAATGTTATTAGGTAGACTGGTAGTAAAGGCTGCACACAGGTACCCTCATTGCTTCATAGGAAAAATAATACCTGCAGTGGGACTTCTGGAAGGGAAAAGGTGTGGTTCTGGGAGGGAAAACTGCTGTGAGGAGCTGCTCCAGGTGTCCAAGGGCAGCTCAGATCCCAAAGGGAGCCCTGGTGTCACTGTCTCATTTGTGAGAAGCCAAAATCACTGGGCAGCTTTATTGAGAGGGTCCTTTGAAAAGAGGCAAATTGTGCTCCTCGTCCTGTTTCTGTGGGGATGGGAAGTGTGCCTCTGCAGAGACAGCAGCACAAGGGGGACTGGGGGAAGAAAGATCTGAGGCTGCTCCTCTTTCCCAGACACAGCACATGCTCCTCTAAAAGGAAATAAGTAATCTGTTTTCTGCATATTCTATAAACACTAGGCAAAAACATCCTGAGAGCTGTATGTTTCTCCTCCCAGACACCCATCCTGCTAATCAATAAATTCTACAGCTGGGGATGGGAGGACGATTTATGGAACAGTGAGATATCAGACTTACACTCCTTCGTTGATGTATTGATGCAATATATTACGGAGGCAATATCCTGCAGTGAAACGTTGATTCAAAACATGGTTTTAACCAGCAGCATCACCATGGAATAACCCTGCCTACCTTAACACTTTCTCTTTTTCTCTGTCCACGAGATTAAAACATTTGGGGTGATGCCATTATGGCATTGCTGGCCTCCTCAAATAGAAAAGATCCTCATTTCTGTGAGAGTCACACTTGGACCACCTGCCCCCTTCAGCTGGTGCACAGAAGCTGTTGGATGTTGTCCACACTGAAGGCTACTACATGGTGTAGACACAGCTAGATGGACCAGGTAGCATTTGCAGCCTGGCCAATGGGGGCTGCCAATGCCTCTGAAAGAGAAGAGGCTGCCTGATCCCTCCTGTCACACTGCCAGCACGGTCTTTGTTTACTCTCTCCTTCCTCTCCCCATCAGCCATGAGCAGTGTTTGTTTTCAAGTGGCTTTGCTTTGCCACCTCCCCAGCGAGCTATGAGCAATGCAGCCGCCACCAGAGGATATCGAGCAATGAGACTGCATTAGGAAAACCTCCTAGGGAAGCCAGCGTACCACGGTGTTGAAATTAGACAACATATTGTACAACACGGCCTCAGATATTCAGATGCACATTTTTCCTTGAGGTCCCGTAGGCACATTCAAGTCTGAGCAGTGAAGAGTACAAACAGCTGCAATCCTCGGGAGCCAGTGGGCACGCTGCTGTCACCAGCTACTGAAGTGCAAGTCAGTGACTTTGGCACACCTTGAGGAAAAAAGTCTGCTATACAAACAAAATGTAATTTCTCATCAGGGAGCAGAGCAGGGACTTGGAGGAGAAGCAGAATCTGACTGCAGAGCTCCGCAAGGAGACTTTCAGAAGGGAATTAAGTGTTCAGGTATTATTCTTTGAATTTTTTTTTTGTCTGACTAGCATCACATATCAACACAGATGTGCTGATATTCTCTGATGTAGAGTATTGCCTGCTAAAAAATTCTAATGGCTTCTTTTTGAGAAGAAAATAGCAATGGGTTATATGCAATAGCAGTGCAAATCTTGTTATAAATTCAGTGATCCAACAGACTACTCATACATCTAAGTCCTCAGTGTGCCTCTCAGATACAGTGATGGCTTTGGAGCAGATGGAGGACTGAGAAGACACCCAAAGCTCAAGGGAGCACCTGGAATCCTTTCTGAGGACTACATAAGTATGCATCTTTGGACCATGTCAGGGAGCCTTATAGGATGCAGCTAATGGCATTAATGAATTACTTTCCTCATAAGGATCATCATACAAAAAAAGAAGCCAAGAAGACAGATCTGTTGAAAACTTTTGTCTTGAGTAAGATACAAAGACAAAAATTAAATCTGTTGTCTGGAACAGGGTACGTTCAGGCTGCTTACCATGTGCATTTTGCAAATGCACCCAGTTTTAGGCAGTGGTCAGAAAGTTGCATGGTTCTCAGTTGAGGCATCTCCACACACACAAACAAAAAAAAAATCACCCATTCCCTTTTCTCCATAACCTGGAAGTATATCAAGGAACAGAATGCTCCCCTGGAGAGCGATACAAGCATCCTTAGTGGCCTGAATTGCTAAGGAAACACAAAATAGAGCAAAGGAGATGAATTAGTTGTTCTTAAGCACCTGAAATTTTCTTCAGGCAAAAGTAGTCTAGCATTCAGCTACCAAGCAGGGAACCACTTACAGTACTAAGCACTTGTTAGAAATTTTCAGACTAGCTGAGAAATTCTGGTGCAGATGTCACTGTCTGTGTCTATTTCTGGCTGTGTTGCTGTGCAATTAAACTAGAACTCTTTTCTGCTCATCTGAAGGATAGGGTAGCAGTAAGTGAAGATAACCATACAG
Source organism: Oriolus oriolus (assembly GCA_013400235.1). Classification (NCBI taxonomy): domain Eukaryota; kingdom Metazoa; phylum Chordata; class Aves; order Passeriformes; family Corvidae; genus Oriolus; species Oriolus oriolus. The sequence continues at coordinate 165,352 of VXBT01005721.1, read as the reverse complement.
CATTACTTTCATGAGGACATTAGCATTTGCATAACATTTCCTTGCAGGAATCTCAAAATATTTGATGTTAGTTATCATCCTCTCAAATGAGACAAAGTTTAACAGCAAGAAACTGATTTGTGGCAGAAATTTTATTCAGTAGTGATAGAATTTTTAAAAAAGTGATAGAATCTGGCACCTAATAGTGTATATCCTTTGCAGTATGTCTTGATAAAAGTTTCATGTTGATTACTTACTTGGGCAGCTGGCCAGTGTTCTCTAATTGAGGAAGACAGAACATTTATTTTGTAATAGACTTGGAAAAAAAACCCCTCCAACTTAAATTAGAAGACGCTAAATGAGAGTACGTCTGACTTGTGTTTTGAAGGAACAGAAAGAAAAGAGGAAGCAATACTGACACTTCAACTTCAGCAGATGTGTCTCTTCCAGTGTTTACTTGGCTTTCTTAAGCTTTTCAAATCAGAGATCAGGGAAAGAATCTATCACTTTTCAGAATTAGTCCATTTTGAGGACTAGCCTTTAGTGTCAGAGCACAGAAAAGAAACAATGTGCTGTTAATATATGCAGAAAATTATTTGTGACTGGACAAGAAACCATTGAAAGGTTTTTTTTTATATGCGAAAAAACCACTGAAGGAACAGCTTCTCATGCTGCATCTGTGTGAAGTAGGTTTTTGCTAGTACATTTTTGCTTATTTTGAACTGCAAATCCCTGGAGGCCTCTATACTGTTCTTTTTCCACAGTAATCCTGCCTAAAGTGGAGCAAAAAGATCTTCAGCTGTTAGAATTAAAGGATCTTCTTTGTTCACTGGAGGTTTTTCCTGGAGTTTTTGCTTCCTTCAAGCTGAAACTTGAAGAACAGACTCTAGGAGTACATGAACCACTATAAGCACTTTCCAAAGCCTCACTGAGTGAGTTGGCTGGGGCCTTACACTATCCCATTAACCATTGCTACAGGGAAAACCACGCACATCCTTCACTAAGTGGTGTGCTGGAGTGTGGTGGTGAAGAGCAGCATCTTCTGCTGGGAAGGCACAAGACTGCTCACCAAGGAGGACTTTTCCTTGGCTATGGCTGCTTCCACCAAGATAATTAGCTTAAAGAGGAAATAGGAGAACCCTGATTATGCTTCAATCACTGACAGCCACAACAACTTGTATACACTATTAATCAGTTTGTCACACATCACAGTGTGCACTGAAAATATTGTGATAGATGCAGCTTCTACTGTATTTGGAGCTGACAGCAAATGGGAGATGCAGGAATTTTGCTTTCAAAAATACAGAAGTTCCCTGGCCTATTCATTCAGCATGTTACTTTTCCACTGAGAAGAAGTGTAACTTCTACAAAATTGTTCTGTATTCTACATCTCATTGATACTTTCACCTTGCTTTTCCTCTGTCTTAAGAACAACAGGATAATCTGGGTCAATAAATTCATGTCAGGTGTAATTGAAAGAGAAGAAGGTCACTTGTACACAAGCAGTCTTCAAAAAGTGAGGATCTCAGTAAGGAAAAAAATGGCAAGAAGCAGAACCATGTTAAAGACAGCTCGGGATGTCGCAGAAGAGGACCACTGACAAGTGGAGTACAAGATATGACTTGGATTCAGAACAGCAGTTCTCAGTGACAGAATGGATGATCAGTTGACAGTCCCTAAACCAAATGATTTTTTCTTGTCATTCTTTGTGACTCTGAGTGACGCGTTAGGCTGCCCCAGACCGAGGGGGCACAGCGTCCTTCCTGCACACAGCCGGCAGTGCAGGGCAGCTGCTGTCGGTGCTGCAGTGACACCGGCTCCTCAGTGGAGGAAGCCAGCCCAAGCCGCTGCTGGTCTGTGCGCATCTCCCCGAGGCAAAGGAACAGAGAGCAGTCCTTTGTATGGGTTCTGGAGGCTTCTTTATTCCAGAGGGTCCAGGGACAAAAGACAGGGAAAATGGATGGGGTCCAGGCTCTTTTACTCCAGGGAAAAGGGGCGGAGAGAAGGGAAACAACCAATGGGATACAGCAGAGGGTGTGGAACAATAGGAACAGCAACCAATGGGGATAACACGGAGGCGGGAGCTAGAACAGGGAACCAATGGGGTGTTGAACTGGGGAGAACTTTCTAGAGGGAGGCGGTGTCTTTATTCCTCGGCACCGCCCTTGGATCTGCCCTCAGGGCAGTCCTGAGCATCCTGGCATTTCCACCATTGGATAGCCAGGGCTTGATGGGCACTGGACTGCCACAGCCCACCAGGGGACTGGGTGACCGCAACATGTGAGTTGACAGAGACGCTGAAAAAGTAGTATAGCATTCAGAGGTAGGTTACAAGGATGAATCAAAATATGAGCAAATTAGTTAGGCAGTAAGAAGCACAATATGAGGCAACTTAATCACCAGCTGCAAATACCTGTGCTGAAACATAATATGCTATTGGAAAAGCCATACTGAGAAAAAGAAAGACTTGTCCCAGCTCATGGAATTCAAATGGATGTAAGTAGAAAGGTGGGGGACAATACCGTAAAACAATTTACCAAGGGATGTAGATATATTCTCAGCCTTTTGGAGGTAGTTTCTAATTCCAGAATGGATTCTCACACTCTGCATAGTACCTGTGAGATTCTTTTGGCAGAGCTATGAGAGACATCAGGTTTGGTGTCCTGAAGCTATCCTCTTCAGTGGCCCCATTTTAATTGATTGCCTTCATTTTTTTCCTGGCTTCAGTCTGTTGGTACAACTCTGAGCAGTGAAAATAACTCAATGTTCAGGTCTAGCGTAGTAACACTTCTGAATGTTCTTTCTTGAAGAGACTATCATCCTATCAGTGTCCATTTCACTCTAAGATTTATGAGATTTAATAGGGAGGATGAGTTATAAGGACAACTATTCCCACAGTGAAACTGATTTGTCCTAAATGCTCAGCAGAGTCAGGAATAATTATGAAAAACAGCAGAAGAAAATATATTTCAGACTTTTTCTGAGTCAAAAGCAGAAGATAGGCAGGTGGTGTATGACTGCCAGAGGAAACATGGATGGTCATGTAAACTGTTGCACTGTAGCTAACAGGAATGTAGGACAGGAATTGAACAGCCCTGCAGACACCAAGGTGAGAGGAGAAGGAGGGGATAAGGTCCCCCAGGCACGGATGCAGAGATTCCCTTGCAGCCCACGGAGAGCTGTGCTGGAGCAGGTGTACACAGGGCAGCCTGTGTACGCATCCTGTGGAGGACCCCACACTGCAACAGATGTGTGGGTGCCCTTCACCTCAACCCTGTGCTCTTGAACAGGGGAATTGAAAGAGTGGCCATGTGCGCATCCAGCAGCCAGCCAAGGTCAACCCGAGACACTGATCTACAACTTTCAAGTTCTACAAACTGATGCCTTCTTCTTGTCATACCTTTTAAAGTTGCTGTTAGTTCAGTGCATTAAGCCAAATCACAACAAAGAGGCCTTTAGGAAAAGGCTTAGAAGGATAAATTCATTCTTGCAGTATAGCTCTAAATTTTAGTCAACTTCCCAGTTCCCTCACACTGTGCTACACAGTTGTTGTGTTTAATTACCGATATTAATACATTTCTCAGTATGAAACACACTTGTGACTTTTACCTTAGACACTAATAAGTTGAGTTTGATAGCAGGAAAATCTCAAACACTGACATCTTTAAGGTTAATAACAGTAGTTTACCAAAGAAGCTCCATACCCTAATTTGAATTGATTATCTAAATAGTTTCATTACAGGATGCTAACTAAATCAAGCCCTTTGTTTCACAGAGAAATGACTTAGCTATCCTAATTATTAAGGTAAAACATCTGTACACTTTGAAACTTGCTTATGACTCCTATCACTTTGTTAGGTAAATTATAAATGTAAAAAATATTTAAAATAAAGCTGGATACAGACTGAAAGAGTCCATGGATCTCAATGAATCTTTACAATTAAGAGGAACAGAGCTAACAGTTAGCTAATTCCTTCAAATGAATGCAATTTAGACTTAAGTATAGCCCCGCCTTTTAAAGCTAAAATTCTTGTAACCCTGCATTCAATGCAGAATTAATTTTGCAGTGGCATGGAAAAGCAGGTAAATGTAGAGATTTTTGGAAAGTTGAGATCCTTATACTGAAAAGTTAAAATAAATACTTCAAATGTCTTTAAGGGGGTTTTTTTACTTTCGTTTTTTTTCATTGAAATGCACACAGACCTGTCCCACACACTGCTGTCAGGTCAGAGTCCCTGCTCAGCATTCAGTGAGCAACCCTCAGCCCAGGTCAACACAGGAGAGAACAGGGGCACCCAAAACGCATGGAAGGAGAGGTTATAAGGGGCTTATAAACTTCAGGATTAGCACGTGGTGAGGCATTACTTGCCTGTAGGGGTCAGACCAAAAGTAAATTTGCATGGGGGAGAAGTCAGTGAGACAGTTTTGAGGGAGATAGGAAGGGCAACAGAAGATGGAAATTACACTGGCTGAGATGTGGGGACACAGCAATCTCTTTGTAAAAGTTAGGCAAGTCCTGTGCAAGGGAAGCATCTGGTGGGAGGGAGGTGAGCAGAGAAGGGGAGGAAGTGACACCCCCAGCAAGACAGAATCATCCTCAGTGTGCTGCTCAGATGCTTCTAGAGATGATGTAAGGAAATGTCTTTTTGTTTTCTTGTTATTGTGCCTTGTCCTTTCCTCAGAAACCAGTTGTCAGGTGGCTCAAACAGATGTGTCCCACTGACTGGAGTCTCCATGTCTCTGAAAGTGCAAAGCCACTTGTGTTAAAATCCAGTGCTGGAGCTACTGTCAGAAACAGACCAGTGCTCAAGTCCACCAGCTCTCAAATATGCAGTATCACAGCCTCCTTAAACCATCCTTGCACACAATAGGTCTTAATTATGCTCCTTTCACTGGATTTTATGACGGACTCCTCCAGTAGTCCTTGCACCAGACTGCAACAGCTTCACTGTGTTTATGGAAACATTTCCTGCTGATGGGGCGTATGAAAACAGAGGCATTTAATGAAGGGTCTGCAGCAACCTTGGAAGAGCAGCACTTTTGTCTGCTTTAGATCACATTACACAATCTTCTTTATTTCGTTTTCATTTGCATCAGGGATACACAGCCTGAAGAATGACCTACTTTTCCTGCAATATTTGCCTTGCTTTTAATTATAGCAATTATCATACCCTGATCGCTGGCATAGTCCCCAGAATGTTGACTTTTTTCTTAATGTTATTGTTGTATAGATTACACAGACTCTTTGCCAGCATGTTGCCCTCTAATTATCCACCTGAAGATGTTGCCTATGCCTCAGACAAGCAGGAGGGTTTTATGTGGAGGATCTTTGAACATTTCTCAGGAGGCTGCGGTACAGCAATCGTTATACACAGACTCCTTTGGGAGTCAGGTACAGCTCCATGTTTCTCCTAAATACTGTCTTCTTTTTTACACTGTTTTTCCCTCACTTTCAGTGCAGCCTTTTTAACAAAGTGTATAACACAGAGCAGCCTGGAAACCATCGAATGGCTGGCACAACTCTCAGTCTACATATCACAGTACCATTTCTTACCATTTTTAGACCAATGCATTAGGAAGTTTTTTCTTTACAAAGTTATTTAGTGTCTTTTTATTAACTAGGTTATCATAATTTTTTTTCTGTCTTTATTAACTCATTTAACCTGAAAACTAATCTAGGTTAATTATATTATCATTCAACAGCAGAAAAAAATTTATGCAGTTCAAGTGATTAGGAGAGTGAACCAAACTGGTTGTCACACCAGAGAGGACAAGAGTAATACTTTTCTGCTTCATGATGTGACCCAGTATTTCCTGGTTTCAGAGTAACAAATACTTGATCTTAAAAAAACCAATACTAGTAAAGATTACTTTTGCCAGAAACATAGTAAAGAAGGGAAATATTCTTACATCATGAATATCATAGGAGTGATTGCATGACTTGATTAATGGGTAACTGTTTCAAGAACTTCCCTCTGGTAGAAAATGCCATTGTTACTGCCTCAGAGTCCTCCTTCTTCCCCAGTCTCAATCATTGCTTGCAACTCTTCTGTCCTGAAGCCTTATTAAATAATCTCAAAGACTGAAGGTTTTTGCTGGGTGAGATCTATGTTGTGTCCTGATCTGGACAATCAGAAAGTCACTGGCTAGCCCAGACAGGGAGAGTGCAGCTGGTTGTCATCTGATTTTACCGGTGTCTTTTCTTATTGCCCTTCTTTGAAGGAGACTCTATATATGTGTGTGAAAAGCCTTGGTCTCCTTGTCCAACAATATTACCTGGCAAGAAACAGTTAACTGACAATGCTTTTATATTTATGGAAGTAACAGAAAGATGTAGCAGATACATCATTGAAGCTAGATCAGAATCACTGCTACTTCTACACTGTCTAGTAATTTAGTTTCCCATTTCATCTCTTAGTGAACTGATCCTGTAATTGCTCATGCTGCAGAAATGTTAATGGCAACTCTCTTTTGGAACAAGCTGATGTGCTCTGATTAATAAAAACAAATGAAAACAAAAACCTGGGTTTGCTTCTGAGGGAAGTCCAGCTCAGGAACTACTCCCAGTGGGCAGCATGGGTGATTTAGTCTGTCTGCCCAACCTACTTCAATGCTATTGTATCAATTTTTGCACCTCCCAGTATGCAGCTGCCCCCATACCATGTTCCAAGACAAACACTGCATACCCAGGTTTTCATGCCAGAACAGGTCACTTGAGAAATTTGCATCTGCAACAAACTGCCCATAAAAACCACTGGTTCCTGATGGCTAAGTAGATACCCCACACACCCTGGCTGTGTGCTTTATAGCGTGAACCCAGCTGCTCTACTCTGGAGGGGGCTCCAAAGCACTCTGCTCTGAGTTGCTCCACACTGCTTAGCAAGGAGCTGAAGACCATTTCTGAGAGCAAACACAGTTTTGTCATGTAGGTGCAGCCAACAAGCAGTCCCAGCTGTAACCTTGCCCCAGTGTCAGCTCTAATTCTTATGCCAGATGAACAGGCCGTGTTCCTATAATGCTATTCTTGTTCTGGCAGCCCCCGGGACAGATCTCAGGTGTACCAAAATATCTTGCCTGGGGAAGGCAGGTGGCCTAAAACTGCCAGTTCAAGTGGGGCTCGGTACCTCTTGACAAAGGAATTCAGGTCCTTGCTTAGGGGATGTCCATAGCCACTCTCATTCCTTGCCCACCAGTGTTCAGGCTTTCACAGGGAGGTGAAGGGACAACTGTAGACAGTAAGAGCTGTCCCACCAAACAGTTCGGTTTTGTGGCTTGCCAGACTTCTCCCCCTTCTCCCTTCCTTTCATCTTAATTTGTTTTTACAGCTATAAGTGCTTTCACATTTCTTTACGCCTACATGCCATGCAACATGTTTTCACTCATCTCTTCATTGGCTGAGCCAGCCCCTTGGTTTTTAAGTAGTGATGTTCTATAATAAACATCAAATCCCATGAACACAGCAGGAGGCTTCTGACGGTTCATTTTATTCCACAAGGCATGAAGTTCTCATTGTGCTTCATTTGTGATTATTTATTTTTTTTTAAACCTGGAAAGGCAAATTTTTTGGTTGATTTCATCGGTTTACAAGCCAAGGAGTTGTATTCCTTTGGGGTGCTATAAAAGGCTGACCCCTTATGCAGATGTAAACAAGGTGTAGGGATTAACAGGGGATTGAGAGGACATGGCTTTCTGTAAATATAGCAGGGAAAACATTTAAAATAAGGTTTAACATTTTAAATAAGGTTTTCTTCACAAGGTGATGAGTAGGGTCATGACACATATGTACAAAATGGGGATAAACTCTATCACAACTTTCTTGCCAGAAGGGAAAACAGAGCCTTTGCAGACACAGACCCCGCTGTTAGGTCTACACAGTAACTGACTGTAAAAATGCAATGAAGGCAATCAGCATAGCAGTGGCTTTTCCCAGAGTTAAATGTTAAAATGTTAAATTTAAATTATTAAATCTCCATCTATACACATAAATTCGGTCTGATTTAAGTAGTGTGAATGTGTGTATCATCTTTCAATTTAATGACGATTTGCCTTTCCTTATTAACCTGTTTAAGAGATATTTAAGCACCACTGAAGTAACTCTAAAAACAGTTCAAATGTCTTACTTGAGTCTCATTAATCCATTCAAAACTCAGCCCAGATTTGAAATACCACAGTGTTCATTTTGGACAAACTTTATGTATTTCAATGAGATATACCAATCTCTCCATTATTTATGGTTATGAGTTCATTTGCTACTAAAATATTTTCTCTTTACACAAGCATCGGTATCATAGACAACCAGACATACTTGACAATGTTATTTAAGATGGGGACATTTCAAAGACATAGGAAAAGTCTGAATTTTGACTCGGACCCTTTCATTCCGGGAACACCCTTTTGTGGAAGATCTTGTTATTTCTGCCCCTTGATGGGAAACTTCACTGCTACCAGCATCTTCACTCATCTGCCTTACCCCTGTGGGCTCACCTGGGCTTGACGGGTCTAAATTCTCATCATAGGAAGCCAAAACAACTTATTTTGAAGCACTATTTATTCAAAGGCAGAGGGAGGGAGTTCAATAGTGTCACTTTTGTATTTCTTCGCAATTCAGGGAGATCTGCCCAGTTCAAATCCAAGTTTTGTAACCCCAGACAGGAAGAAATAGAAAACCCCTGGAGTGTTTCTCCTTCAGTGATGCCTCTGACTGCTGCTACCTAGAGCTTGGTCTCATTTAACACAAGAAAATCTGATAGACTGCTGACACTCTGACTTCAGAGTGAGAAGAGAGAAGAATTTGCACAGAGAGAGCACTTCACTAGCCTTGGCTGATTAGCTGATGAGCTTCCATTTAAAAACTATATTGTAAACAAGTATTGATAACATTCTCCCTGATTGTACTTCACCTCGGATATTATTTTACTTAATTTTTTCCCTTCTCTCAAACTCTAAAAGCCTCTTTTTATTTCACTTTGTCCCTTATACTTTTATAAAAGTAGTAAGTTGCTCTCAGTCAGCAATGAAGTTCCAGAAGAAGTAGGAGATAACAAGAGAAAAAGACTAGACCTGGGAGAGCCCCAAGCACAGCCTGCCAGTTCTGGGAAGCTCTCGATCATCACGTAGTCAGAAAAAACAGAGCTTGAGTGATATGGCACTCAAAAACCAGTGTAGGTTTTGAAGGGTCTTTCAAAGAAAAATGGTATCTACTGAAAAGCTTTGGAGAGTCAGCCCTAAGAGTTGCTTTCCACACATTTGTTTAATTTAATTTTGACAAGGGAGCGGCTCAAGATAATTCAGAGAGGTTCATAACATCTTGTTCCTTCCTCACTTCCTCTGAAGTTTTAATGGATTCTCCAAAAGAGAATGAAACTATGGAAAGGAGACACAGGTTAGTTTCTGAATTACTTAGATAGCATTTTCTCATCCATGTATTTCTTAGCTCTCTCCTGTCTTGTGGCTATTCTACAGGAAATGCCCTGAGGGCTATTTGACACTCATGGGCTCTGTTAGTTCTGTGTTGAAAACTATCCTCAGGTATGCTTTCCAACCTGAATGAAAGATGAACTTTCTCAGCAGCAGGTTTCCATTTCAATGGAGCAGTAATTTGCACTTGGCATCTACTGATCCTGTTAATCTTCCTGCATGGCAGAACCAGAGAAAAGAGAGGTTAAGAGTTCTGCCAAGTATGGTGGTGATTTGAGTCAAACCTCTCAAGTTCCAGTGTTTTTTAAGAGAGAAAAGCATATATCAAAGCAGGATTTTGCCTAGTTGCCTCCCCACTAAGTGCAGTATTTTTTCCAGTCAGCAGCTGCTGGCATATGATTGCTAAATGGTACCCAATTTCTACAAGACCACTTTTCCTAAAGCCTCAGTGTTAGCAGATGGTTGAAGTACTACAGGTAATACATAGCCAAAAAGAACCTATAATGGTGTAGGTTACTATAAAAAATTTATTACAAGTCTGAGACAGCTGCATTAGTCATTACTGACATTTCTTAGGCTGGTAGCAGGAAAACTTTTACAGCCCTTCACATTGTCATATAATACCTGTCCCCACAGGTTTTTAAAACAGGCATAAAAACCCAGTAAGGCCAGAATTTTTGTAATTCTTTTCTGTCATTCATTTCTTAAATATTTCGTTCCCCTTACTAACACCAGGCAAGAGATGGCCGCCACTGTAATATGAAGTTACTTCTGAAAATGATGAATGCAATGGCCATTTTCTGGGAAATAATAACATTCCTCATGCTTTTGATAGGAATATAGAGCCTAACATAAGTAAATCTTGACTAAAAATAAGAACTTCTCTCTTCCTGTACAAAGTCTGAAATAAGTCATGGAAAGTACCTTTTTATGTGTGGTTTTCTTCTCCCCATTCATATGAATAGGAAGACTATCATCAGTGGCCAGCTTTTACACTCTTCATACCCCCTCACCACCTCTCACAGTAAATAAGTGGACAGTATGACTGTTCAGGGGAAACATTAACAATTCAAAAGCTTTGCAATGCAGATATCGTGAAAGGAGGAGACTTCTCCCTAGCAAAGTGATAAATATTAAGATTAGATTAAGAAGGCAGAGTGATAGCGTTTCAGTTCACACCTCCTGCAGCCCACAGCACTTTATCCAATTTGCTCTCATTACCAACCCCGTTTATAAATGAAGAAGCCACATACCTCAGTATTTATAGGTCAGAGCTGCAGATCTATTTAGTGACATTATGAGTTCTGTAAATCAAGTCACATCATAAACTATGAAAGGGTTCAACGGCATCACAGTAAAAGGAGAGAGAATTTATTGTGAGGTAGCAAAAAATATTATCGATTAGTTTTTTCCCTCACCTAAAATGGATGTGTTCAGAGGGCAGGAGAACTGCAATTAACATCCTCAGGTGAAGCAGAACCTTCTGTGGGCAGCCAGGAGTGATGAGATGAACTATTGGTATGATTCATTTTGATCATTTTTTTCTGCCGCCTATCTGGTAAACCTGCCCTGGAAATAAACATTGCAATTCCATCCAGTTCTGCTAGAGGACATGGAAGGGAAAGCAGAGACGAAAGAACAGAGTGTCAAGCACTCCTATGCTGCAGTGTCTCCGTTTTGGAACAGTTTCTTGCAATTTCCTTAGCAGCTGATGATGGGCTCCTGTTTTAGGCCATTCAGTTTGGCTCCAGCACTTCTCAGGTTCACCCATCAGGTGCAGCACCAGGGGCAGTGCAATACAGTGTTTCCCTGTCTCTGCACTGGCTGTATCCGCATGCTCTGGGACGCGGTTACTGACAGGAGCAGGAAGTACTGGATTTGAAGGAAAATCTAACAAGCCAAAATGGTCTGATTGACATCTCCCTTTCCAGATAGGAGTTTCTGGAGAAAAGGGAACCAGCTGACTTCAGGCATCTCCTGAAAATTCATTTTTAAACTCTTTAGGAGGAAACAACTCCCTGCAACCACATGTTCAATGCTTGAAGGACCATTCGTTGTTGTTTTTCCCCTTGCAGCAGCCTTTGTCAAGTTGACGCAAGCATGTGTAAGGCGTGCACGAGGCCCACGTGTTTTTGTCTGAGAGAAAATGCTGCTGTAATGATCTGGTTTATAATTTGTGCTGTCTGGATTTCTGGGCCACTTTTATTGCGGGGGGTCCTTTGGATACAGTATTGCTCTGGACCCTGACTCCGTGTTTGGCTTCCTGTGTCAGCATTCTCTGTTGGTAACAGGGGTGAAATATTAGCAGGAACTGCCATACAATCCAGATGTGTATTTACCCCAAGCACAGCATTATCCTCAGACCTTTCTACCAATCCTTGGGCCTTCATGAATAGCCATGTATTAGCATACCTGTGTTTTGCTGGCAAATGCACAAAAGTGAGTGCCTTGGGAATGCCACTGTTGTTTTTGCATTAGTATTTTATGGTTTTAGAACTGAGCCTTACTCTATTTTTTTGTATTCTCTTTATAGATATGTATTTGATTTCCAAGGGCAAGATAGTCCTTATATCACCCCAGAGAATGATAATTGTTGTAGTCAGAAATCTACCATGCCTGGAAATCATACAACCAGAAACTTTGCTTCTGCATTATTTGTCCAAAAGTAATTAATTTTGGTGGGTTTGGACTCTACCTTTTTTAATACTAATACAGTACTCCTGGCCATGGTTAGTTTCAGAGAATGTTTATGTCTAGGAACACTTCAGCATCAGATTCTTATTGAATGACAAAGCCAAGCTGGAGGTTGTCATCCCAGCTGGTCACAGTGGAATCATGAGACACTGTGGTTTTCAAAAGGAACCTCAAAGCTGATGAAATTTAGCTAATGTGTACAAGTAGGGTGTGTTATATCTGTGCTTAAATAAGCAATGTGCTGAGCATTAAATATGAGGTACTGAGTAGCCTTTAAGGAAATGAGCCTTCTGTTTCCAAAGTGGAGCATAAATTTTATAGCCAATTAATTGTTATTTAAAGAAAGATTCTTTAAATTTAAGTTCATGTCTGGCTAAAAGTGGAAATTGGGAAATACAGCTCTGCAGTAAGAGCTGCTCGTGGTTATACCAGAACTTTGAGTACTCATCTAGCACATTTGAAAGATCCTTGAACTTTGTTGCAGACCTTGTCAGCAATGAGACAAAAAATATCTCAGAAGCTATTGAAAGTGTCATTCTCTTTCTCAGTTTATTCTTCCGTTCCTTGGGCAAAGAGATGTATTTTGAATACATTAGGCTTTGAGTATCTATGTAGCTGAATGAAAACTTGAAGATGCAAATAAAAGGGAAGATTAAATGTTCAGGATAACACAAGGTGAAACTAACAAGCATTAAGCAAAAGAAGAGGCAAGAAAATCATTATTTTCAACAGTGAGCTCTCCTAGATCACAGAATTTTCTTGTAAATGAACATGGGGAGATGAACACGCCGCTGGAAACATCCAAAGCCAGTCTGGACCTGCATATAGCAATGCCATGCTGTTTCAAATGTACCTGAATAAGCAGTCAAGATATTTGTTGTATGTTCACACTGTTAATTTTCAAAGAAGGAATTGTCTGAATATTAGAAGTCTGATATCAAACCTGTAAGATATTTCAGGGAGAAACTGGAAGGTATTATGCACCAGTTATTGGCAGTTGATATTGAGAATGAGTGCTGATGGTCTCCGTAAAAAATCTGTGCCCTCAAAAGGAGTGAACACTCACTGAGTTTGCAGATGACACCAGGCTGGGAGGAGATCTTGATATGCTGGTGGGTAGAGCTGCCATTCACAAGAACAGAAGAATCAGCTGAAAGAAGCAGTGAAATTCAGCAAATTAAAATACAAATTCCTGCACCTGGGTCAGGAATACTCCATATAACTGTGCAGGCAGTGAGCAAGGTACTAAGAAGCAGCTTTGCCCAAAAAGACCAGGAGAACCTGGTATAAAGCAGGCTGAACATGAGTCAGTGTTGTGATGAATTCTGGCACAGACTGGGCTGCATTAGCAAGAAAATAGCAAGGAAGTGTTTATTCCCTTTTACCTGGCATTTGCAAGGGTGTGTGGGGGATTCTGTATCCATCTGTTGTCTTCCTTGTTCAGGAAGGACATCAATAGCAGTAGAGAGTGTGTGGAGGACCACTGGGAAACACATGGTGAGTGGCAGGATGCTGAGGGGCCTTGACTTGGTCAGCCTGCAAAAGAGAAGACAAAAAGAGGAATTTAACTGCTTTCCAAGGGACCTTGTAGGAAAGGAGAGTTGGATGCTTTCCAAAGGTGCAAGGACAAGAGGTGGTGGTTGCAAGCTTGGCAAGGGAAACTTCACATGGATATAGGGGGAAAAATTATTCTCTTAAGTGTGATTCAGCACTACACAAGGTTGTCTCAGGATGTCATGGAACAGTTTGGAGACATTCAGCATCTGGTGGGAGAAGGCACTGAGCCACCACACTTATGTTTGATGCCAGTCAAAGAAAGAAATTATAAATATGTTTGAAATGATGATAATCAAAGGAAGATGGGTGAGGAGATTTTCTCCTCTTGGTCTCATAGCTAGAACAAGGACTGCCAGTGAAATAAGGGGTGATAAAAGTAATAATGGCAAATTTTTTCCTGCATTATGAAATATTGGATAAATCACTGAAGTTACAGTTTTAAAAGATTGATACAGGTGTCTGGAGAATTACAGGGATAAGTAGAATAAGAAAAGCTGTATTTGTCACAGTGCCAGTACAGGCAGATGAGAAGAGAGATAGAACTCCACATTTTGTTTTTAAAGAAGTTCGAGAGATCTGAAGCTCATATGAATTCTACATCAGGGCAGCTTAGGCCTTGTCTCTCTGCTGCATATTTTCAGCAGTCCCAGACAAGAATTTATGTTTTAGGAAATCCAGAACAATCCCTTCCAAAGCAATAGAAAAGTGCACACAAGTTTTTATAAAATGGGATCAAGCTTTTGCTATAGAAAGACATGATATTCAATTTTATATAAGATCCAAAAAGTACTAACAGAGGCATCAAATAACAACCAAAGAAATTTTCTTTCTTTACAGCTAACAGCCAAGGTCAGAAAATTTGCTTTGTTAATTAAATAATTGATCAATCCAAGAGGACTAAAACCTCTCTGTTTCCCTTAAAACCGTGCTAAGATCATAAAATTTTGCTGCGAAGTATGAGCACAGGTGATGCCAAACTGCATCAAAATGTCATGTACTGCTGGCAAACGTGGCCAGCAGTGATGTTTGAGTCTATGTCAGAATAAGCTTTGTCCTTCCTGATGTGAACTGGGCACCTTCTCCTCTGAGAAATGCTTCTGCTGACTCCACTGAGCTCAGGGGCTCAGGAATGCTTCCTTATCCTGGGTGGGGTTTCCTGGCCCCAGGACATGTGGATGAGATCCGTGTCCTCAAATCTCCCATGTTTCTTGAGGCTGACTTTTCATCAGGTGGAGCCCAGGTGTGAGGATGCGGAAGGACAAGGTCCTGCAGTTTCTCCAGCCTGCAGGACTCCCCAGGACCACCAAGGGAGTGCCCTTGGAGGTCACGTTAGAAGGTAAGAGCAGCAACTGGGATTTATTCCATCCTCCAATAAAAAATGGAATAAAAAATGGTGCAATTATTGCCCAGTTTAGCAGAGAATTTAAACACACCAAATTTACATATGCATATACATCTGAAGACATCATGAGAGGCATTTAAATACAGACTAGGGCCACTTGGACAATTGAAGCATCATTGAATACATGGACATTTCTTTTTTTTTTTTTTTTTTTTTTTTTTTTTTTTTTTTGGAATTTTTTGAAANTTTTTTTTTTTCTTTTTAATTTGTATGGAACTGTATGAAAGATGTAGCAATCCAGAATTAAAGAGTAATGAAAAATTAATTTTATTAAAAATTACAGGCTATTAAAGATATATCTGAGCAAGAAGACAGAGAGTTTTGTTCTACTGAGTTTTCACTACTACAAAAGGCAAACTGAAAAAATGAAGTCAGGTAGGCATTAGACATGCAGCACTGATATTCATAACTGGAATCATGATGAAAGACCACAAAGTCTTATTGAATTTCACAACACTTTCAAAAATTCTATCATTATATATTTATGAGGCTCATTTAAAGGCCTCAGCAGAACTCAGCAACTGAAGATTGTATAAAGAATGAAATTTTAAGGAGCAGTAAATATTCAAATTAATATAAAAACCATAAGATTTAAAACTCACTATAATACTGCAGTGAACTTCTTGCAGGGTTTCTCAATCTTATTGTACCATCAGCTCTCTGAACTGTGGTCTGAACAAACCCAATTAAATAAAAAATGATAGAGTTCAAAAGCTCTCGAGACTCACATTGATATTCAGGTACTTTGGTGTTTGGACATACATATTGCACTGGTTTAATCAGCTATCTAAAAGCAGTCTCCACACTTTAGGAAAGGGAGCACTTCACAAAAAACAGCCAAGAAGTTTGCTTGTGCACTTATGAAATATACAAATATGCCTGGAAATTAATCTGTGTACTGTCCCATCTCCCCTACAAATGATGTCAGCTCACACTACAGCCTTAAAACCACTTCCTTTAAATTTGCTATGTGCTTCACTTCTCGTGAACGATACATCTTTTCATAACTGGTGACTCATTCATTTCCCATATGTATTGTTTTTAAAAATATCAGTGTCAGGGAAATACACATAGCATTATTTCAAGTGAAACAACATTTCTCTGATTTTTCTATTAATGAGTGACTCTATTGTAATGATATTAGTTCTGCTGAAAAATAAGACAATACATGAGGTAATTTTATAGCAATTCCTACAGCTTTATTGCTTAATAGTCATGCAGAATTCTTTCACTTCTAATTTCTTTTACCCACCAACACTATAATCTAGTGTATGCTTATTTTACTTCTGTTATGTCCTCATTTACCCTTATAAATATCCTTTTATCTTTCAGTTTTGACTCTCCTTGACTTATGAGACTTTTGATAAACTTCAAGATGTCAAAGGTTCCCAGTTTTTACTGAAGATGCTCTTATTTTTACAGTCCGTCTCCTCGTGGCGGCATTCCCTGGAGAGACATGTTTCAGGCAATTGGAAGGCTCAACATTAGGACATGTAAATGTTTAAATTATGGCTTGCAGATCAATGACAAGAAATAGGACATCTATTTCTGGTAACATTGTGGATTTATAGTTATGAGTCAAGGCTAATGCAAGGTGAACTCCTCCCTTTATGATCACTGCCACAAATGCATTAGCTCATCCATGAATTTAAAAATCGACCTCCAGACAGTTAGTTGGTAATTTGGCACCTTGCTTTGATTGTATACAATTTAACAAAAGAACATCCAGCACTAATTCAGTGGTAATATTGCTTCTGCCTTTCAGGAATGATTTATTCATTTGGATATGATGTCCAAATTGCATTTTCTAAAGGAAGGGTGTTTACTTTGTTTGCAGTTTATTGCATTACTTCTCAAGGACATAACAAAAGTAAAATTGTTGCTACTGATTATTAGGTTGAATGCAAATATGTCCTGAATGATGGTCCCCTGCACAGAAATCCCTGGGAGTGGACAAGTGGGTGGGAGGGCAGTTGTTGCACCATGCTTTCAGCATACCTCATGCACTTGACAGCATACCTCACCTGGAAACTTCACTCCCAACTATCAGCCACATAAAACAGACAAGGGTTTCGCACACCAGCACTGCAGACCGCTACAGATGCACCAGATCTTTGTGCTGCCTTGTCCTTGCAGTTGTAATATGGGCATCTCAGCACTTCTCGGGGTTCACCACACCAGAGGCTCTGCCCTGCCTGTAGTGCAGTCTTGTGCTGTCTTGTGTCAGAGCTGTTTTTCACCAGTAAAACAGGCTTGGGTTTGCCTAAATTACAAACATCAATTTGTACACTGATGTACAGAAATGTATTTTCTGTACAGCAGATCCCATCCTTACTCTGGTCCTAGAGGGAAAGGCTTTCCATTCCTCACTGTTGCCTGTAGTGCCGATGGAAGGCTTGACTTACTATTATGTACAATGCTTTTACTGTCAGGGCAGAACTAAGAATTTAGAAAGTGGATCATTGCACTTATGTTTTCACATTAACTGTATACTTATTGTTAATTTTTTAATCACACAGCGTGAGTGTTCAAGTGTCAGAGACTCCTTACATTATTGGCTCTCTTCTCAGCTTATTGTTTCTGTCTGGGGTTTTCACTAAGCTTAGCCACTTGCTACCTAAATCCTGTGAAAATTCATCACGTTAGTTATTGTCACTAGGACTGTCTAGGATGTGGGCACCCAAGTACAAATAACACTCATTCTTGTCCTACTTTGTAGCCATAGCCCTGCTGGACATATGGTGAAGAGCATTTCAAAAGGATATTCTCTCAAGATGGTTATCTGCTCTTCTAAGGAGGACATGCAGATGTAGGTCTAAGATGTAAATGTCTCTGCAGCTGTGAATCTCACACTGACTACTCAGTGAGAGCTCAGCTCTGTCAGTGTTGTGTATTGGGTCTGCAGGTAGCTAGTGAGAAGACATCTGAAAAGATGCGGCTTGTTGGACAGCAAGGCAATTCCTGTTCTGGAACCGAGCTGTTGCTGTACATAGTTTTTTTTCTCCAGTGGCGCATGTGAATAGATAAAACCAAGAATGCCGTCCAGAGGATTATTGTAATTTTTTTAGTTGTGTTTTTTGTTTGTATTTTTGTTTTGGGTTGGTTTTATTTTGAAGATTAGTGCAGAAGTCTGTCTTTCCCTCTCTTTCTCACTCCTTTTCCCACTGCTTTTCGTTAATTTCCTTTTGCTGATAATCTGTGGGGTATTTCCATGTTGAAGGTAAGTAGCATTGGGGGTGATTCTCTTTCCCCTTTCTGCTCTTTGCCATTTCTCAGGATACTCTCTTTTGCACTGTAGCCTTCCAGTACCTGTAATATTCCACTATGCAAAGCCCCTCGCTCCCTACAGTGTGCATAAGAAATCTGCACTGCTGAAAAGCTTACTGTGGAAATGTGAAACAGCTGTAAGGCAAGGGGTCAAAGAAAGGCTCTGTCTCACCTTGAACCCACTCTCTTACCTTAGCTGGGATCTCAGAAACTACTTACATTTCCTCCTTCATATAAATTCTAGGTGCACAACAGAAGATGGGGAGCTCAGATGCCAGAGCTTTGCAACAGAAGTGGATTTGCAGCACCCTGCCTTGGCCTTATAGTTCCACCAACAAAAATTAGAAAATGGACCAACAGTATCAGAGACTCTTCAAATATTATGGAAGTAGTATCTTTGTTGCCTCTTCCACAGTTTTAAAGCTAAGACCATGGGAAATCAAAACCCACTACAATACCACCATCTTTACTTTTGAAACATGTATTTTTATGCCTACACATTATTCAGCTTTTTATTGGCAATGTCACTTCTGTGGCCACAGCTGTTGTGACAGGCACAAGGAGAATGTATTGACAGGACAAGAGGGAATGGTTTCAAACTGAGAGAAGAAGTTTAGACTAGGTATTAGGAAGAAAAACCTTTACTGTGAGAGTGGTGAGGCACTGTAACATGTTGCCCAGAGAAGCTGTGGACTCTCCAACCCTCCAGGTGTTCCAAGGCCATGCTGGATTTGGGATCTGAGCAATCTGGTCTAGTGGAAGGTGTTCCTGTTCACAGCAAACAGTTGAAACTAGATGATCTTTAATTTCCCTTCCAGCCCAAACCATTCAAGGATTCTATGATCTGTCCCATCAATTTCCTAAGGCAGAACTTTCCTCTTGGGTCCCTTTAGTATTCTCTTGAGCAGGTCTTGAGACTGCTGTATGAATTGCACAGTGCTACTTCTTTGCCAGCTGTGGTTACTGCAGTGAAGGCCTTTTGGTCCCCAAAACTCATCTCAAAAATGGGAGAGGAGTAAAGGTAGTGCAAAGAACTCGCTCAGAGAAAGGGAGGATTTGAGAGTGAAATCCCAGGCTTGACTTTGGAATTGCAAGTATGTTTTCCTCATGTTTGTTACTGATTTTGTGCCCTGATGGCCAAATGAATGAAAAATTCCCTTCAAAATCTGTTGGAAAGAACCTTGATGTCAGGAATAGTATTCTGAATTTTACTCTGGATAGCCTCATGGTAGGGGTATACTAGGAATAATTCCACCTTCCAAGCACTTACTATGTGTCAGTGATAACCTAGATTTCCTAGAATACCGCTTCTGTCTTAAAATGTAACTTTAATGTTGAAAGCATTTATTCTTTGAAAATTTAGTTCAATTTTGACTGCTTGGCATGGATGATAGATTCCCAGCCTCCACAATCAAGCATTTATTAGAATAGTAATCTGGTTTTTTTAACCTAGAAAGGGATTTAGTAGTCTCTAAAAATTGCTCATCTCCTAAAGCAAGGCCAAAGATTACACTGTCTTTCAGATTCAGGTAAAACTCCTGCTGAAATGAAAGGGAGTTTCACATGTGCAAGGGCTAGAGTGTATGCTCAGGCTCTGGCACTGCTGTTAGGCTGCTGGTTTGAAAAGGTGACGCGTCCGAACTGGAATTAGAGATCAAGTCACCAAGCCCCACCTTTCATCCCACATGTGGGTTGCAAGAAGGCTGTGCTGGAAAACATTCTCACAACATTTTAGCTTTTTTGTAAGATAACTCAAAACACAGTAGTTTGTTGTTAAATCATTTGACTTTTATTTCACTGGGGACTGCACTAGTTTATAAATTGTAGTGGCTGCATTTTTGGATTTTCCCAGCTGCTATCACATATTAGATTTGGAAATCCTCTGGCACAAATTAAAACATTGTGTTTTTCTTTCTGAGAGCATCAGGTAGGAAAAACTAAAGTTTTTATTTAAGGAAAATGTGCTAAAGAATCTTTTCACCCTCTCATTTAGTCAAAGTTGAATCTTCTTTTGTATTCTGCCATTGGGTCGCTGTGAATATTACAGACATGTCTAAGGATCTTGGTGGTCTTTTCAAGCATGATATATTTGATAATCTCACCACTTTTTGTAAGTAGTGTTCACTGTAAAAAGTTGCACTGGGGTTATGGTAGAAGTTGAGTCTCTTTCATGGGTCACGAGGCTGAAATACAGAGAGTGTGAGAGTTATCCCCTTAATGACTTGACTCACTCGCTGCTTGGACCTCTTGTTCTAGAAGTCTCTGGATGAAGAGGACAGGAACATAAAACAGTCAAACCACTTCTTAGACAAGGTGGAAGAATGCTGTGTCATATGTCACTTTAATAGGTAAATTCACCTCCCATAGATTAATTTTTTTGCTGCCATCTGCAGATGAGCTTATAACATGGACATGGACAAAACTGTTACCAGAAAATATATCTAGATATTATTGCCCTTTAATCCCAGAAGGCCATACTGCTACAAAATCAAATGTCTGTCTAATCAACTGAAACTAATTAAATAGCAGCTTTCAAAGTCATATTGATTCAGCTTTACAACTCCCCCACTTTTGTAACAAGATAATGCTAAGCTTGAATTTTTGTGTAACTACACAAAAAAGTGCTACCAAAAGCTATAATTAATTCAAAATAAGAAAACCCAGCTAAGATTTTTTTTTTTTTAATTCAGGAGGCTAGAGGTATTGATGGAGAATAGCATTTTCTTCTCTCTCAGGAAACTTCCTACCAAGAGTTCCCTTCACTGTTTGAAATAAAATAAATTTCCTATAAGTGACAGATGCTATAAAAAGCTGATTTTGTTCTTAAAGCGAATCTTACAGAAAGGATTAGCAATCTTGTAGAAAACAAACATGCCATTCTAAAATTCTATGAATATGAGTGATGCAAACTGTTCTATGGAAAAAGTCTATTTGTCCTCTCAGGAGGGGACTGAGCCCATGTGCAGCTCAAAGCAAAGGCACCTTCACAGAGAGGTGCTTCCCCGGCGATTCACAAATGCCCCTTTGGTACTGCGGATCAACACAGAGTGAAGATGAGCTTCTAAAACATGGCATCTGTAGAAAATTCAAGGCAGAGAGAGTGTCCAGGATGCTGAGCAGAGGTAAGAAATCCATGTCAGAGCCCTCTGGGCTATGGCAACCCGCCTTGTGTTTTTTGGGACGCAGAATGCTGAACCTCTTCTGCAGTTTGGTACTTAATGCCTTTCCTTATAAAGTGTTAGAGCAGTCAAACCTTTATTTAAAAGCCCTGACAATGCTGAAGAATGTTAACATTTCCTTCAGAGCTTTTTTAATGTAAGACTTCATTTTTACCAATTCCTTTTTAAATCAGCATTTACTTGCCTACTTGAAAAGAGGGGACATGGGTGTTTCAAGGAATCCCCAGCTGCTATCTACTAGTGCTGTGTAGGCTAAGGAGACTTTTTTTTCCCCAAGCCTCTTTGATTTATATCATGTACTTAAACACTCATTAGAGTGAAGCCCAGAACAGGAGTCTTCCCCCATATCAGATTGTTTTAACAATTAGCCTGTAGAGGCATCCACCCGTTCTCACTTGAGCATGTCAGTGATCCATGTTGTATGGTTGCGGAGGAACTGCGGCAGGCAGGACAGGCATGTACACTCCCCACACACAGCCACCAGCTGACAGAGCCCTGCCTCTCTCCAGGGTCCCCCCAGCACGGGGCTGCAGCCTCCTCACTATCCTGTCCTTGCCTCCTCCTGGGCCTGTTGTTGTCTGTGGTTGCACCCCCAGCCCACAAGCCCTCATCTCTCTGGTGCTGGCCCTGTGGTTCCAGCCCCATGGCAGGGTGGGCACTTGGTGCTTCTGCACATGGGCACAGGGGATGGGGAGCACCTGCCTGCAAAAATCATCAGACACGGAGTTTAAAGGGAAGACAGGAGAGCCTGTTTTGGCTCAACACATGGACAGAGCAGGACTTAAACAGCACCAGCCCCTTTTACCCCATTTTTCCTCTCTTTTACCTCTGTTTTCCTGTGCTTGTATCTCTGCAGAACCACTTGATCCCTCCCTTTCACCACCTTTGTTCCCTTCTGTAAACATCCCATACAAAATGCTCTTTCCCAGTATAGGATCATGTTCCTGAGGCAGTTCCTCCCCATCTTTTAAGTGACCTGGGCAGAGTCTCTCCCATGGACTCATCTTGAGTGATCTCACCCAGCTCATGGGGTGGCTGCTCCCAGTGACACCCAGGAGGGGCCAGGGCAGGGGAATCCACTGGCACTACTTGACTTAATGGGGATCACCTACCACCCCTGCCATGGGCCTCCCTGCTCCTTTTCTGAGCCTTTTTTTTACCACAGAACCCAACAAACTTTTGAGGTGACCCAGTAGAAGATAGAAGTATGCCATGGCCATGTTTATTTTGGCCATAAATAAATCAAGGAGCTTTATGCCTCCATATTCTGCTCTCTGGAAGCAGGCAGTCAGCAACCTGGAGACTGAGACCCCTCCAGGGAGTGGGGAACACTTTGTCATGCCAGTCACACGTAGATGTTTGAGTTAGACCTTTGGAAGCAGCCAGCCCACCATGGTTTCCTTTGGAGAGCAGGACCAGGTTGAGATCCCTCTGGGCAGGAGTGGGGGAAGTTCCACCAGAGTCAGGAGGATGTGTGGGAAGAGGGTGGTCTGCCGGAAGGAGAAAACAAGGCTCCAGAAGAAGGCAGTAAAAACACTAAAAAACCCTCCATGTCTTTTCATATAACTGGGAGGAAACAAAAAGTCCTTGGGCATCATGAAAGCCTGCTGTCAGGAGGCAGTTTTTGATAACCTTTCCATATTGATTAATCAGTTGCTGTGCTCATTTGAAACAAAGCCCGTGGCTTGTTTAGGAGGTGGCAGCATTGCAGCTTAGTAGTGTTCAAACTACCATATCGCTATCAAGGCTAATTTAGCACTGATGAGATCAATAGGGTTCCTAGGGCTAGGAGCAGATGAGAAACATGGCTCATTACATGCTGCTCTAGTTCTCCATGCGAAGAGAAAAAATGTGCAGTAGGGTGAGAGAAAACGGATTTGGAAACTGTGGAGTCCTGAAAAGGAGGCAAGTACTTTTGGCTTGCTCCAGTGGATCCCCTCAAGTGACATCCCTGAAACAGGGATGGAAAACTGGGAGAGGTTCCTTTCTGTATCTGACTTTCTCAGGTGTGCCCCTTTACTGGAATGTCCTTTTGATGGCTGTTGTTGTCAGCACTTGTTCACTTTCCCTTCCTCCTCTCTCCCTGTACAAAACATACAAAATCCAAGTTTTCTCTACAGAAGTAAGTCTCTATGCAATAAGGGTGCATTATCTTTGGTAATAACAACGTAAGCATCACTTTTATACAGAACTGCTGGATGTTGCCTGGTAAATATTGCCTCCTGCTATGGAGCTCAGAGTTAAGACACAAAACCACCTGGAGTCCTGAAAGAGGGAAGTGACAATGCTCACACACTGAAATGCAGGCCAGGTCCCTGCATGGCATGCCACAGATGTCTGTGCCATGCCAGAAGCAAAAGGTGAAATCCTTGTCCCTTCTGGGAGTTAGGTATCTTTGCCAGCCCTGGATGGAAAGCATGGACCCCTGAAAGCAGTAGCTGTATTCTTTTGTTCAAAGTATTAAATGAGATGAAAGGAGAGTGTGTGCCTTTTCACAGTTTAAAAAGGGAGAACCTCGTTTCCTGTACCAGCTTAATAACTGAACTAGCAATCTATGCAGCAGACTAATAGAGTGCTCAGCAAGAAATTGGGAGCAATCAATTCCCTTTTCTCCCTGCCTGAAAAAATTCAGCTTCAAGTTGCTGCAGCATGGTCAGTCAACAGTGACAGTATCACATTCCTACATGTCCCTTCTTCCCCTAGTTACGATTTCCTCTTCTTGCAAGTGACACAACTCGGGTACAACAGACATGGACTGGCTTTTAATTCTCTCTCTACTTCTAGTACCATCCTAGAAAGGCCCATGTAGTCTTCCCCTCCTCTTGCAATTACTGTGTCACTGTGACATTTGAAGGCTAAAGTTTGGTTGAATTCTAGTACTTTTTAGGTTAGACAAGCAAAGATGATCAGGACAGCCTAGTTCTTATGGTCTCTATCAGAGGATGCTGACATTTCCTGCCTAGGTCCAAGAGTATAATAAGTTGACTGAAAAGCATTGAAGGGTTTCACATGGCCAGATTATTCCCTTCTGGTTTGCAGGTTCATACCCAGCCTGTCACTGCAGTGATGAAGAGAGAGCTTAGGATGGCCCCTGAGTGATTTATTTGGGAAGTATTTATTTATAAATTCCTCTCTGGCACATACATCATCAACAATCATATTTCATGATAATGGGAAAGACACTCAGTGTAATCTTCTCAAAGAGGCGGTCATTTCCTCCATTTAGAGAAAAGATGAAGAATTCTGAAACAGGGCAGGCTCTCCTTCCCAGAAGCACTACTCCTGTCCGTGGTAAAAATAGCGTAGTTCATGTAAGAATCTTCCTACTTGAGAAAGATAGCTGAAAAATGAACTTGGACCATGATTTCTTTTCAATTGCTAAACACTGTTGCATGCCATGGTGGCAGTTCCACGCAATATAATATAATATAATAAATATAATACAATAAATATAATAAATATAATATAATAAAATAAATATAATAAAATAAATATAATAGAATATAATATAATATAATATAATATAATATAATATTTTTGTACCTTGTTAGAGATGGTTTGTTTGTCAAACTTCTTTATCCATCCCGTTTAACTTCTCAGCAATGTCACACATGGATCTGGAGGCTGGACTTGGTGACTTCAGGAGCCTTTCTAGCAAGCTAGATCTAGCAGGCTGGGGATGGGCACAGCACCAAGGCTTTGCCTCCCCAGTTAACTCTTGTCTCTCTACACCTCCCAAGACCTTTGGAGCTGTACTGGAAGTTGCAGTGGTTCTTCCCACAGTCACATAGAACCAAAGAAGCCCCACAATCTTTGAAGCTCTGGGGCAGAGCCCCACATCAGGGAATTATCCAGGACTGGCTGGCTGCTGCATGCCAGCCCCTGCTCCCACTGCTGCTGCTCCACCAGCTGCAAACCCACAGGATTTTGGCTACACAGGCCCTCTGTCTGGAAAGGGGCTCAGCTCCCCATTCCCACCATTCTGTGTATGTGACTGCTCCTTGAGTGTTTCCTCCTCACTGCTGCCCCTTTTCAGGCCATAAGCATAAATATAGAAGAGTAGGGTCCTAGAGATTCATGAGGCTTTCTGAGCACTGCAGCCACAGCACATTATCCTGAAAGAGAAAAAATGCCCTGGAAAACTTAACAGCAAATTGAATACAGGGATGTATGCAGGGGTATAAGACCTCATCCTTTCAAGAATTTCCATGCAAGATAACTTTCAATCAAATAACACAGTCAAAGTTCAAACCAAAGAAAATGAGCTCGAATAAAAAATGAACAGAGCTCAGCTAAAACTAGAATCAATAGAGTAAAGAATTTAATGACCTGTTCATCTTAGTATCATGTAATTGAGCCCAAATGACATTTAAGCAGAAAGAAAACTAGCCTTACAGTTTGTTAATAATTACTCACATTTCAGTAACAAGCCTACAGGAGTGTTCCTTTAAATGCATGTCATGTGTCAGCATTAGTACCTACTCCAAGTAAGGGTAACTGATGAACTCCAGCCATGAAAGAAGAATCAAATACAAATTAAATATTTAATGGCTTTAGCAAATGCAGTGGAAGTAGATACGTAAATTACAGGGGAAAAAACAAAGAATCCCCAAAATAAGTAGAACTTAATTCAGCAGCGGTCTGGTTTAAGGGTTTTCAGTCTCTTTTATTTTGGAGAGTTGCATGGTAACAACATTTCCAGTTCGGGAGTTTGTAAGCCCACATTTTTCAGTATGTTTTCATGAAGCAAAAGGTAAGTAACATAAAAAAAAAGTGCACTGCAGTTGTACAGTACAGTTTGTATGCTTTTGGTCTGCAAATAATTTCATGTACAGGTTTTGAGACTCATGATATCTTCAATCCAATTAGCCAGTAATACACAAAATTATGAAGCATTGTATCAAGCTGTAGAAGGGCATTTCCTCAGTTAATTAACAGTGATGTTCAATGGAACTAACCAAATAATAACACACAAAATACATAGGACTAATCAGGGAAATAAAATGGTTTAGTTTTTGAAGAAAGCCTGTGCATCTGCCTGAGATGATACTTTTCCTGCTTATTTCTATCTTTGCAGGCTAGGAAAATAGTGCTGAATCATTGCACAAGGGGAAGAATTACTTAAATTGCAGTTGAGTGGGGTTCCTTCCCGCTTTTATTTTGGTTTTTTTTTTTTTTTTGAGTGAGAAACAGGTTTCTGTGTTTAGTCAGGACCAAACTGAAGATTCCTGAGGTTAGTAAGCCTTTGGATTGATTCCAAGGGGGTTTCTGCCAGGGATTAGTTCTGCAGTGTCACTGTGTCACTCACTGGTTGAGCTTTCTTTTCCTTTTGGAAGAATAACTGAAGTCTCAGTATATAGGGACAGGCTCCAAAGTAATTAAGTTACAACCCCGTAGCTGGAAGGCACTGTTCTCTAGCTGAGATGTAGCAACTGACCGTGTTGGCTTTCAAAGCCCATTGGAACATAAAGTACAATCAATTATTTAAATCAACAAGAGTCTTAATGGAACTGTTAGTGGAATATCAGATTTCAACCATCTGTGACAGGCAACATTTTGCATTTTGAATCACATTAAAATGGTGTGGTAAGTGAAATAGATGTTGTGACACAAGATAACGAACAGCAAACCATTTTACTTCACAGTGTTACACCCAAGGAAGGTAGCTGGTTACCACACTCTAGCTGAGGAAAAACAAACCTCTTGTAAGGAAAGCAACTTTTTCATAAGTGCTAATTCAATTGCTTGTGCTTATGCAAAGGTACCCATACCAGGGCATCAATATTTTCATTCCACTGTGGAATTCAACAATCAATCATTGTATCTGCAGCACAGCTTCTCTCTTTTAATCAGGCTTTCAAGGTCTCCTTTCTCTGCTTGTCATATAGATTAAACATACTTAGAAAGATAATTCTGTGGAAACCAGGTGACTGAAGTTTCTTAAAACTTTTATTCCATTAATAGCTGTGTTTTGTTCCTTCAGTCAGTCTTCATGAGATGGAGGGCTGATCCAAATAACATGCAGTTATTAAACAGAACTAGTGTTATCAAACCAAATTTCTATTACCTGTGACTTTCAGTATCCTGGAATTTTTGTGCAATGCTCATTTCAGAAGTCTTCGCATTTCTGTAAATATTTTTACTTGAGGCATAAGTCATTGTTATTTATCATTTGACCAGGTCTTCATTTAGAAGAACTTTGTTTGTCTCTGCTTCGTTTAATTGTCCTGGATTTTCAATCATATATGGTATGGACAACATCTAACAGGAGTATTTTCCAGCATTGCTCTCAAATACAATCCTATCTCTATCATGAAACACTTCTGAAGTAACTTTATTAGCTGAAAAAAAAAAAAAGCGAGAAGTGCTGAAGAATCTTCACATACAAAACCTGGGGGGTAGGAAGCTCCCAGGAAAATGGCTGCTCTGATTTTATTCTGAGTGACAAGGTGGAAATGAATGAGAAAGTGTATGTGGAATGTAATTTGCTTGAGTGAGACTGTGAAGTGTTGGAGGTCACTGTCCCTAGGAAAGAAAGGCATAAGGCCCACAGAAAAGTGTTGGAGAAATTCACACCTTTTCTGAAGATTTACGAAGAATTGGCCAGTAGATTGGTTACTTAGAAAGTTTATCTGAGCTGCTTGAGAGTTTAGGTCCAGTTCCTGGGGACCAAAGACATCAAAGTATGGCAAAACAAGAAATCTGAATATTACATTGCAGTCTTGTAGCTTACACTGTGACAAATTATATGTATTAGATGAATTATTAATATTATTATTTTTATTTTAGTTGGTAGTAATAGTTTTTGTTTTCTTTAGACTTGTTTTAAGTACAATCAAATTGCTCACCTTTCCGGTGTTTCCTGAGTATTTCCCGCTCCTCTCTGGACTGCTGTCCTTTATAGAGACTTTTCTTTCCTGTCTTGTCCAAAGGCATAAAAACCAGCTCCTCCTTCCAGGATATTTGACACTGGACTGGAGAAAAAAATTTACATTTTCTTTATGTAATGCATCAAAGTCTGAAGTGGGTTTTTGTTCCAGAAATTTTTGATGGGTAGAGACAATTGTCAACACTCTTCTCATTAGGGCTCTCACTGGAAAAAGGTTACATATTAAATAATTATATTTAACTTTTTATGTAGCATTAGGTTATGGAAAAAAATGTCACAGTTCCTGCCTTGTGACCACCACTTCTTTTGAAAATCTTCTAGCATTTGTTCATGCTGGACCTAGGAATGCTCTGTGATATGTTTTTGTCCAGCATGTCACATTTCTGTAGAAAGAATTTTTAATTGAATTTGCTGGTGGAAATTAATCTATCTTTCTTTTTTTTTTTTTTTTTTTTTTAATTCCAAGATACAGCTATTTCCATTTTTTTTTTTCTGTAGACACTTCAGACATCTGCAAAACCGTCTGGAAACAAGGAGAAGTAGGTGTTTTGTGACTAGACTTCTTCCAAACAACCACAATATAATTTAACTATCTATTTTTACTGCATAACCTACATAATCTCCAAAAGTGTGGGTGCTCCCATCAAGCACCCATGGACTAAAAATCGGAGCTTTGAAACAGTGATTCAGGTAAACTGGTATAGTTTGTAACTTCTTTGTAGGAGCCTTGAAGTTATAACAGAAGGAGCCACAAGAGGTTTGTATATTAAAGACAACTAGAAAAGGTGTCAGAGTGAACCTTATTTGGGTTGTAATGCTGCTGGTGGTACTGTGCAAAGGTTTGCTTTAGGGAAGTTAAGTAGCAGTGGAAGGAAAAGGAAAACTGCTCTCCTCCTAAGGAAGAGTTAACATTCCCTTTTACAGGTGCTGGATAAAACCACGGGATGTGAAATGATGGCCCATCTCAAACCACTGGCAATGTTGTCATTAACCAGGATGGAGCTCATATTCAGAGTTCAAAACGTGTCAGTCACTACCAAAATGCACGGCTCTTCTATCTGTCTTAGCTCAGTAGTGGCACTGATCACAACCCGTCCCACTAATATTATGCTAAATCCAGGGAGGTCCTGGACATGCCAGGGACTGACAGAAGTTCTGCCTCTCGATGTCCAGCATGGTAGTGGCCCTGAAAAGCTTGCCTTAAATGTAGAGATCTCTCTGTCTAGGAACACGGACTGAAAGGAAACAGAAAAACATTAAAAGGTACAAAGGGAAATACCGAAGATGCTTTGGCCTTGGATTTGTCAGTCCATTTTTATTGAGCAAACCTGTGAGTGCTAGTGCACCAGGACTGATGAATGCATTGATGTGTTCTGCTCCCTTGTGGCCTGGAGGAGATTCCTGTTGCAGCATGAAATGAAACACAGCTTCTGTGTTTGAAAACGTAAGCGGGTTCCACAGAGCTGGATTTTTGCCTTTGAAGGATCCATTTCACAGATTCATATCAGTGGAAAGAAAGTATCATTCTTGGTGCTTTTGGAAAATGCTCTATTGCTTACTTCTGGAAATAGCAAGGAAGTGCTTCTTCTCCTCTCTTCCATCATTTTTCTGGCTTACATTTCCTGCAGCCTTTCCTCATGGCCAGAAAATAGGTATGAATCAGACATCAGTCTATTGTGCTGACCAAAACGGAGGCATTTTTGCCTACAGAGTATCCATTCTCCTCTCTCTAAACAGTCAAGGGGAGAGTCTGCCTGTTCAAATTGCAAAACATAGAGCAAGGGGTCAGGAATCATCTTAACTTTGTTTGACAGCACCCAAGATTGCTTGGATTTAAGCATTGTTGTGTTACAAACACTGTATGTTATGGAAATTTGTCTGAAATAAGATGAATTTTGAAAAAACCCCAATCTCAATAGCATCTTTTATTTTTCCATAATGGAAAAAGGAAGATTTTTATACAAATCGTTTACCATAGACATAAATTAATGTCTAACACTCTTGTCAGGGAGAGAAAACAAATTTGCATGAAGCACTTTGATGTATTTGTTAACTGACCTCTTTCCTACTTCCTTTAATTAGAATTTCATATTTGGTAAAATGTATCATTTGTCTCTGGCTGCTATGCACCAAAAGAGGAGGGAGAGAGTCATTTTAGAATAAGCATTCACACCTGGTATATATATAGCTAAACATCCTACATCTATTTCATAGCTAGCTTGAAGAGTGGATTAAAAAACAGGATGAAGTGCTGCACCATTTATCTGACTTTTCAAAACAACTAACACCTATTTCCATAGCGAGAAGGAGCGGAATAAGAGAAATGTAGGTCTGATTCATTTATCACTCTGTTTTCCTTCTCACATTTTTTATCCATAGACCTTCTGTCATCTTTATACTATTAAGAAAATGAATAGAGAATTACCATTCATACCTATTACTTTCTTCTCTAGACACAGTTCCAGAAAGGGGGGGAAAGCCACAGGAAGGGTATGGACTCAGCAGTACTGCTGTCTGTCTTGGTGAGCTAGTGAGTAGAATGGGTATTAGTGATGAGAGGGGCCCTCCCTTTGTGCCACAGTGTCATGTTACCTTTAAAATTACTTAGGCCATGTGTGCAAGCCCCCATGTGGGCTACCTTGTTCTAAAAGAACTGGGGCACCCTCCTGCTTTGCTGCCCTCTTGCATTTCCTCCCTGCAATAAAACCATCCACTGTCGCAGGCCATTTCATTTGATTATTGCTATTCACAGCCACAGGTTCCTTCCAAACATAATTATTAGTCCGTGTTACTCTTCAGAAAAAACTACTGCTTCAATCTCCCACTGTTTCCTGCTTCCCCTGGACTCTACTTAGTGGCAAGTAGAAAATGGGCAAATCTGAAACCCAGATCTCCTGTAAGAGATGGAGGGAGGCTCAGGACACCCCATCAGACTATATCTAAAGCCATTACCATGGCGCCTCTTGTGCAGCATAAACACTCATCACAACAGTGCATTTGAAGGCTACCAACAGCCCAGTGCAAGCAGAACACCTCTGAAGCCCATCTGCCATCCACTGAATGGTCAGGAGCAAAGCTGCTACCAGGTGGACTGAGCTTTTGGGATAAAAACAGCAATGTGGGCTGTGATCATCATGAGTCCAAACTGTCTTAATTGTCTCTCGTAGATAAGTCTGTTGGTAACGGATTAAGGACAACCTATTTCGCAGGCAGCCCATGAGAAGATAGCATGAATGAAACTGCAAAATGATGAAAAAAGTGAGGGCAGAGTCCATTAGCTCACAAGGTTTAGAGATTTTGCTTCATTTTCTGCAATCTGTAGATTTTGTCTTCGCTTGAAGTCTGAAATGGAGGGGTTGACATCTACCTCTTGGCAGAAGTGTCATGAAATCGCACTGGTGCACCATCTTCCTTATTTTCCCACCTCATGATTGCAGCTGAACATGGAGGAAAAAAGGCAAGGAAAAGGGTTTCTGTGAATCTGCTTTGGTCAGCTAATAAACAAGAGTACTGCAAGATTTTAGCTAATCGGAAATACTGAGTGCTCCTGATTGCACTCATCCCCTGAGAAATCTTTGCTAGCTTTCCAGCACCAGATTGTACCACTTCATAGCTGGTTAAAGAGGTCTTTGAGGACCTGTTTGCAAGCTTTGTCACCAGTACGGTTCCTCTCCACTTGAGGCACCTGCTGTGTCTTTCTACTTATATCACCTTCCAACACATTACCTGAGTCTCATAAAAATACTTACTTAGGATGAACCAAGTATATGTATTGCAACATAGGAATGGTGGCTCAGATCTCTGTAGGAGTTTGTTTTAGTTCAGGCTTTACGTCTCAGACACTCTACAGGGACATGAGGACATTTCCAGGGGAAATGCAGCATCCTATAAACTGCCTTCACAGTCTTTCTGTTCTTAGTTAAGGGCACAAATTAGTGAGGTGGATGACAGTCTCTTCTCCCAAGAAACAAACAATAGAGCAAGAGGAAATGGCCTCAAATTGTACCAGAGGAGGCTTAGATTGGATATTAGGAAAAATTAATTCACTGAAGGGGTTGTCAAGCATTGGAGTAGGCTGCCCAGGGAAGGGGTGGTGTCACCATTCCTGGAGGTATTGAAAAGACATGTAGATGGGGCACTTGGGGGACATGGTTTAGTGGTGGACTTGGCACTGCTGGGTTAATGGTTGGACTCAATGATCTTAGAGGTCTTTCTAGCCTTAACAATTCTATGATTCTAAGGGCACTCCAAATCTCACACAGCGCAGAGAGGGTAAGAACACAGGGAGAGAGAAGAATTAATTTCACCTCTGAGTTAATTTTACTTGGCTTTTGGCATGGCCAGAGTAACATGGGCATTCACCCAGGCTCATCAGGGGGTGAATCAGCTCTCAAGTGCTGAATTGCTTCAGAAGGAGCTCAATTCTTTTAACTGGCAATACTGGGAGCTTTGGCTCCTCACTGAGGAGACAAATTAGATGCCCAAAAATAAGTGGGGTGAGGAATCTGAGCCAAGGAACCTGAGGACAAAAACTTTATCAAATGTTGATGCAGGAAAAAATTAAAAAAACACACAATGCTTTTGTAAAAAGCTGCCCTTACAAATGGGTTCAGGGACCATGGAGTTATAGTATAGAGATGGCAGCTTCTCTGTTTGAACCAGCTGTCTCTCTGATAAGGCTTCTATGAGCCTTTTATCTCCCTTATCTCCCAGTCTCTAGAAGCTGCTGCACCCAGAGCTCAAGTGGTGTACATACATTTCAAAGTCTGACTGTTTGATAAGGCATGTGAACAGAAGATTAGGTCTTAGGTCCTGATATAAGATCCAGCACAATATGGGGAACAAATATTTTGGGGTCCTGGTTGTAGATTTTCTGTGAAGCTCCTTCTATCAAACGCTCCCAGGAAAACATTACCAGTGTTGTTAACAAATGCCTGTTTTAGATAGACTGGTCAGTAGATCCCCTAGATGACTACAATACAAAAATATGCCAACCTTTCCTGCAATTTAAGAACATTGAGAATATTTTGAGTGTTGCTGCCTCTTTCATGGTGGTGTAATAGACACACATTCACAATTACAAACCTTTCATTTCTTTTCTACTCCTATTTATCACATAAAGACTTTTCTTTTCAGAAATGTTTACTGTGAGATTTTTAAATCCAAATTATCACTTTGCCAACATTTTGTTGCATATTCACAACCGTTTGTGACATGATGCCAACTGCTGAATTAATTATTTAGTTAATATTTTGTGTGACACTTGAAGGAATGTGATGAAAGTGCTGGCTGCAGACCCTGTTTTAAGATCTCTTATTAGCAAGTGCTAGAAGTACCTCCAGGTATTTTGCAATCCTGAAGATTGTGTAATGCAACAAAAGGAAGTGGGGCAGCAAAATATTAAATTCCTGAATTTCCTTGTAAGATGTTGAGAAAGACAACTGATTTTGAGGGACCTGTCCTTTCCTAGCTTGCGAGGAGGAAAAGCTTTTTCATCTAACTAGAAAAAGGTAAATAACATACTGACACATCTTCGCACCAAGGGTGGAAATATTAGATGAGAGATTCCACTTTTCAATCACGCAATTTCTTCTTTTCTTTCCTCTCTGCATTTATTTTGTGGCCTATTTCATATAAGTATTGCAATTAGATATTGCAGAAGCTTATTCAGTCATCTTGTCCAAAGCCTTGCTGATCCCGCATTCCCTACAATAAAAGGCATTTCCTCGAAGATTCAAGTTTAGCTCACTACAGTCTCGAGGGTCACAGAGAGCAGACCTTCCACCATTTCACACAGGCACTCGTGTCTCAGTCCAATACTTCTGTGATGTGCAGCTTAATTTTTCTCACTCTAATTTCATCCCACTGCCTCTGGCTGTAAAGCTCCACAGCTTTACAGAATCTCTCTTCAGACTTGCTGTCTTTATGCCACCCCAGTTCAAAACACAAAATGTTGATTTCTACTCATTCAAAGCTATGTATATTTAAAACAAAATTTTCTGAATGGGGTAAGCTAAGACAGGATTTTGAGATAAGAAGCTGGTGTTCTCCTCAGTGCTGAGAATGACTGCAGGCATTGTTTGGGTCTCACCACTTCAGTAAACTCGCAGGTCAGCCTTTGGCTGTAAATTATTTTTAGGCAGCTACAACACTTTCAGCTTTCCCTCAATCACATCTCTAGGGACTGACGCTGAAGTGGACATCAGAGGCAAATCTTCTACCTAGGGAAACAGAGAGTGAGGACACTGTCATCACTTTGTTGAGTTTCTCCATGCATCCCAAACTCTTAGATCTCTCTGGAAGACAGGAAGTCAATTTGAAATAATAAGTTAATTACATATGGTAAAAATTCAGTTGACCTGGTTGCTTGTTTCTTTCCTGAACTGGTACTTTTCTTCCAACAGATGTCTTTCATAGCAAGAAGACAAGAGCAAAAAGCCACTTTTAATTAATTTTTCCATTTTCAAGTTCTGATGAACTTCAGTCCTGCTTTTGAGAGTTTTCCACCACAGTCTGAAAGGAAGAGTCACAACAATACTTCTTGTGGTGTGAGAGGTGCTTAAGGCAACTTCATAAATATACACTGAGAGTAATGTAATGGATTTATCCATACCTTAACTCCTTCATCAATGAAAGAGGGTATAATTTAAGATAAGAATTTTTTCTCCTTTAAAATCTTGACATGTGAACACCTAGAAATTAAAAAATGTGTAAAAATATGTGTAAAATTAAAAGGTAAATCTTAGTACAAACAGATTTTGACCTCTGTGTAAATCTGAACAAGCCCCTCTTGGACTGAGGGGCAGACAGGGTGAGAAAGAAAGGGGATACTCAGACAAAAGACAGCTGTGAAGTTCCCAGCATGAAATATTTTAAAACCAACACTTACTTCATTTCCACTGGCTTGAATGGTATCAAAGCATAACTTTAAAAAATAGTTTTGCAGAGAGTAACTTGAAAGATTTCTGCATTCCAGGAATAAAGATGTTTAGAAACAATCTCAGTAGCTTAGCTCAAAATCCCTCATCTGCAGACATCTGGAGTGTGAAGAGATATTTTTAAAAATCAAGAATTTGAAACTTCTGGTAAAAATACTCTTCAAAGGTGAGAACAGCAACTGTGAATGAATATGTAGAGATGAAATCCTGTCTGCAGCCACTAGCACTATTCCTTAACAGTTACTAGTATGTCAAAGAAAAATAGTTTTTCTCTGTGACTGGGCGGTGAGATCGTCCAGAAGTCCAAAGAATGACACTGACGAAAAAAGGGGAAAAAAATCAAACCCAAGCCTTAAAAAGGAATGAGTAGCTTGAAAATATTTGATAAATCTCTGTAAAACTTTTCCTCTCAGTCTTTTTCAGTCCTAGAAGAAAACGACAAACTGCTTTGCCTGGCAGTGTCCCTGTCAAAAAAAATCCTCCCTGTTAAATGCCTCTTGGATTAAACTAGTCTAAAAGGTGCCTTGCACAGCCCTGGTCCTGACTGCATCATGATGACAAAAACCCTATGTTAGCACAAGCCTTGACTTCCTGCATGTACTCTGATCTCCCTGCTGGCTCCAAGCTATGAGCCCAGCCAGAAAGTTTTAATGCAGTCTTTTCTTCTTGCCATATCTGCCATGCCTTCTCTGTTCCTATGACTTTTCAAGAAGATGGATATGTTAAATAGCTGGTTAAATATCTGGTTGGTATTCTACAAGTAAAGAAAGGGAGAAGGGAGAGCATAATTTCCCAGGAAGCAAGCTGGGACAACATTGTTAGCTCCACATTATCACAGGCAAGCAACATGCACTTGTTGCATAATAAAGCAAGGGCAAATATTAACAGCTGCTACCAGAACAGTATTATGCTCACAATAATCAGAAACAAGCTGCTGATGGGCTGTGTAATAGAATTACAAACCAGCGAAGAAAAACTAGCACTCTCTCTGACAGGTTGGTGTAGGTAAAGGTGAGGTAATTATGACCAAATAAATACCACAGCAATAAAAATTCATAGGGAGGGCAGCATCAGGCAGATGCAGGCTGCAGTGCAGAACTAATGAGCAAGTTGTTGCTAAAATTCTACTCTGTTTAGCTGCAAAATGGAGATTAATTTGTTTTGTTGTAAGACACAGCAACCAAAAGCCTCACAGGCCTACAGATACATTGCAGTGCAGAGATGGTGAAAGGAGATTTCTATGCCAGATTTGTACTCTTCAATGTGCATGGGACTTTTGCATATTATTTGGGAGACTGAGATAATTAGTGGTTAGGAATCATTTATATAGCCTTCTACATTACTCCTCTTTCACAAAACTGATAAAGATGGGCTTGCTCTCTTCTTTTCTCTCTCTTGGCTCCTTCTCTTTTCTTCCAAGACACATGTCAATTAATGGACAAATATTCTTTCCTCTACTCATGACAGTATAAAATTGCATTTTTAGGGAAGTGTAGAAATCACATCAAACTGCCAACATTTTGAGGTCCAGTTGTTCTCAGACCAGATCATTTATGTTTTGTTGTTGTCAGGTGTTCAAAAGCTTTTCAGAAACGTCAAAAGTACATCATGGCAAGAGAATAAACTACACAGCATCTATCAAATGAAGAAGGACTGTACCTAAACCACATCACCTGCCCAAGGCTCTGCCTGTGACAGACCAGGCTGGCAGACCTTTCCAGGCAGGTTACCAAAGTCACAGGATCATTTAGGCTGGGAGAGATTTGCTAAGGCCATCAGGTCCAGCCTTCATTTGGAGCGGTGCTGGTTTCCACATTAGCAGGCAGCAGTTATTTACAGGATCCAACTGCTGCAGGCAGCAGTTTTTTACAGGATCTAGGAGCTTCAAGCCAGATACTTCTGCACCTGGATGCTCCCTGCCTGCTTTGTCCTTGTGTCTAGCTATTCTTCTAGAATTCTTGGGAGGTTTTGGGTCCTCTTTCCTCAACCCTTTGTTTTGCTGCGTACGTACCAGGAATGAGGTTCCCTTGCACTCTAGTAACATGAAGTCCACCTTTATGTCACCTTCTTCTTTCAAGCTTTTCCAGGTATACTGGCCACAGCTATTATGACTGTTTTATCTGCTCCATTCCTTTGCCTTTCTTTGGTGTATTTCCTTTAGACTCTGTTTAGATAGGAAATAATTCAGGGCAGTGTGTGTCACATCTTAAAACCTCTGTAAAATGTTATAGGATACCATGCTGTCATCCAGCAAACCAATAATTATGAGGATAATGATTTCTTTCACAGCTGTCAAATTACTTTGACTGGAACTCAATTTTTAAAGATACAAAAAATGAAATGTTTGTCTTGACTTTCTGTCAAAAACATAGTTTTAAGTGAATATGAATTCCAATTTTTATCATTATTTTCAGTCATTTATATAATCAATCTGCAAAAACATTAGATATGCAAAAACACATTAAGTGACATTATCAGTTCATAACTAGTTCCATACTGTTAAAATAATGATTTACACTGTGTCTGCTGTAGCTCTCATGTTGTGTCTTAGTAGCAACTGCACTTAACTGCATCAGCTTAATAACAATGCCTGCTGATTCAGGACTTAGCTTTTTCTCTTTGAAAGGTTTTTGTTCACATCACTTTTTAAAAAAATATATAAAATTTAATGATTTTTAATTTTTTTTTTTAACTTAACAATGTGTTTCTATTTAAGCATTGTTTTTCCATAATCCACTGGTGGATAGTTGATAGTCACTAAGTTGAGGCAGTTTTCAGGAGCATTTAATTGTAGGAGTATACTTATAGAAATATCTCTTTGGCTTCATGGGTGTAATTTCATTGAACTTCATGAGCTGATTCCTATATAATTGAGAAAATTATAAAGTTTAATATATATACACGGAAAGTAAGCTTGAATTCATGAGTAAGGCTGTTTATTACTCAAATTATCTGTCAGTCTTCATGGAGTTATTTGAAAAGCTTGAAGAAAAATTAGCAAAAGTTGAAGCACAAACATTTTGTAGCCCTGAAGGATGATTTTGTAAAAAAAGCAGAACACATCTGCCTAATAATTAAGCATTCATCATTGTACAAAATACTGAGGAATCATTTCAAACATATATGGATGGGCAATGGCTTATTCTAGCAGATGAAAGCATATTTTGCTGTTTTCACATATCTGATCAGCCATAAATCATCTTACATAACAGTACATAGGTACATTTCATTCTTTCTTCCTCTGTGGTTAGACACAGGATCATCTCATTATACAGTTGAGTGAAACCAGAAGAGGCTCCTCACTTTGTTATAAAACTCACAGTTGAAACCTTATTTTTTTCTCCTCTTGTTTCCAAAAAGATATGTAAGCACAATGTAGGAAACTTGGAAAACCTCACTGCAGTACTCACACCGAAATATGTGTGTGTGAATTAGTTACTTGATGACTCTGCAGCCTGTGAACGCTGCTAGAGCTGTACATGGCACTTGTTCAAAGCCTTCAGCAAAGAGCGTCACAGGCAAACCCATTTCAGGATGACCAGCTCATGATCTCATCTGGCCTTAAAACATTTGTTTTCATTTCTGCCTTGCTCAGGAGTTCTGTCCCTCACAAGCATCCTGCTTCACTAGTTTTGTTGGGTGACTGCGGGACAACGGGACCCTTGTACTACGAACCAATTTGATTACGCAAGAATCCGTTCATTGTTTACATTAATCCATTCTTAGGCATTTCTGTAACTGTCTTTCACACGATCTCGCACACCTGATTGGATGTTCTACACTGTCCATAAGTCCTGCATGCACCTTCCAGGACACCTGACTGGTTCTAGTTCAAGATGGTACAGTCCCTCTTTTCTCTGCTTTCTCACTGTCCTGTTATTCTTTCTTCCAACTTCTTCTTTCCCAATTTAGAACTGCTTGCATTCCTCAGGCCCTGATAAGGGTAACTGAAGGTAACCTTGGCTGGGGCACCCTAACGAGATTCTAATGCTTTACAACAGGTGACTAGTCACATTATTGAACTTGGTTCTGTCCTTCCAAGACATTTAGGTGTCTATTTCTAGGCAGGTTTCAATGCAGTGCAACTTCAGAAAAATGAGCTTTCTATATATGGGGTGAGGAAAAGGCTTCCTGGTGCCTAATTTGGTGAGGGGCTGAAACTGCAGATCCTGACCATTGGTGATGGAGTGATAGAGATGGGAATGGAGAGAAGAGCTTTCCAAACAGTGCACTTCCTTCTTTACTATCTTTGGTCTACTTCTAAAGCATCAAATTCATGAGTGCCAGAAAGCATTTCCAGGCTCTGGAATGAGTCTCTTTGTACTGTGGGCCAAATCCCTGAGTGCAGCTCAGATCACAGGGTGGACAAATAATTATTCCTGCAGGGCAGTTTGCACGCAGCCACCGTATTCAGGGGGGTGAGAGCATTAATAGTGCACACTTGGGCTCTTCTGTGCCGTTTGACCTCAATGCCTGGGGGTGATCCTTAGCATGTTTATTTAGTAGTACACACATAGTCCAAATGAGATGTAATCAATGAATTAATTAGCACCAGTTCCTTTTCCTTAGCCCGTCTCTTTAATCAGTTAATGAAAATTGTGTAAGAGATCACAACTTGTTTTTACACTATTGATTTCTAGGCAGCTCACCTAATTCTTTTATTTACATTTTCCTTAGCACACTATCAGAATAATTGTCCAGATCATTCACTTCTTAGACCATAAACCAATCCAGAGATTCCTGATACCACATTATTTAAAAATGAGACTTGACCAAAACTGGATTGTGAACTCATCTCTCCTAATATTGAGAAATTATTCACTGCAACATCCTCTCTGATTTCAGTGAGGCTGGTAAGGAAACAGTGACATGTTAAAACAAAGAATTTTTCACTCTTAATATTCTTATTAAAATTTTTTACATCCCCTGCATGTCAATATGACCCAGTGTTTAATTATAAATGAAATTGGTATTGTAATTAATACTATTTTTTTAAATACTTATATGTAGCACATGATATAACCTCTGAAAAATGAACACTCTGTTCAAGAATTAAATCCAGCAACATTAGATCTCCTCAGAAACGAAATAAAACCAGTGAAAGCTAGAACATTATGTGCCTTTTAAAACATAGGCATGATACTGGAGCATTACTAGATAAAACTTGAAGCATAGCACTCTATATATATGCAGCCAGGTAGGCAATTTATTTCTTTCATTTGCTGTATGTCTAGAAAAGCTTCCACTTCTTATTTGTTAAGTCAAACAATTTTTTCAGTGTTCCACATCCTTTTGAAACTGATTGTGTTGAGCCCCATCAGTCAATACTGACTCCTTTACCGTTTACTGTGTTTACAAAAGCTGCTCTGGAAGCTGTCTCATGCTGTAGCAGAAGAGCAGCTTCAGCCTGTAAATCTCTTGTTAGTTCACTTTTAAGACTTACATATTAATACATTGTGAATTATGCTTCTGGATGGCATCATGTATTGCTCTCCAGTCCAAAAAATAATTTATCATCTATATGTAGCCACCTCCATAATCTTAACCCAGATGTGATCTGCAGTATATTTACTTGTCTTATAACTCACTTGTAAACAGACAATCAATCTTGGTCCAGCAGAAAAGCTCCAAGGTACTCTAAAGGCAACACAAAAATTCTACACATATTATATCCCCTTTTTGTCCTAGATGAGAACATTAGTGAACAAAATCTTTTTGAATACTTGTTGCAGGATGGTTTCTTTTGTTCTTAATATGCTCCAAGTATTTGTATGTAATAAGTCTATATCCTTCCCAGAAATTTCTGTACTGTGTTGTGCCTGTAGCTGGAAGAGATGATTTTACAAGAGCCTTTAATTAGCATGTAACACCCACCCCACCTCATGCTCTACATGGTGAGCTTTATGATTGCCTATAAATTTCCATGTGATTTCTAGAGCCCCTTTTCTGCACCTGTGCTTCACCATACAAATCCACCAAAACCTTCAGTCTGGACTTGGGTTGTTTCCTGGCTTCATTTTCTCTGGAAGTATTCCACTGCACCACACCCATATATGTGGAAATTTGAACTTGCAAACCTAGAGTATGTATCCAACAATGGTTCTTGTGAATGCGTAACTCCAGCGAAGGCAAATCCATGAAACAGCTTCTCCAGTCCATAGAAGCTGCTTCTCTTTTTTTTCCCCACTGCTCTGCCTATCAATCCTCTTCTTCCTCTTGCCTCCAGCTTCTTTGTGCATTTGGGATTGATGGTTATTCAAAAACAAGGAATAAGTACCTTCAGGAAATGTATCAACTTTTTTAGGAATTTTTTTTCATACCTACTGTAACATGAAGTTTTCTAAACAGAAGACATGCTGCAAAACAAAGGCATACATAGCAAATTTTAATTGCATTTAGTTAGTGCCCAGCTGGATAGTCCTGCTGTTGGCACAAACATATGTTATTATCTTTGCAGAATCCTAGAGAAGCAACCAGTGTGCCTGCATTAAGAAGTGGATCTCAGTATTGTATTATAGATTTGACTTCTTTGCAAATCTGCATTTCTTCCTTCAGTTACATCAGTGTAAGTAAGAGGAGTGACTGAGTGAGCAACACTTTTCCAGCATCTACTGAACATTAGCTTTTTTCCTTCCTCTTCCCCATACATTTCTGTAAGGTCTGCATAGTCTCTATTGCAAAAGGGAACTTACATCAAATCTTTCTTAGTGTCTTTATCTTATAAAAAATTTGACTGTATTTAATAAGAAATATGTGAAAATTGTGAAAAATCTAGTACATGTTTGGGTCAGGACTCATTACTGTACACAAGTGTACATAGTTCTAATGTGCCACTTCAAAATTATGTTGTCGTGGTGGAAATGCTCTTGGAAGTTACAAATCAGATAAATAGAAGGTCAATTATATACACAACTGTTAAAGCAGATTGGGTTTCAACCTAACATTTCATCTATAAAATGTATCCCAGAGTTATACCAGTAATGTTCTGTTATTACGGCAGGGTCCTCTTGGCAGTACAGCACAGTACTTAGTTGGGAAAAAAAGCTCTGTTTCATTTTATTCAACCAAAGGAACTGCAGCAGAACCTCATTTAAGTACTGGGATCAGCCAGAAACCAAGTGTGCTTGATGTTCTTTCCATTCCTGTGAACAAAGGCACAAGCGGCAGCACTGAGATATCATCAGTGCCAGAAGACCTTCTTCACCTCCATTCAAAATAAAAGCTGCACTTGGAATTTCATCAGCTGGATCAGGTTTTTTTTCTGGAGTTTGGTCATAAGAGAACAAGAAGATGGGTGAATAGTTTATGTACTTCTGATTTTAAGCATATTTAAATATAATAATCACACTTGACTGAGTAGAATCACTTTCCTCCATCATTAATCATGATGGAGGAAATAGACCATTTAGTGTTACGGATGTACATACAATATGCTTTTCACTTATTTTAGAATAAAAGAGCTGAATTCTCACATACAATAAAACAGGATTGCAAAGAGGCCTAATACACATTCTATGTGTAAATTCAAAGTGTCCAGTGATGATTGCATTGTTCTCTACAACTAAATAAATGCTAAATTTCCAGTATTAAAATTTTTTTAAATTTTAAAATTAAATTTACATTTCCATCTCTGCTTGAAAATAAGAAACTGTCCCCCAACTAAAGGAACAATGATCCCTGTTTTGAATTACCAAAATAGGAAAAGGCTATAATAAATGGGATACTAGTATTTTGGTTTAAAGTTTTTATTACCTTTTTTATTATTGACTGTCTATCTAAAAAGAAGTTCAACTTATTTGTACACAGATGACATGTTTCCCTCCCTTTGTCTTGTGACACCATATGGCTCCCTTATGAATGTTATGACTGCTGAGGGACTCAAAAATGGAACAGATGACTACTGGAAAATTGGAAGGTATTTGTAACTAATTCCTGAGCTTCCGGTGGGGTTGTGCCGCTGTAACATTCTCTCCACCCTCCTCCATCTCCTAAAAAGGAAGATACATTAACAGGAACAATAAGGTTTATGTGAGACAAGTTTATTCTGTTTACCACAGGGTTGCTATATTAAGAGAAGACTGTGGAAATGCATAACCATTGAGAGTGACTTTAGAAGTGTAAAAGGCTAAAAATATTATTTCATTCAACTGTATACTTTACATTTCTAAAGTTCATTTGTAACTGGTTTTCAGAAATGTCATGGGGGCCTGTAAATATTTTTTTTTTTAATTCAGGAAAAGGGAAATGGCTGATTCATTCCTTTGGAAGTTTTAATCTCATATGAGGAAGGCACATGTAAGAGTAAAAACATGATCCAATAGCACTAACCAAATGTCTAAAAAAAAGTCGTCTCTCTTGAATAGTGAGAATTGTGTGAAGGTATTAAAACCAACTCGGTCTTTTACCTGCAGGTCTTGGAAAGCAGTGGGAAGATACAAAAATGGGATACCACACAGAATGGTCACTGGAAGGCTCCTAACTGCTCCTCTCCTGCAGCAACAGGCTAATGCAGATGGCAAGTCATAGAGTAAACTCTGAGCAAGGATATAGGGCACAGCATCTTCTGGGGCACAGCTTGTATCAGAATAATCAGAGAGTTGATTTACTGAAGTAAAAGATGGTTTTCTCTCATCAGATGCTGGCTCTGTGTCTGCAG
This sequence comes from Oriolus oriolus, assembly GCA_013400235.1. Taxonomy (NCBI): domain Eukaryota; kingdom Metazoa; phylum Chordata; class Aves; order Passeriformes; family Corvidae; genus Oriolus; species Oriolus oriolus. The sequence goes on along the minus strand of VXBT01005721.1, from coordinate 121,374 downwards.
TCATAATAAATGGTGTACAAAATGTTCCTTCAGAATTAATTTTCTAAAACCAGACTATTACTGAATGAGTACAAGTTCATGTGGGCAGCTCCAAGGGGACGAGGATTTTACTACCTCTTTCAAAAGATGCTTGAAATCCTTTCAAGTCCAATCATACCACACTCATGAGCCTTGCCCCTGTTGTTGGCAGATGCAAGCTCTTCCAGAGAGTTGCACTGGAAAACACGGCATCAGGTAGATGTAGTAGAACCTGAAGACAGTGCAAAGACAAGCTGGAGGAGAGAGGACAGGAAGAGCTACCAATGACACATTGAAATCAACAGCTGTGTAAAGGGAAAACAGATATCCAGCAGAGCTTTTAATTGTCAAAAATTACAGCTACTCTTATCAAGACCAAAATTTCGTAGAAGGATGACTGCAGCTATAAAAACAAAAGGCTTACTTACAGTATTTTTGTCTGCTAATTAATAATGCTACAATAAAATCATCAGGCAGATAAGGAGACCCCAAATAAACAGCTTTAAAAGGTTAATGAGTTCAGTATCACATAGAGTAACTAAAACCTAAAAACATTCACACTTGATACTGAGACAATATTATGTGACGGCTTTTGTTTCCACTGTGGGAAATTAATGCTTGAATTTATGAAATTCTATATAGATGGTATGTATATGGTTTGCATCTTTCAATGAGTAGAAGTCAGTTCTGACATGCTCCAAGACATGTAGGATGTTAGTTCAGTGCTCTCTGATTGTTTTCTTCCCCCCTTTAGAACAACCAAGCTTTAAAGCCTATTGCAAGACTTATAATTTGGCTTTGATCTTGTAAAAGCAAAAGACAGATTGTTTTAACAGATATTACTGCTTTTATTTGTGTCATTTCTTTGGTTTGCTCAGAATTATAAATAGGAATGTTTTGAAATAAATTTTCATGCAGATATAGAATAAATGTATGGCAGCTCATCTTCTTCTTGTGCTATCAAGGCTCCTGAGCCTCTTCTTGGAGCTGTCAGTCTCTCTTCCCATCACAGCTTGTGGGCCCAGCTGTCTCTGTCCATGGTCACAGGTAGCACAGCTCCTCACCTCTGGGGCAGCAGTACTCCATCTTTGTTACACTGCTGAGGCCTGGAGGATTTATGAGTAGGGCTTCAGTTGCATCCCATTCTCCATCTTTCCCAAAACCTGGAGAGCAGCAGCTAGATGTCTGTTCTCTCCGCTTGCGAAGTTCCCAACATGAAGAACAATATACTATTTAAGCCAACAGTTATTTTACAGCTTCAGAACATGCTCAAAGATGAAAGTCAGACTGAACCATTACAGGGGAGAGATTATGAAAGAGATGCAATGACACAGAGATACCCGTTCTGCAGGAGGGTCAGACTGTATGGAGGAGCAGGGAAGGATTCTGATGACATGAGAAGAATAATTACTGGATCCAGCCTCTGAAACAAGCTGTGTAATTTTAATCAGATGGAGCAAGACTGGAAAGAGAAGGACATCATGCAGTTAAGAAAAAAAAAGATAGATCTCTTTAAAAAAAGAAAAATACTGAGAAAAAAACCATGGTGGAGCAGAATTACAATAGAACTGAGTCACAAAAGACTGAAAATGAAAAGAGTTTCTTGAAAAGGATGTCTTAGTTGGTCTTTCCAAGGGGATGACCACAGAGAGGATAGAAATGAATTGTACTTTAAAGAACTTCTGTAGCTACATGGAAAATTTTCCAAAATAATTTAGAGGTCTTTGGTGTGCTTGTTCTCAGAATGCGAGTACTATAAGGTGTGCAGTTTCATAGTAGGATATTCTTACACCGTCCTTCTCCTGGATTACTTCTTGCCCCCTCCTGAAAGGGTTAGCATAACAACGACTAGACTCTGAAAGCCTGAATAAATGTGAAGTCCTTTTTCAGTGCAATTAATTCACTTGTTTACCTATTACCCGACATGTACTTCTCGCTTCTAGCAGCAGATTTAGAAACCATCTTCATCCCCAGTCTTGCTCCATGACGGAGGTACCCGGGCTGCTGCAGAAGGAGCTGGTGTGCATTGCCCATCTGCCACAAAGTCAGTCAGATGCTGGCTGGAAGCAGTGTGTTTGTGCTTACAGATAGTGTAATCCTGCTTAAATAATTAATCCAGCTTCCCCGCGGTGCTGTGCGCTTGAATTCTGAAGCCCATTCATTTGAGGGACAGCAAGGTGCCATTTCTGTGCATAACAGTGGGCACAGATGTCTCTGACTCCTCTGAACACTGATGTCACTCCAGCTTGTAAGCACTGGGGGAGAGTCTGAGGTTGTCTGACCCAAACAAAATTCATCACACCAGGTTTGACATGTCTAAAGTCATGAGGTCTATTTCACAATGAGTAACTCTTTCTTATAAGTTGAAAGTAAAAGACATGTGGAGAGAGTGGTTCACCTGATCTGCTTCCAACACTAAGGATGAGATGAACTACAATTGGGAGGAGGCCTGCTTCTCTAGTGACTATAAATGGACAGAGAGATCAGATATAGATCAGGCTTCAGATGCTTGAATTGGATGACTCATCTCAACATTCTATTTTTACAGTCAATGAGGAAAAACAGGCACCTCCAGAAGATAGTTCACCCCTCAACTTAGAAAGGGGCTTTTTTTCCCTATATGCTAAAACTATGAACCCAAAACCAGGTTTAAAATGGAAACATACATGCTGGATAGCTAAAAAGAAGTGAGATGACTCCAAGGGAAGGCGGACACATTATTTTTTTCTCTGTATAGGTTTATAACAGCAATCCAAGACTTGGTGTTTTCTCAGGATTTCTATGTTTATAAAACTTGCATGTTCAAATTAGCAGTTTTACACTATGAACAATACGCAAGCTTTATTAAATATGAAGAGATTGTTACATTCTGCAGATGCCTACATGGTTATAAACATAATGGCATTAGATGACTTTCCCTCCTTCACGTCTTCTTATTCACCTACACTTTAAAATGTAATTCTGAAACACAGGGAGTAGTATAACAAGTTTCATCGTAAACATTCTCTGAGTGGGAAAGATGCTGGAGTGCTCCAGTGCCAAAAGATGTAAGGCAATAGCGAGCAGAGATTTACACTCATGTCTCTAATGCAATACGATGGGATAAAAATCCAGCATCATTTTGTGGATGGATACCCAGAGAACTTGTGAAACAGGAAAGAACTGGCTTTTCATCTACTGCACCTTGACTGCTTTCTTACCAAATTAAAAAAATTACCAGAAAAGTGTTGTCAGACTGGAGGGGTTTCAGAGAAAAAGAGCTAAAGAGGGTGCTAAGGAGTTAAGTGCAGTGTGGTAAAACAAGAGGGAAAACAATAGTAGCAATCTAAGGAAGAAAGGTGTCAGAAGCTGCATGAGAGATCCATCTGGTCTAGCGTTAAGTGCCCTCTCATGCACATTTTTCCCTGGGGCATTCCACTCCTGAAAACTAGCATGAACAGGCAATAAAATGGAAGAAACACTCTGTTATAAGTTAGGACAACCCAAATCCCTCTCTGGACTACAAGCTACTGCTCTGTTATCTTCTGTCTAATGTGATTTCCTCCTGTCACTGAGGTAGCAGTTTTTATGACTTTCTTGTTTACTCCAGTGGAATGGACTTTGGGCTTTCTGCCCGTTTTGTTCCTCCAGTTTCTCTACCTATATGGGACATGCATCAGCAGCTGGATAAATTCTTTCTTGCTAGAAAATAAGTAGTACATCTCCACCTTTTAGCATCAGCGTGGTTAAAATCATACTCTTGCCCATAAGACACATACGCAGCCTGAACTCTAACAGGCAGGGTGAAGTTTTGGTGTATTTCCTGGAGGCAGACTAAGATGCCAGATTTTCACTCAGTGAAGACTAGAAACCTTGAATAACTTGAGGATAAATTGCCTAACTTAGCAAGCTGAAGTCAATGCAATAGTCTGATGGTCTAATTTGAAACCCATGCTTTTATTGATGGGCTAATATTATGATTATACCAATATTATTTTGTATTTTTCCATCTGGGTTTGGTTTTTTTGTGGGGAGGATGTTGTGTTGTTTTGTTTTGTTTTTCTAGAGCTGAAGAAGCTGGAGTGTTCTCCAGGCTGAAAACCTGAGATTGACAATAGGTGGGGTTGATAAGTACTTAAAGAAGAGAAGAATAAACAACTGCTCTGGGACGAAACTAAAAATCAGGTTTCTGAGAATAGTTTCTTGCATGTTGCTACAGAACATAAATATTTCCCAAACAGTACCCATACTGGAAAAAAGCCAGAAACACTGCCTGCAAATATTTACAAAAACGGGTAGGCATCTTAGCAATCTGAAGTCATTGACCTTTTTCTCAGAACAGCAAATGGAGTGTCTATATAAGCATTTAAGACTTAAGTGTCTTGGAAGATATGCCTAGACTTAAATATGATTATTGGTGTAAAGAATTCCCGAATCATTATAATGCACTCATTTCTATAAATGTCACATCATACTGTTTATGGTAAGCTGTGAAAGGAAGTCACATAAAACATATGACCAGACAATCACTTCAGAAGTATTGCTAACACAGAACTGATGAATTGCCCTGGTAAGAACAAGAAAAATCTTATTAAAGAAAGGGATGTCAGAGCAAGAGATGCATATAAATGTGTGTGAATGTAAAGGACCAAGAGAATAGATGTCTGAGATTGGATTCATCTGGCTTAACTTTGTTGTCTAATTTTGATCTCTCTTAGTTCCCATTAGTGCTGACAGAGATCTAGCAAACAGGCAGTGGTATATACAGGATGTGTTATACAGTGGCTCTTTCAGACTGCAGTGAGCTGCTCTCACCATTGATAGTTTGCTATCGACTCGGGTGGAGTCAGGCCAATTGCTCACATGCAGGCGTTCACCTTGTAGCTAACCAGGTTAGGAGGAGATGAAAATAAAGAAGAAAGGGAAGGGCATGGGCTGATAGAGTTATATTATAAAACTAGGGTGAAGGACTCAAAATATTAAAAAAATACTTGAAATTTACTATGCTGTTAAAATAAATGTGCCTCTCCATTTGACAATGTCTGGTATGCCAGCTCCATTTTACCCACCAATTTCAATAGAGACGTGATTATATGGCTAGCTTAGCCATCAATTTTTTATACAATTTTACATTTATATAATGTGCACAGTTACATTTTATATAATTATAATTAGATCGTTTTGTATTTCTTTTTTGTCATTGGCTATATTTTATTAAAATTGAAGTAGTACCATGGCTTCATAAATCTCAGGAACTGTTCCTCATTTGATTTGCTTTTTTAGTATCCCAACACATTAAGACTTTATGTATTTTTTGTAGCTATTCAAAAAGGAAATAGGCTCTTGAATGACTTAATAAAATTAAATAAATCATTATTGCACCATTAGGCTGCAGAGTAGATGAGTATTATGAAGGCAACTTATCTTCTAAAGATAACATTTGCTTGCTATAACTTGAGGTTTCAGAAACCAAATTCAGATGTCCCCAGGTGTCTGATTGATGACCAATAATTTTCCTGTAAATTCTGTGAATCATAGAATCATACAGTGGATTGGGTTAGAAGAGCTCTTAGAGATCACCTAGTTCCATCCAGTAGACCAGGTCACTCAAATCCCCATCCAGCCTGGCCTTGAACACTTCCAGGGATGAGGCATTCACAACTTCTCTGTAGACACCACAGCTTAACCTGGTTAATGTTAAAAAGATCACATATTTTTTAACATTATGTTGTAGCATGATTTTTCATTTTTCTACTGTCCTGGCTGTTGTTGGAGTGAATTTTGTGTCCATGTATCAAATTTTGATACATGGGATAAGGACTACAGCTGAGGTCTGATCTGCCTAGTAAAGACCTCAGTATCCATCACCATTCCAAACTGTGTCTAAGCAAGAAAATAGCGTGGTCTGAAAGGATCCAATCTGTAGAACGAGACAGGTGGTGTAGAGGATCTGATATCCATCCTGTATCCTTTCCTCCACAGAGTGGCTCTAGCCTCAGCCCAGACTTAGTGACCATTACCAGCTGAAAAGCATTTGGTACATTTTGAATTAATCTGAAAGGAATCAGCCTTCAGTCTTGTGGGATTTGCCCATGAAACACAGTGAGAAGGACAGCCAGGAGATCAGCTTCCAAAGCACACTCCTGACTGAGCTAATATGCTAATATAGATATACCCATGGAAGACGAATGTTACACCAAGAACAAACTTGGCCAATGAGCACCTCAGCCTCTGCAGATGTCAGAGAGTTTGGGTGGTACTTTATAGGTCATAGGTTTAAGCTGACATCTACCTGTTGTCAGAGTCTGGATTAAGTAGCCTCCATTCCTCAGGTGTAAGGTGAATTTGATGGTATATCTGCCTGTTCAGGGGAAATCGTGAAGATGAGGAAAAAGACCATGAAGTAGTTAAGAGGCTGTGATGATGAGAAATAAAGTTAGACTATCTTTTCTAACAGTACAGAAAATGCTTCGTTAATAATTTTTAAAAGCCTTTCCACCGAAACATTCCAGGACTAATAAGCCAGGGAAAAAAAAAAGACAGAAGTGAAAATTACCTGTGAGGGAAAGCCATACACAAGGAAGCAAAGGAAGGTTTCCCGTGTTGCCGGTCACAGGGAAGAGCTGCATGAGGGACCAGGTTTGAGCAGCACCAACATGAGGCTGTGCTACTGTTCTGCTGTGCCTGCTGAGGCCACTGGGCCTGGCAGGTCTGGAAGTCCCACATACACATATTGATAATTGCCCATTGCAGCAGACATGAGACCGTAGCACAGAAAACTGTTTATTTAGGCATTGCAAGAAGTGTATTTTCTTTGGAAAAGACTGAAAATTGTCAGTAAGGTCCAATTCGTGTAAAATAAATTTCTAATTCAATTTCTTCCAAATGGCTGATTTACTTTCTCCTACCCAGAAATATAGCATCAGGCCTTAGCGAACCATTGCAGCAGTTTGAACAGTGTACATAGGAGCTAGGGACTAGACATTGTTATACACATCCTGGGAATAATAAGACATTCAAGAGAGTTTCCTTGCAGATAATCTATCAACAACAAGGAGGATTTCATTCCTTGATTTATCAAAGTTACATTTACAGATCATACAAGTCAAAAACTTAATTCTGCTGGAATTGTTTCTTTCACTGAGATATTTTGGAAAGCAATGTGCCCTTCACTCAGAGATTAAAACAGACAACCTCTCTGTTAATTTAAATTTACCGTACTCATTTGCTAGGCTATCTTTGTTTTCATTTTTCTAGACAAGTAGCTATTGTTCACCAGCCTGTGCACTTGAACTGCAGATTTTGTCTGCATGAAACCCATAACTCAAACCACTACAGAATGCAAGAGCCCATTTGGAAAATGATGCCCATCAGGAAGAGATTCATTTCTCTGCATGAATTTTTGGCAACACACTATTCTTCATAATTTGTACTGCAACTGCTCTCATTTACTGGCACTACAGGTGTACCTTTGTGTTTTCATTTTCAACTGTAGGTGATTAAGGAAGAAAAAAAACCCCTCAGTAGTAAGTCATCTATCCCATATTTGTCAGATTTCCTAGTGCTTGACTTACAGCTTTTTCAGTCTGAGTCAGCTTGACTATTGGATTAATGAGAAAATTAAGCACCACCAACCCTAGGTCTTGAAAAGATCATCAGACTGCCATTTGGATGTGGAGTGATTACTGTGATCTACAACTGGATGTGACCAAACCAAGTACTATACCTTCATAGCCTGTAACCTGTATGACATAAAGGCGAAAGCACATAAATATGCAAGAGTGAGACTTCATTTCCAAAAAACTTGTCTGTCCCCCTGGTCTCCTTAAACAGGGTTATGTAAAGATTCTGTGCAGGCTGATTTAGTCCCACTTCTTCAGTGTTTATACTCAGAGGTTCCATATTTGAAAATAATGGACATATATCAGAAAGAACTTTTCCTTGTGTTTCATACTAAGAAACAAAAAAAGAATATGGAACTAAATAAATACTCTTTACAACTGATTCCTAGTAACTTATTCAAATGCTGTCATGGAGGATCAAAAAAGCCAAATGCAAATGGTGCACCAGCATGGGGGAAATTATCAAGTTACTCACAAGCACTGAAATTAGGGGACTCCACTGTTGAATGTATTTCTAGAGGCTGTAGCAAAGACAGAGTTTCAGGATGATGAGAAGAAATGCAGGCTACTTTTTTCTCTGGAGGCCTTCTAACCAAAATATAAACAAGCATTTAAACTTGTTTTGATTCAGTTATTATGGGTGCTTACAGTAAGGCAGCAAATATCTGTTCATATATTCACATTGCATAAATATAGAACTCTTGAGACCTACCAGTGGAAAAAAAAATTACAACTGGACATGTATCAGCAGATGTGTATTAGCATCTTAAATCAATAAGACACAGCTATATTGACTAATTACAATAACCTAGGGGAAAAAAAATCACATCTTGTGAATAGATCATGTTCCTACCCATCCCAGATACCTTCTGCTGAAATTCTATGTTCACCTAAAACCATTCTTTCTTGAAAAGGACAGATGTTATAGGTAACTGCAATTATACAAGAGAAGGAAAACCGCAAAAACGAACTCAATCTTCAGAGAAGTACAGGCTAGATGTTGAATAGGGGAAAGATAATTCAGACCTGCATCCAAACCAAGGTGTCTCAAAGTTTATTTGGATATTTCATTTAAAGCAGAAGGTTCATTGAATCATGTACAATTTGCATGTTCTCTTTGCATATTTTTTTTTTCTCTTGGTGGAAATGAAATGGTAATCTGAGCAGCAAATTACTTTGATGGAAATAATGCACTGGAATGCACTTTTAAAAAGTGATTTTATAATAACTTGCAAGCACTGCAAGTAGTCATATTTGCAGCTAAGTCACGGGTTATGTGAAGGAAGATTCGAGGGAAGCATGGGAAAATCCACCTGGATACACGTGGCTTGACAAAGACCTGGTAGCTGGCTTTGAAGCACAGCGATGTGCAAGTGCAGCCACACTGGGACTGGGACTTGAGCTGACACCTCTGCACAGCGCTGTGCTGTACATTCTCCTGTCCTCAGGAACCTCGGAGGAGATGCAGAAACATAGCTTTGATAGCTTTCTATGCAGCCACAGCTACCGTACCTGATGGAGCTTTGAACAAGTTCAGACAACCTGGCAGCAACAGAGAGTGATTTCGTTTTCTACCTTCCTTGCCATGCCTGGCCTCCAGCAGGCGCTGCTGTGGCTGTGGCATCTGTGCAGGACTGGCAAATCTAATACAGGAGATGCTTTGCCTTTAGAGTGGCAGCTGGAGGACAAGGGGGTTATTGCATGGCACCTAAGTGGCATTAAAGATCTAGGACTGGATCTTGGAATCCTTCCCAGTGTCAGAGTGCTTCAGAATGGTGACTTGCTTCAAAATATATCTCAGAACTAGCAGAAGAATTGGAGAAATAAAAGCACCATTAGGGTGCACTTTTTATCTTGCAATTTTGTACTTCTGTCATTATAATTCTGGGAAATGACAACTTTTAAGAACATGTTGTTTTGTCCTATTAATCTTATCTTCTTAACTAAAAAAAAAAAAAGTTTTATTTTAAAATGTTGGGGGACAGAAAAACAACACTAACAAAGGCCATCTTATAATGATTTGTGTTTTCTTTTGCCATCCGTCCCTCATTAATTTTGTACTATTCCCTTCATATTTCCAAATAATTAATGGAATATTTTGGAAATCTCATTGTATATTTTAGCCTGGGGCCCAATAGACAGAACATGCGTGAGCAAGGCATTGAACTTGGGTTTTCTGATTCCTAATGAATTGCTCTAACTGTTAGGCTGTGGTGAGAAAGGGGATATGTAGCCCCTGCCGTTTGAGGCAATGTGTCTTGCTCAGTTCAGTAAAAAACTTCTTGTAGCTCTTAGGAAGAAATTCAGGCTCCGTATGAACAGAGTTTAATACTCCTTATCTGGGGTCCAAAGTATGAAGCTTAGGCCAGTATACATGCTCAGAGGGTCTCCAAATGTTTTGCAGTCTCAGATCATCCCATGAACTCAGGCAGGACTGTTTGCTGTCTGATAACAGGAGGCCAGGCAGTGAAGGCAATGTGCAGTTGTACCTCCCTTTCACATACTTGTGATCTTTACTGGACTGTCTCCAAATCCTCAGCAAGGGGTCGGTCTTGTACCTATTAAAATGAATGGAAGTTTTCCCACTGAAATCAATATAATGAGAATCAAAGTCATTCTCATTAAGTACAATTCCCAGAGATTTAAGAGCCCATCATTTTATACTGACTGCTTATCAGTCAGTATAAGAAATGGACCTCATTATGGAAAAAAGCTGCATTGAGCTTTGCACTTTCAAAGCATGGCTTAAATATGAACCAATTAACTTCAAAGTTTTCACCTGATGCAGTGACAAATCATGCTGACAAACATGCAAGTGCTAGTTATGAATCTCGCTAAGCCAGTCTCCATGCCTAGGAGTTAAGTCTATAAAAAAGTTTTGAAAGAACCAAAGTTCTACAGTCATGTTTTATAAAAGGACGTGAATCACTTATGCAGAGAAAAATAATGAAAGGATTTTACTCAGAAAGGTATTTGCCTTTAGGTACCTTGATGTTAAAGCACCAGTAAGTTTATATGCTGCTAAGAGAAATGAAGAGAATGGGTTGGTCTCTGAGGACATAAAAGGAGCTTTTTCATGCTCTCCCATGGCTGCCAGAAATCTTGTGACTGATATTTTTTAAGACAAAAAGAGAAGGAGAAGTAGTCTACAGTTATCTCCAGTTTTCTTTTCCATTTGATTTTTAAAATATTTCATGTGTAAAACATCTTGTGCACTGCTTTTAATGTTGAATCTTCAGACTTTTTTTTTTTTTTTTGCACATGTCCCCAAAATGTCACCTTCTTTAATGTGGAATGAATGTCCCTGACCATTCCTTGCTTTTCTCAAAGTTTTGGAAGATGGATTTGCAAGAAGTAACTTCAGTGAATTCGGAAAGCCAAACTGTAATAACCAAGAATAGACAGACACTTTTGAAATCAAAACAAAGCAACACTCTAAAAAAATTTAGTCCCACTCTTTGCAGGACCTCCTAAAACTAAAATCATATGACTAAGGCCCATGTGGTCCTTGAACTCTGGCAGGCTTGGTGCTGTGACCACTCCCCTTGAGAGCCTGTTCCAGGGACCAACCAACCAAGGTGTGAAGAACCTTTTCCTAATGTCCAGTCTGAACGTTGCCTGATGCAGCTTCACACCGTTTCCATGTGTGCTATCACTGGTCACTGCAGAGAGGAGATCAGCACCTGCCCTCTACTGACCACCTTGAGGGAGCAGTAGCCTGTGACGAGGTCACCTCTGTCTTCTCCTCCAAGTTTAACAAACCAAGTGACCCCAGCTACTTCTTCTACTCAAGGGCTACTTCTTGCCCTTGAGGCATTTCACCATCTTTGTTGCACTCTGGACGCACTCTAAGAACTTTTCATTCCTCTTACCCTGAGGTGCCCCAAGCTGCATGCCGCACTCAAGACTGGTGCCACAGCAGTGCAGTGCCCAGTGGCACAGCCCCTGCCTTGGCCAGCCTGTGATGCCGCGCTGCCCAGCTGCCCCGGATGGAGGCTAACCACAGACTGGGCCGTGTTAGCCATTCAGTCAGTGAGGCAAGGGATCCTTCACCTCTCTCAGTACCTGTGAGACCCCTTCTGGAGAGTTTTGTGCAGTTTGGGGCTCCACTGTGCGAGAAAGATTCTTTCATAATGGGATTAGCGCAATGGAGGCCATCAGGATGGTCAGAGGCTGAAGCACCCAGCAAATGGGAAGACACTGAGGAACTGTGGAAAAGAGACTGTTTTATGAAACTTATTACTGTTTTTACTGATTTGCTAGGAAAGTGAAGAGAGGAAATTTCCCAAAGAGGTTGTTGAATTTCCATCCCTGGTGACATTCAAACTGCAGCTGGACACAACCCTAAGCAATATGGGCTGACTGGACCTCCTTTGAGTGAGGTATTGGACTAGGTGACCACAGAGGGTTCCCTCCAACCTAAACTATTCTGTGATGCTATGAAAAGAGGGCAGAAAAATTGAAAGATCTGGAGCACATCCTTCCCATTAGAATAATACTGGATAGAGTAAAGTCATTTTGCCTACTTTTAATGTGCATTCCCTTCTGTGACAATTCAGATTCTCTGGTGAACAAGCAGTTTGCAATGAAAACTAGATTCTGTGCTTCTAGCATTAATCCTTTTTTCCCACTTTGCTTTATCTCATTTTCTTTGTGTGTGGTTTTTTTGCACTTCCATAAAAACAAACATGCTTACCAAGGTATAATTTTCTGTTTTAGGCCTCTCTTGCCCAGGATCATAAAGACCCAAATAAGCTGCAAAGTGCCAATGGACCTAACAAAGAAAGGCTTATGTAGAGAGATAAGGCAAATGAGAAGGAACACAGGTATTATTACAGTGATAAGTTCTGAATGGCACCCGCAAAAGCAGACTGAAAAAACAGAGTGTGTTCTCATTCCCAGAAAAGGAACGATAATTTTATATTGAAGAGCAGAACAATCTAAAAAAATGAGGGGTGCTTTAATTTTACATTTCAATATGGCTCAAAAAAAGATGCGACATAGAAAACCTGGAGCCTTTTTTGTTCCTGAAATTACAGCTTGCAAAGCCATTAACATGAATATCTTAATCTTTCTAAATGATCATTGTCTTCTTAATATTCCTTTGCATAATACACCATCAAAATCGAAATTCAAGAGCAAAATTTTTAGCCATGAAGCATTTTCCTGTTGGATGTCACCATCTGCAGTCTGTATACACATCATTTTCCTGCTTCTTTCTCTCTTGCAGATGTGTAGGTGAACTGAAGTAATTCTTTGCAAAGAGTGATGTTTTTCTACTCAAAAAATATTATTTATTCCCCTCAGCCATCCCAAGAGAAGCTGAAAACTGTAAATTAATATAATTTGGCTTTGTTCTCCAAGTAGCTTCAGACATTGTAGAGTCAGGAGGTGCTACCAGGCTCACTCTGTCTTGGAGACAAGGCTCTTATGTCCCATTCTTGTGTCCCAAATCAAATACTACAGTCTGTATTTGACCAAACTATTTCTTCCAAACAGAAAGAACTTGATCTTCAAGTCCATTTCTCTTGAGGCATTTCACTTTGTATTGGAAGTTTGCACATGACTTCTTACTTAAATGCGTCTGATACCAGCTTTTGGATACTAGTTCTTGCTACTCCCTGTTAGATTAAGCAATATTTTAATACATAACATATTTCTTCCTGGGGCAGGTCTTAAATATTACAATCGAGTTATCTTTTGATCTCCTTTATGGAATTTTTTTCTATCTCATTACTTTGTATTCTTTTCTTTCTAAAATCTCACCCTAACAGGCCTTTTCTTCAGTCTCTTGGACATTTTTGTGTTTGGCCTTCTCCATTTCCTCATTTTATTTGACACCAGAAGAGGAAATTTTTTATTTTTGGTCTTACATTAAATGCCAAGAAGACGGTCTCCATATTCTCCTTCATTTCTTTTTATGTATCAGAATGAAGATCACATAAATTCTTCCCTCATAGCATTACAGAGTGATACTGCCTTTACTCTCCCTGAAGTCTTCTGAGAACACTTACTTTCTACAGTATATAATACATATATAATAAATATATGTAAAATTATACTCATTCCCTCAACAGTCTACAACATCCACAGAATGCATTGGCAGTGATATTATACTTGCTTCCTGACAAAGCATGAAAATTTGAGTATGTGATGTTTAGCAGCTGGAGCTGTCCTCTATTCCTACCAAATGTCATCAGCTCATGTACACCGGTATCGAGTAGCTGCCAGTCCCCAGTGAAGTTGTGAATTTACCTTTACCCTTCAAAAGAAGGTCTGGAAGAGCTATCTTATGTTGTGTGTAATATGCTTTGAATATTACAAAATTACAAATGCTTTGGACATGAAATGTAATCCTTGTCTTTTAGAAATCAACATGAACTCCTGGCTATACACAATTTTTGGTATTTGTCTCCAAACTGAAGCTTCTGATGATGTCCATAATTTCTTGCCATGCATTACAAAGGGACATTCAATCTCCTCTCTGATTTATATGGCATATTTGCTGTGCTCCAATACACTCCTACTATGAAACAAGAGCCCAGCAATTTACAAGCTGCACATCCCTACGAAGGCAACAAAAATAACTGGCTCTGTTTCAAAGTTGAAGACTCTTTCAGTGTCTAACCTAGTGATTGGTATAAAACACACATCCTCTAAAGGACGGAGATAAAGAAATCCACAGTAGTAAATTTAGTGCTAGGAGAACACAGTGCATCTCTCCCAGCAAAGTCACCGAGATATCTGTGACTTATTTATGTGCTATCAAGGGACAGTAGTGGGTGGATTAATCTGAACATTGCTTACATTCCTCTGGTGTTCGAATTGACCTTGCTCACCTCTGGAGCACCACTGAGACTTTCTTGTTATCAGTTAAATCCTCCGTTCATTCTTTCCACCCTGGTGCTAATTTATTTGAACTGCAGTGGGCTGACACTGTGGGCTGGAGTCACCTCGCCTCACTGTTTAAAGCCGCCTGTGTCAATGCCTACGCGTGACCATGTCTTCCCAGGCTCAGTCTGGAGTCACTGAAACTTGCTTGCTCTGACTTATTTTAAACATCCATGTTAAGACAAATTAAATCACGCACAGAAGAGCCTGCCACATCTCTCTGTGGGTGGTAAGTCCAGGACATGAAAGTCTGCAGTGTAAGTCTGGACATCTGGTCAGGTGAGCCCCACACAGCAGGTCTGACTCTAATTGGTGCTGGCTGCAAGGCTCCTGCCAGTCCCCTGCCCTCCCTGATAATGGGGATGGCAGTAAGAAAAACACAGAAGAGGCTGCTTTGCTTTGAAATACTAACTAAATACAGCAGTGGGTCAAAACAAACCAGTACTAATGCATTCTCAGTGGAAAATCAAAACTATTGTAGGTCATGGCAAAAGTCCTCTCAGCTACTGAAACCAAAGGATGTTCAGTTTTCAGTTTCAACCTAGAGGCAACATTTTCAGCTGCAGGTTTTGATTCAGGTAAATCTGTGGGCTGGTTTTCTGTTCAGAATAAAAAATACCCAACTTTCGACTGATTTATTTAAATGTTAACATTTAAAATCCAAATTCTCTATCTGTGCAAGATGACACTTATATATTTCCAAAATGTCTCTGAAATAACTCAGAAGGCAGCAACACAGCTAGAACAGACTATTCAAGTGTGAATTATTCTGTTTAGTTCTAGGCAAACTGCAAAACAATAGATATCAGTGAAAAGAGCACCTTGCCAGCATTTATTATTGCATCATCATTGACTCTTCAAACATTTGTATTGCTCAGAAGGAAAAGGTAAGTTATGCCATCAGGCATGATCCTGCTCACGTGGGCCCTGTTTCCCACGTCAAATGGGCTGGACAACCAGGTAAGAGAGCAATGTGACAGTGAATGATGCATGTGTGCATGCACGTGTGTGGGTCTAACACCCTCGCTGTGCAGATGGACTAGTGCTGAAGAGGAAAATGACTGTTGGATTCAATGGCAGCAGGGACTTGCACAGACACTTTTGAAACTTTACTGAAAATTAGCAAAAAAGAAGTATAAGGTATTTGTATCTTAGGAGAGAGTGCATGGAGTGGGAGCAGAACACCAGTGAACACCTCAGTGGCCCCGTGGCTCCCCAGCCCCTGCCCAGGCAGCCTCCCTGGGCACAAGGGATGGGGATGCAGAGAGCACCCAGAGGGGGTGACCGTGTGGGTGGAGTGCAGAGCGACCCACACCCCAGGATGTACTGGTGGACCTGTGGGGACTTCCTCACAGTGGAGTGTTGGGAGCAGTGAGGGTGACACATAGCCAGAGCAGCCACATCTCCGTGTGTGTGCATATGTGAGAGCAGAACTTCTTGGGATCAGCTATAGAAGGGCAATTTTAGAAACTTGTAGGTTACATACTATTTTGTAACTGTCTAGTATTTTTGGTTTTTCTCTTACTTTACCAATATTGATTCT
Organism: Oriolus oriolus; assembly: GCA_013400235.1. Lineage (NCBI taxonomy): Eukaryota > Metazoa > Chordata > Aves > Passeriformes > Corvidae > Oriolus > Oriolus oriolus. The sequence goes on along the minus strand of VXBT01005721.1, from coordinate 105,321 downwards.
GCATAAACGGTTCATGGATTTTGAGTCAATGATCTGTCATTAATAAATCAAAAAATGGTTTCAATGCTTAACTAATTCAAACCATGGGAAATGATGTTCACAGCTGTTCATTGTAGAACCACGGAGGTCTGCAAATAAACACTTCAGTCTGTGTTGCCATCCTTACAGTGTTTTTGTGAGCTGTTTCAAAATAAAACTCTTAGCTTCACAGTGTATGAGGTCCTTTAAAAAAAAAAACAAACAAAAAGCCAAAAAAATCATTAGATGTTGCAAGCTCACTAACCCTGAATTTGACACTCTCCACAGAGAAAGAGAGTGGGCTGTAGCTCCTGGAAGCACAAGCGTGCAAGGGCGTATTTACAAATGACTGGAGGAAGGTAACTAATATATCTTTCTGCCCTGTACTTCTCTGTTGGTTTGCCAGGGAGCATTTAGTACAACTGAGCACTGCCCGGATTCCTAAGGACTCCCGGAAGTATTTCTCCCCAGACACTCTTGCTGTCACCTTAAATGACCCCTTCCAGAGAGCCTGGTCTGCTATCACAGAGCCATTAAGGCTGCACAGACTGTGACCTTGTCATCAAAATTATCTACAAAAGCAACCAAAAGTGGTTGACAACAGTGTTTTGCTATATTGGAAGAGCCTGGTTTGGAGGACTCATGAGCATTTGGGATAGGGAGGACCCAGGCACAGAACATTTCTGGTGCTTCTGTACAGTTCTGTACAGTTATAACATTCTCCTGGGCTGAATAAATTGTAAGAATTTCTCTCACTTTCAGTAAAGCACCATTAACTGCCAGTGCTTTAATACTATACTTATATTTCTTCACATTTTCCTTTTTTTCCATTTCTTTTGTGACAGTAATTGATTTTGAAAGAAAAATTAATGACAGCAGGACCTGCCTGGTCCTCCAGGTATCTCTGTAATGGGCATAAGTGCACAGCCAGCAGCTACTTCAGCACCTCACAGATACATTAACTGGTAACAGCATTTTCTGGGAGAAAGGTATGCTATCACTAATGGAATAAAAAAATATATATGTGGAAATACAGGAAAATTATAGCAGAGAAAAAGCTCAGTACTATATAATTGCAGTTTTCAGAGGGAAAGCCCTGTGTCTTGTCTGGCAGTATTCTGGCACATCTAACCTGCAAGACCATGCACGAGCTGTTAAAAGAGACTGCCTTAGAGACAACAGCCTCTCCTGGTGTCCCTCTTCTTCAAGTGCAGCCCTGAAAGAAAACGCCAGTCTTTCACAGCAGAGTAGCTGGTGCACAGTCCCTGCATAGACAATACCCACCAAACAAGCACAGTAATTAGTAGCTGATCCCTGCATTTAGCCAACCAAATATAAGCAGTTGCTTGCTTCTCTGTTCTGAACATGTTTCTTCATTCTTCTCCTACAGGCATTTCCATTGAAGGAGTTGCACGACCATGGCTGCCTGCCTTGTTTCATACATATAGCTATGCTGTTCCCAGCCTCCCGACTTCTGGAGATTTCCAGGTTCATTTCAATCAGTCCAGGTTTCATTATAACAGAATGTCACCCATGTTATCTAGGTTTGATTGCTATAATCCAGAGTAAAAATTTATGGCTTTAGTTCTACATGCTCCCAGTGGGAAGAGGAGGCTTCCAGGTCTGGGCAGCACGGTCTGTACAAGCACACCCACTTCTGCTCTGATGGAAATCAGCAAATTCTGTTGGTATCAGTGGTGCAAAATTTGGCAGAAATACACTGCGCAATTTATAGCAATATTTGCTTTTGTGACTGACTGGGTTTTCTGTTACAGGTAAATTTTTCAGATGATGAAATCCTGACTGTCAAATTAGAGAGAAGAGAATGACTTTGGGGAAGGTAGTTGAGCTACTCATCTACACCATGGAGAGCAGGAGAGGGGCTAAGACATGCAAACTGGAGCTCTGATGTAAACTGGGGCTCAGCTGCAGGAGGGTTGTGAACCAAGAGATGTTTAGTATTCAGATGCTAAGTTAGTAAGATGCAAGTCTCTTCGAAGAGAGAGATTAGGATGTCAAAACCTGACAATCCAGATGACTAAAAGCTTCAATACTGGAGCCCATGAAGCAAAAGGGAGGTGCAAATGGGGAGAGAAAAGGGAGGAGAAAGATTTAATGATTCCTTCAGGGAAATTAATTTCCATTATAATTTGTTGTATTTTTGCCAAATTCTGGTTGATAAATGCATGCCCAGAAAGCAGGAATTTTAAAAAATTTGTGTGACAACATTCTTTTCCATGAATATGAATTTAATATTAACTCCTTGTGGGCCCTAGTAAAGGTTCTAAATAAATAACCTTCTATAAGTCTGTAAGGTAAAATAGCTGCATCTGGAGTGGGAAAAAGAGTGTAATGCCTCATACATGAGAGGAGCCACAGCACTGCCTCAGTTATCACAGTGGCTGTCCAACAAATGCTTGCAAAAGGTTTTACCTTGAGACACATTTGCAAGTTCCTTAGAATGAGGTCTGAGTATCTACTAAAAGTCTTGTGAAATAGAAGTCTCTGCTAATTTTCCTTACTTCCATGAAGCACCCTGTGGTCTGACAGGTATTCCAGTGCTGACTTAAATGGAGGCAAGATATTACTGAGATACTTCCCCACAGATTTACACCGAAATCTTTGTATTTTTCTTAGCACGCAGGGGTTTTTTTGTCAAAACATATATGATTTTACTAATCTTATGTCAGGTAGGTGTTGCTTTTTCCAAACCATTTAATCTGGATTTTGCTGTTTGACTTGAGGACACTTTTCTGATGCCCTCAGAGTCCTGCAGATCCCTGCCAAGTGTCTCAGATCCTCCCTGCTGACTTCCTGGGTGAGCAGGCTCAACACCATGGGGCAGTTTTCCACTTCCTCTCACCCTCTGATTGGAGCCTTTCCACTCTGTTCAAAGGGCTTGAACACATCCGGGACCACCTACTCGTACGATGGCAGATCTTCAGCTGGCTGCTTGGGGCGGGGGACACTGGGGACAGAGACCACCTGGGTTTCAGTCTCAGTCCCCTTGAAGAGCTACACATTTTCCACATAGCTGAAGGGTTTCAGCAGAAGTGAGGAGCATACTCCATTCTATGTACCAAGTTGTCTGAGGATAAGGCTCTTGGAGTGTGAGCTCAGGAGAAAGGAAAATTTGTGCAGTGGGGGTGAAGTTCCAGCTGAGCTGAAGTTGTTCTCCTGGTTCCCTTTCCCCCTAGTGAATTATTTAGCCTTGTGGCTAATGAAAAATTCATTGCTTTGTGTTGATGTGACTAACAGTGAGGCCTGACTCCTGTGTTATTACCAGATTCAAAAGTTTATAGTTTTTTGTATTTAATTTCAGCCCTTATTTTTTCTCCATTTCTCATGATTAAGAAAAGAGAAATAATAGACAAGGGTAAAAGGCTCATCTAGCAATAGTTACATTTCTCTGACAAATTGTGTCATGTAGTAGCTATACTCATAGCAAACATTATGTAGGAAAAAAAAAAACCAAACCAAACGCAAATCTGGGAGCTGGAGAAAGTCTTTTTATGTATTCTTTTTATTTATGTACTCTTTTTATTTATGTACTTATTTCAACACCATTACCCCCCAAAATCTCAAAGTCCATTTTCTGAGATGGGATTAAAGATGAGGGATTCTGTAGTGGAAATTAAAATTTCTCATTAACAGCACCTAGAGGGCCTTTATGGATCACATTGCTTGGACTACATCCGTAGTACTAGGATTGCTGTTACTGTTTCCTGGTCCAGGTTAGGGTCATCTAGCTGGGTGACAGGACAGAATCAGGCATATGTATGCCCACTTGTGTCATGATGTTGGTTCATACAAGGAGGAAAGCCTAGTGTGGGGGCTGGTGTAGGTGCAAAGGGATGCTTCAGGAGATCCCTGCATGGTAGATGTTATATAAACTGCACATGTAAACTTTCTTGAATGGAGCAGAATATAACTACATGCCGTCAACAGTTAAATTCTAGCCATGGAAGAAGTAGGTCACTGCATTTTTAAGTTTAGACTCCTTCCCCAAAGCAAGAGTGGATTAGTTTATTTAAGAACAAGTTTTACCCTTTCATTCAAGTCACACGCCAGCAAGGGATCTGTGTGCACTTGACTGATGCAGTGTCACAGCAGTGCTAAGTTACATGTTTGACTGTCACTGGTGCTGCTGAGGTACAGATGGAAAGTAAGAGCTTGCAATGTGTCAGACAGTGAGGCAAAGGACATGAGAATGGAAGATTGAAGTGGAAATGTCAGTGGGTGTCTTGCTCGTATGAAGGCTTCAGCCCCACAGGAACCTTCATAGCAGCTGTGAAGAAAACAACTGGAGGAAAATTACCAGTGGCATGAAAGCTCTGGTACTAACAAAAGGAAAAAGGAAAAAAGTAGTAATATACAAAGCAAACAGCCAGCTTTCCAGCCTTGGTATATAGAAACACATTGCACTGTTTTGGCCATCTTAGACCACAGGGAGAAGAAATGCCACTGTCAAATGGCACACACATTTTAATTGCTACAAGTTTCAACTTTTTGTCACGGTCCTCATTCACTGGACATTCTCAAGCAAGAAAAGATCACATATGCTGCTTTGCTAACATCTCCCCCTTCCTGAAATTTTTTCAGTGTCTAAGGAAGACATCAGAAGTTGTTACACAGACCTTGTGCGGTCACTGAAGGTGAGCCAGTGAGCAGCTGAAGCGAGTGGGACCGAATCCTCTGCTGCTCTCCTCACTTCTGGCATCCCACCATTCTACAGGATAAAGGCTCCACTTGGCCCGTCCCACCCAGGCTTATACTGAATTCCTGCTTTGCTGTGGCACAGCCTTAAATAACAAACAGGTTACCACAGATGGATCGCAAAGCAGATCTCTCCTAAATGGACATTTTTCTCCAGCCTGGTAGCTCGGATGAGGGGCCATACAGCCCTTGCACTGCCGAGCTGTGGGTTCAGCACTAACTATGCCTGGTGAAGGAGCTGCTTCTCTTAACCTGTAATTATTTTTCAGTCTCAAGGGTGATACACCTAAGTTACATGAATGTAATTGTATTTCAGCTTTTACTGTAGCATCTGAATCCCTTTTTCAGGGTCAGACCTTGCAAGTTTAAGTGTAATTGACTTAAAAATGTATTTAGGATCCCAATAGACTATTGAAAGTTTAAAGTTAAGACTTAGGAGCCTAACTTGTTTAGATGTCCTTGAAAATGTTACCATAAAATGTGTCTGGTGAAGTCAATAGAATCTGCCAAGCCAACACAGATCAAATATCAAACCAGAAACAAAAGTGTCAGTGGATTCTCACTGTTTACTGTCTCACTTGTACTATTTTATGTTTTGCTTCCCTAGAGAGAAAAATAGCAAAGAAAAGTTACTTGCAGCAGTTTTATGTTATTTTTAACATTTTTTTTTACATTGCAATGGCAGTCATTCGATCCATTTCTTTTTATCAGTTCCTCACAGCTGTACTTGAATGCTCATGGTGGACTCAGACAGTTAAGGTGTCCTCACTGACTTACAGGCAAGTTGATATTCCCAGGTCCAGAAAAAAATTAAAGTTTTAATTGCGAAATAATACCTTTAGTGCATCTCTTCACTATGTTCACTTAGGTACAGTTTCATTTTAAGTGTCAGAGTTAATTTTAATAGGCATCAGAAGGAAAGGAAAGGAAAGGAAAGGAAAGGAAAGGAAAGGAAAGGAAAGGAAAGGAAAGGAAAGGAAAGGAAAGGAAAGGAA